>JARHVA010000271.1:0-572500 GCA_037957365.1 Torreya grandis
ATCAAAGCTAAACTAATTCAAGAAGAATATAACTTAGATGTCTTTTTCATGTTTCTTGGAATTTCAAAGGTTGTAAGGATTTTTTATGCATATTTGTTCATAACTACCGGGTGTCATTTATTTCCAAATTTAAGTTTGTGAGTCTACTTAAGAGCAAATATTTGTATCTTCATATGTTTTGGTGCACAATAACATATGTATGTTTTGATTTTTTCTCTATTTGATGTTTGATTATTTTGATCTTGTCTTCAGAAATGCATATTACACAAAGTAGTCATTAAATTAAATTTGGAATCAGGGCTATAACTTAATCATGCATTGATTGTCAACCTGAGATATTTCATTCTTATTTTCTATACATAAATTTTAAGATCTTAGATTTTCTATTTTTTAAATGCATATAAAGAATAGATCTAGTTGTTATATGTATATCTATGAAAGAGTGGTCTTAACTCATGTTTTTTTAATTTGAGTTATTACATGCAAAAATGGAATAAAAGACTTTGTGTTTTGTTTAGATTTTTTATGGTTATTACCTTGGGGTCTTATGTTGGGGGCTAATAATCATAAAATATGAGAAATGGGGTTATATGAAATTTTATAATAACTTCGATAATATAAAAAGACCTCCAGAAATGTCTAACAACTACTTCAGGAGACATTTCAAGCAGTGAGGGGCACACATTTTTTTCCACCCGCTTAAAAAAATTCAACCTTTCTTTAAAGGAATCAAACAAGCATAAGTCAGCTTCTATCTCTAAACTTTCTCTTTTTTCTATAAATAAAATGGCCTTGGGGGATACGTACTCTCGAAGTGAATGACATTTATTTCAACTTCTTCTTGCTTCAAAGTTGAACCTGTAATAGTACTACCTTCAAATTTAACATCTTCCCATGAACTTTCCCGCCTAATTCCAGAAAAAGCCCCTCAATTAAATACAACCTACCTTCTATTTCCTAACTGATCTACCTCAGCATCTCTGCTTCTAACATCCTCTTTCTCATCTAGCCTTTCCTCATATTCAACATACCCTTCTCTTTCAACAACTTTTGCACCTTCTATTAGCAACCTTTCTTCTCCTGCATCTTTGCCTTGCACTTCTCCATCTCTAACAACTTTTACTTTACTTCTAGTCCTACTCATAATTACTCCAGGGTCAGTTGTCTTATTCCATCTTCTTTGTTGTCTTAGCTCTCTCTCGAGTCCTAGAATTTTCTTTTCACTCAGAGTCTCTTCACTCTCCATTTTTTGGGATAAGGTTCAAATTCCTCTTACTCAGCTCCTCATCATTCTCTTTCTCTTACACACACCCCCATGGTGCCTAAAATTACTACTCCATGTTGGCTAGAGTAGGCACCATAGACTTCTCCACAACCAACATTTTGATCAACAAAGGAAGTCATTGCAAAAACTTCTTTCTGATTATTTGAACAAATAGATCCTACATAATCTCAAAAGCTATGTATCTTTGTACTATGAACTTTATGATATAATCGTTGATTGTAGTCTTCATCCAGTAATCTACTGCTCAAGACCAGTTGGTATCTATATTACATAATCTCTCTAGCTTGTCCTCAATCTAATTTATACATTCAATTCTCCTCAAACTAAAGCAATAGTAGTTTAATTTGGCTAGCCATGTAGCTAATAGTCTAGGAAATTTGCACAAAAAAAATCATATATTTCACCATAGATCGTAGACAATCTCCTCTACGATCTTTCTGACTCTTTGTGCTTTTTCCTCTGCAAAATTCTTAATTCTCTCATCTAGCCATCATTATACATCACTTGGCCCTAGAAACCATCTCAGCATAGTTCATCCAATTTGGGTCCATGCTCATCGCATCATTGTTAGTAGAGGTTCCTAAAATTTTATCAAAACAGGCTAATTATAAGAATAACTTGCATAATGGAGATCACAATAGGTGAAAGAGAGATGAAAATTATATAGACCACATTCAACATCTTGAATTAGATAGAAAGCAGGTTGCAACATCTATATAATAGAACACGACCATAATTCATATTACATCAGATTACAGAATAAAGCAAATCAAAGTACTCAACTTTGCATACAACATACATAAAAGAAAATATGGGAAAACTATAAAAAAATAATTTATATTAATCTCTATCAACACATCGAACCAGATTCTATTACATTGAAGTACTATTTATAGTCTTTTACAATCCTGACGTCTCTTCACCTTCCAACCTTTTGAGAACTAAAATGAGACACTCTTCACATTCTCTAATTATCTGATTAGACTTTCAAAGATAAATAGTACAAAACTACACAAAAGATAAAATCAAACACTTCACACATGTGTTTCTCCTATATACTTCATAGTTTTATCAAGATCCATTCTACGTCCAACACTTTCTTAGAATTAAATATTTGTCTCATCTTGAGACAAAGGTACAAGTTGAGTTGAAGTGAATTGAAAAGATAAGTCCTAAATATAAGTCAAAGTAATTGCTCAAGGTGCCATTTTTTAGTTTTCACCTTTTGTGCACTACTTAGCTACCCTTTCAAGTTTTCAACTAAGTAGTATACTAGCTTACCGCCCTTTTAGGTTTTCAATAGACTAGCATAATCAAGTGGTTTCCCTTTACAGGTTTTCAACCAATATGGCCCCACTCCTAATGTTTAGACCATCTAACCAAAAATGTGAATTTGCTAGAAGTTGTAAAATTATAGATTACGAACCTTACTATTATGGTTGGGTGGATGGTTCACTAGAGGTCTATGGAGTTTGTTGTTGAGTAGTTATTAGCCTAGTGGCTTCTGATGTATCCACTACCAAAGGTGTCTATGAAGATTGTCCTTGTGCCTTGATCTCCCTTGTCAGGCACCTAGAACATAAATGCTTTGATACCACTTGTCAGGCACCTAGAACATAAATGCTCTGATACCAACTACTAGGACCTAGAAGCACACAATTGATTACCTTTGTATAAGCAACTAAACACAAAATTTAACCAGAATGCACAAGTAACTAGAATTTGGAAATAACACAGAATATGAGAGACAATACCCAATTGTATTAATACTCTTCCAAAAGGAAATACAACAAAGAAGATGCCACAGTCTTCTTCCTTACACACCTCTAGGGCTCACACACCTCTAGGGCATAAACAGTAAATCTCTTCAAGAGCTCACTCTCTCAATTACAGTCCCAACACACAACTCAAACACAGAGTTGGTGTTCACCTCCAACCAATCAGTATCACTACTACCAGTACCACTAGTCAGTATCACTACTGCCAGTACACAAGTACTCAAAGTACTTCAAGTAGATCTCCCATGAACTTGCAACAACTTGTAACTCAAATGATCTTACTTTGGAAGGATCTACCTTGCCTTCCTCTATTTCTCTCCACGATCGAGTACACACCGTACTCCAAGTAGATCCCACCTGATCTTGCTACCTGTTGTGTTGTGATCTCCCTGATCTTGCTGCCACCTGCAAACCTAGATCAAATACACACAAACACCTGCAGATCAATGATCTTACTTACCATGTAGATCTCCAAACCTGGCCTTGCACACCTGCCGACCAAGATCATACATGCATGAAGAACCCTTCTGATTCTCCAAATCAACACCCCTGTAGATCTTCTACCAAACCTTGCTAAAACCTGCAGATCTACCTGATCATACACACTTGGCACTGTGGCACTAGGAGGAACACACCATGCTCTCTTCACTCTGAAGGAGCTAATTTTGCTCTCTTACTCTCTAACACAAAATTACAATACAGCCCATGAGTCTATTATATAGATCTCATGCTAACAATAATTAGACATCTAATTACAATAATTAAATCCATAGCTCAAGACTAAAATTAGCCTTTCAACATGCAGACAACCGGTTCGTTAACAAACTATTCGTGAACTAGCAGTTCTGGAACCGCATAGGCGATCGATGTTGGTCCCTATCTGCCTGGAGGTGATCGACGTCGGCTGATCAATGACCGACGTCAGTTGCTCTTCTCACTGTATATGATCGACGTCAGTTGATCAGATCGATGTTAGTTGCTCTGTAACTCAGCAACCTCCTCCATGTCTGCATCAGTGAAGCTTTTAGCTCCACAACCTAACATCCATTTCTGGAAATTTTTTTAGAAGTTGTTGTAGAGGAATGAACTGGGACTCATCTACTATCTGTGTAAATATTAGATCGACTTGAGCTAAATCTTTCTTGGGAATTTTATAGTGGTACATAGATCATCATGTTCTGCAAGTCATCATATTCTATGATTGTAATCAATGCCTTGACATTAGATTATTTTAGCTACATGTCCAAGATGAGCTCATCTAATTTGTCTAATATCTTGTGGGCTTGAATGAATGTGAAAGTATTGCACATTATTTCATGATTCCATACTTGCAACTTTTATATAACAACATATCATGAATCCAACATTTGTTTGAGTGCACTGTTCATCTTCTTTGTAGTTTCCATTTGATCCTCTAACATGGCATTATCTTTGTCAGTAGTAGCAAATTCAGGTTATGCAATGGTCAGGGATTGATTTAAATGTTATCTCCAATTGAGCATATCTTAGGCGAGCTTCTTGGCTTGTGTTGCAACAATGTCTAATATTTGCTCATATTCCTTAATTAGTTGGCACATGGTCTCTATTTTCAATTTGAGGGCTTGTCCTTATGTGCATAATGAGAAATTTTTTAATGCAATTCCATAACTCTTTATAAGCTATGTGAATGATGTTGTGAATTATTTATCCTTTGACATAACCTGATCATCAAGTACTTGCATAATTAAGGTGGGATAGGTGATATTGATTATCTTCCTTACATTCATTAGCCTCTCCTATGCTTTAAAATTTTCATCTTTCAACCTTAGAACTTTTTGTTCCAAATATGAAGCCCTTTGAGCAATGGATTCCTAGAAAATGACCACTCATTCAATTTTTTTGGAGAGTGGCAACTGGGTGACATCTAGCGATGTTTTCATCATAGTGGTGATAAGTGCCATGGATATAGTGGTGGATGTCGCAGGAGCTGGTGTAAACTAAGCAAGTGGAAGCAAAAAGGTAGTGCACTAGGTAGATGTAGTAGGGACATCCCATAGCCAAGTTGGACTGCTTCTTCAATGCTATTAGTATGAATGGTGGATGCTACCTCAACTTGTACTTGTACATCCTTGATCTCTTTAGCCTTGGTGGTTGCCTCTGCCTTAGCTTTATTCTCTGCTTTAGCTTGCACCTTAATTTCTTATGTAGCCTTTGTTTGAGTTTTGTCTTGGGATTTGGCTTTGGCCTCTACGTTAGCTTTGTCTTTAGCTGCTGCTTCGACCTTAGCCTTGGATTCAACTTTAGCTTTTGCCTTAGGTTCTTTCTCCTTTTGTTTATATTATACAACTTGCAGTTCTTATTATTGCCTTTGCTCTTCTTCGATTTGTTTCTTATTTGCCTCTGATTCTTAAGCCTACTTGCATGTAGCTTAAACTTCTTTGAATTTCTTTTTTTTAAGCTTTAGCTTACTTGACTTTCTTCTTTTTTGATTTAGCTTCCTTGACTTGCTTTCACATAGCCTCTGCTTCCTGATATTTGTGGAATTTATGGTCTAGGGATGTCTTCCCAAGAAATGATGTCACCTAATGATGCAGATAATAAGAATAAATTTTCAAAAATAAATATTCAACAACTCTCATAGAAAAGCCACTTAAGCTCTTGATTTGGATTAATTAGCCTTAAACAAGGTTAATCAATATTTGTGAAATTATTTGAAAATCAGTCCTCAATTAATTAAAATGGTCAGAAAGTCATATTATTAGGTTGTAATTTGACTAGAGAGGAATTGGAAGGTGATGTTAGATGCTTTAGAGCTGTATTCTCATTTAAGATGTTTCCAACAACAAATAACAAAGGTACATGATGTGTACCAATGAATTAGAAGAAAAGAGTGATTTAGAGCACTAGATGGTGAAATTATCATTTTTAATCGAAATGCTCTGATCAAAGTTAGCTAGCCCATAAAATGCATTACCCTATTTAGGGATACTTTGATCTAAAATGGCACTTGTAAGTGAAAAGTTTAAACTATTTAGGGTGTTTTATGGATTTTGACCTAAAATGTGTATTTGAGTGCAATTCGAGTAAGATTGTCAATTTCAACACAAATAGCGTTAAGAATTAGATGTCTACATTTTGCCCTTGTTTGAGAAGGTGTAGCGAGACATTCAAGTGAAGCAACATATTTTAAAAGAAAAGAGTTTTCAAGAAGAAATTAGAATAGACCCATGATGCCCCCTCGAGAGGACATACTAAGATGAAAGAGAAGGAAGAACTCTTGAAAAGAGAGAGAAAGTGAGAGATTAACCCAGGGAATAGATCACATCTAGACGAGCTAATGCTTGCACACGTGATTACCATCAATGATCAAAATATAATTAGAGGTATAATAGGCCACAAAGATGGAGGGAATTAGAAAGATACAATCCATAAATTTAAGGGACACACTTTAAATGTACCCAATTTGAGAGTACAAGTTGTGCACTTATGTCATTGATCAATCTTGAGACAAGTTGCACACTAAAATATTTCCATCATGGGCTTTAATGTGGAAAGAATGGAACTAGAGGAAAAGGGAAAACACTCTACTTCAGGAAGGGAAGCACCACTAGAATGGGGTCTCCAAAGAGAAGATAATAAGAAGTGCCCCAATAGAGAAAATGTGATCATGATAAAATAGGTTTTGCCCTAGTAGGGTGAATCTTGATCATTAATAAAGAGTGATTTTGCCCTTGTAGACTTGATTTGATTTAGATGTGGTTCAGATGTTGTGCCCTAACATGGGTGATTGACAAGAAAAATATCTCAAGGATATAACTAAAAAAGAGGTTAAAGAGAGTAAGCCCAAACGTACATGCGATGGTGTAATGACTTAGAAAGACATATAAAACCAAGCATATGAGAATGCACAAAGTGATGAGAGAGATGAAAAAAAGAATGGAGATAGCTGAGTTGACCTCAATAGAAATTGAGTGCTGCCTACATAGTTCCATGGACTCATGTTCCAATATGAACTTTAGGCCAATGTAGTTCACCCAAGTTTGGGAGAGAATGGAATGAGGAATGATGAAAAATGACTAAGAATTGATTAGGCTCACAATATATGCAAAGAGATGCACATCTAAGCATAGACAAAGAAGCCTGAAATGCATGTTACCTAGATGCCTAATTCCATATCATGAGCCTAGGTTTTGTGGAGTGTTCTTGAGGCATTGCAGGAGATTAACACCATTGTTGACAAAGATAAGGATGCTTGATCAAGGGAGAACATGTTTTTGAGCCACATAGGTATGGTGAATCCATTTGGAAAGGTAATATGGTGTTGCTTTCTTTCATTTGTTTCTTGCTATCATTTGTAATTCCCATAGGTATAGATAGGCTTGGTTAGTTAGTTATTTATGCATCTTTCATTATTTATGGACTAATGCTTGACTAACTTGCTTTGTAATCCTCTCTACATCTTGGCACACCCGGTGGGATAAGATGTAGAGAGGATTACAAAGCATGTTCATCAAACATTAGTCCATAAATAATAAAACATGCATAAAGAACTAACCAAGCTTATCTATTCCTATGGGAGTTAAAAAGGATAACAAGAAAGAAATGAAAGAAAGCAACACCACATTACCTTCCTAAATGGATTCACCATACCCATGTGGCTCAAAAATATGTTCTCCCTTCATCAAGCATCCTTATCTTTGTCAACAATGGTGGTAAGCTCCTCCAATGCCTCAAAAACACTCCATAAAGCCTAAGCTCTTGATTGTAAATCACTAAACTAGCCTATCAATGAAGCTTTGTGGAAATAATTTAGAATTATAAATTTGCAATATTCAAGATTTGAAGATATTTGAGCATAATAACCTTGCACCAAAATAGCTTAGAAATGATGTTCATGGCCTCTCTATTTATAGATTTTTGAGATTGGTCAGGATCAACCTAAACCATCCATCTTGAGATGAAGATGTGTGGTTGAGGATAGTCCTAATATTTGAAATTAAATCCATAAATATCTTCAAGATAAATAAGCATTAAAGAGGCATGGGAGGCATTAAATAGGCATGGGTGACCCATAATCTTGATAATTGTGCTATTTATGGCCTAGGGATGTCTTTCCAAGAAATGATGTCACCTGATGATGCAAATAATAGGAATCAATTTTAAAAAAGAAATATTCAACAAATCTCATGGAAAATCCACTTAGGCTCTTGATTTGGATTAATTAGCCTTAAATAAGGTTAATCAACATTTGTGCAATTATTTGAAAATCGGTCCTCAATTAATCAAAATGGTCAAAAAGTCATATTACTAGGTCATAATTTGACTGGAGAGAAACTAGAAGGTGATGTTAGATGCGTTGGAGTTGTATTCCCATTTAGGATGTTGCCAATAACAAATAATAAAGGTAAATGGCGTGTACCAATGAATTAGAAGAAAAGAGTGATTCAGAGCACTAAAAGGTGAAATCATCATTTTGACTCAAAATGCTCTGATCAAAGTTAGCTAGCTTGTAAAATGCATTTCCCTATTTAGGGATACTTTGACCTAAAATGAAACTTGTAAGTGACAAGTTCGAACCATTTAGGGTGTTTTATGGATTTTGACCTAAAATATGCATTTGAGTGCAATTTGAGTAAGATTGATAATTTCAAAACAAATGGTGTTAGGAATTGCATAACTATAATAGTCCACATATTACATACTCACACATGTTCAAAGAATATATCTATTTGAAATCTTAGGTATTCCATTGAGAGTATAATATATATTGGTGTAATGGGTTGTGTGACTATACCTCTAGTTCTATGGATTGTTAAAAACTAGGTTATAGTTCCTAAAGAATAAGACACTATTTTTATAAGTATATAACATCCTAAAAATATAATAATTATAAAATGAGCGATTATGTGTTCATGAGAATTATGAATTTCTAATTATGACTGGTTGTTGAAACTGAGTAGTGTGTGCATTACTTATCATGGAGTATATTGTATTTGAATCTAGATATGGAAATTAGATTATGTAGTTTAAATAGGATATACTTAGTTGATATAAATTATACTTGCCTAATATTTAGGATTATAGGACATTTGATTATTAAAATTATAAGACTGGTTATTCGTCATTGAGTAGTGTGCTTATGTACAATGAACTCTGATATTATGGGATGTCATAGATTATATTTTTTTTGAAAACTATAGTCTAAATGTATGTTATACCTAGGTGGTATAAATTGTAATTGTTATATCTAGATTTATTCATATGTTTGACAAACTAAATGTATACGTGTTGGTTATTTCTATGAATAACATGTTTTATGGCATTTAGTAGGAAGTATTGTATTGTGTCTACTTATAGAACTTAAAATATGCAACCTAATATATATATTATACCTGATCAATATAATCTACACTTATTTGATAATTAATTATGCAATAAATGATATTATAGAGATTCATTCATACATTTGATAGACTAAATATATGCATTTGATTATCCTATGATGAGCATGTTTTTTGATTGCTAGTATGAAGTAATCTGTATGAATATGTTAGTTATATATGTTAAAAAAATCTTACATTGTTGGTACTGAATAAGTAGTGAGACATACTTCACTAGCTTACTAGCATCACAATGCCAGATGAAGGTAATCCGATCAAGTGGTGTGTATGAAATTGACTGATTCTAGAGATCAATAACTATTGAAAACTTTTATTAAAATAATGTTAGTTAGACATTGTCATTTTATGTATATGATTTACATGTTTGTGCGATATCATGTTAGAATAAATTTCTTTATGGTACATTTCATGTTCTTAGAAATCATACAGCAAATAGGTACTAGCTTTTGTATGTGGATTCCCACACCGTTACTATCTACTCATCCTTGAAAGGAGTGTCATTCATTGATGGGGGATTGTTTTGGGGATCGATGGTTGGTTGTTGGTGTGAAAAATAAATTGGATGATGCTCTCCCTCCCCACAACAATACTTATTTTGAGATGACACTTGAGATTGCCAGAGCTATTAGAGTTTAGGAACTCTTTCTTCGTGAAGCTTTGTATCTTGTATACTGTATTCTATTTATTATTATTGAGACATTAATCTAATGAGATGTGATTATTTACTTATTTGTACTTTAGAAGTAGTGGCTATATCATTGTACTAGTAATGGTTGGGCATTTGTAATTATTTTCCATATTTGGTTATGATGTGTTTCAAATGTTGTTAGTGATCAGTGACTGTTAGATGTCAAATGCTTATTTATAGTTAATCTACTTAGAATGTTATATCTGGATCACTAATTATATTATCATGGTGAATTATAATTAAGGAATGCATTGATTAAATTAAAAAAAATGATCATATTTTTCTAAGTCAAACCCAGTGGGTTTGTTACAATTTGGATGCCATTGTGTAGCTTGGTAAGATATGCATGTTGATCCAGATACTACATGACATCCTAAAAAATGCTAGGATGTGATGGAATTAGTTTGAGGATTCCAATAAACATGTGTTGAACTACCCCAATTATTCATAATACTAGTTAGTTTTGGTCCATGCAATGTTTTTGAAGACATTACCTAGCTAAAAATTGATAGTGACATTTACTGGCCCTAGGGGAGACTTACACTAAGTGAAACATAACAACATGACCAAGAATTGATATTGAAAGGTATACACAATTCCTACAAGTTCTTTTTTGATATTAGTAGTGAGCTCAGCAACTAAGAATTTAGGCCAATTGAAATATCCATTTAGATTCATCATTCGATAAGCAATGCCAATGATGCCTCACATTGTTTGATTCACATGATTTGTTGTTTGCCAAAACCTCTTAGTAATACACTAGACCATGGTGGAAAATGAAGAATACACAATTAAATCAAGAGGGGTTCCTCTTCTTGCCCTAGTAGTATATTATTCTATGATATTTGAATACAGTGGTGGTACTATAAACATGTATTGTATTAGAGATTTAACCTAATTGGGTAGGCCAGTTACTCTTGACATTGAGTGCGCATTGATCCAGATGGTAATGTCTACAACTATATGAATAAAACCTTGATTGCACCAAATCAATAATGTCATCATAACTACATCTAACTGGCCAAAAATAGGTAGCTTGATCCACTTTTCAATTTTAGTACCACAAAGTGAATGTTGTAGTGTTAGAGTTCTTGGTTTGCTATTGGTTGGGATTCTATAGAAAATAAAGTGGCTTCTTCTATGTCAATGAAATATAAAGGCTCTGGATCATTGTAATGTATTTTTCAGAGTCCTAACTTTATTCCTATTAAGCACAAAATATACTGAGAGGGGGGTGAATCAGTATATTATATATCTTTTAACTAATCTGATTTATTTTCTTTAACCACTTAATCACACATTCAAGATATGCAATAAAAATTAAACAATAACATGCACCACACAATATGAGTTGGTTCTCATTCATATACTTGATATTGTTCTCCATAGTTTTTCCCACTTTAGGTTTCCACGTAAAAATATGGTCTCTCTCTCTCTCTCTCTCTCTCTATATATATATATATATATATATATATATATAGAGAGAGAGAGAGAGAGAGAGAGAGAGATCAATCATATTTTTATGTGGAAACCTAAAGTGGGAAAAACTATGGAGAACAATATCAAGTATATGAATGAGAACCAACTCAAATTACAAAATTCATAAGCACCAACTTGCAGGAGCACCAACCCCTTTGCCGAGCACCAACATAGAAACTATTTGTGAGCACCAACCCATAGGATTACCAATCCCTTGCACATATTTTTGAGCACCAACCCATAGGAGCACCAACCCCTCTTGTGTATAAAACATAACTATCTCTCAATGTTGCTTTCTCAACAAATGATAGAACTCCACAATATTTCTTGCTTTTCTCTCCTCTTTTCTTATATAAAAAAATTACAAAACCATTCACTCTCTTTCATATTACAAATGGCTTCTCAAACCTTTATTTATAGCTTTCCAAATGACCTGTGGCATTCACCCTTTGTGATCCTTCAATCCTCATGGAAAATGGCACCAAACTTGCATGGCCCTTTGTATCCTCTCATTTGAAAAGTCACATGGTGACCCTTCATAAGCAAATGCATCCTTTCCTATTTTGTCTTTATCTTGGTGACTTTTCATATTCTTCAAAGTGTCCCTTCATGGAAAAATGCACCATACCCTCTTTTGTCTTCACATGTTGACTCTTGGAAATCCTCAAGATGACTCTTCGTGAGAAAATGTAACCCATTCCTCTTTTGTCTTTACCCTGTGAATCTTTAACTTCTTCATGGGCCCTCTTTTGACTTATATGCAACCAAAAATATATTTGTTAATATTAAATAAATATTAACACACATTAGCCAAGATATGAATATTAAAAACACCATTAAATGTAATGGGACCTTTATCACCAATGTTATACATTTGACATCAATGACAATATTTTCAACAATTCCCATTTCTTCTTTTTGAGAATCGAATAGTGGGATCAACAATTGACCTCTATCCATGGTTGGATGTATGAACAAAGTTGATTATTAATCTGAGGAAGTGTACTCTCGTGTGTGATCTATTTACAAATAGATAGTTGAAAGGGTGAGCACATAAATCTTGTGCTATTTGGAGAATGTAATAGCTAATTGTTATCCATGTGCCTTAATTTTATAGATATTTGGTACATAAATTCATGTTACTACCTCCTTTAAATGCATTAATTATATGCACATGAATGTTCTCTTTGAATTTACTATTAGAAGTTGTAGACATTCAAAAAATTTACATCATGGTTCTAGTCATCATCCACGTACCCCTTGGCCCCTTGACCCCCTTGGGATTAATTATTATAATCCTTAAACTTACCCATTTACCCCCTGGCTAAATTAATCAAGTTATTTAATTAAATAATGCCTATTTACAACTCACTTACCCAAACCAATGGCTAGTTGATCGATACCTCACCTACCCAAATTGATGGCTAGTTGGTCAACACCTCACCTAAGGACCATTTCTACCCTAACATTTAATGGCCTAACTCCTATGCTTTTTCCTCATGCATCCCAATGAACCCATTATTAACATTAGACCATTTATTAGTGTCTTAACTGATAGTCATTAGTGCAATGGGCTAATTTTAGCCAATTTTGACTAATTCATCATAACCATTGGTGGTCACCCCTCGATCAATGATGATTGACAAGGACCATCGATGGTTACTTAATGTGACAAAAAATTATGCCTCCAAAGGTTAAATTCAATTTGCACAAGAATACTCTTACTTTTAGGTGAAGTAAAGCTCCTAGATGAACCAAGAACTAGACTAGAGACTGTAGGTGCTTTAGAAACTCACTATCAAGAGCTAATGTATCGTTACTCCACTGACATTACTCTAGGATCCAAAATAGCTTTCAACCAACCTCAACACTTTTCCAACCAACAAACTTAGAGCTAAGTGTCTATATCTTTCTATCAAGTTCAGTAACTAGTTTTATTAGTTTCATTGCTTGTGTCCTTTCCCATTTTTCTATATTTCATTCCCTGTGTTGGATTTTTATAACTCTAGACATTTCACTCTCTAGCCCAAACCACCCAAAAACCATTCTTGCCCACCTGAATATCCAATCTCTGAATTAGGAACTTTTGAGACTTCGTTTCTCTCTTGCAACCAACACCTAACCTAGAAAACAACTTATAGAAACCTTATGCAACTCACCCAACAACCATATTTTCCTAAACCAAATCTCATAGTAATTATCGGCAGTTATACCTCGACTATCGATGGTTTTTGTTAGCTGCCGATGGTCACTACGTGTCGCATTTTCTAATAGCAAGAAAATTTCACTTATCATTTCACACCCAAATTCTAATTTTTGAGTTTATGTTGCATCACAAAGGTTCAAATTATTTTTTAAATTAGGTTTGAATAATTTAACATTAGTCTTTATCAAAAAAATTATATTTTTATTAAAATCACTTCATTTATCTCTTGCATTTAATTTTAGTATCTTTTGTTATTTCATGCAAGCATCTACTTTTAGCTTTCAGAAGTTAAGTGTTTTAAAGTGTGGATTGATAGTCTCCAAGGAAGCTTTGTGCTTCATATGTTTAGCTCACGCTAGGCAGTCCACCTAACTATCTCACTAATCCATCATTCTTTTATTTGCTTTCTTATCTGCAGGTCATCCTCCCTAGACTAAGAGGAGTATCTAAAACTGTCTGGATTCATGCACACACAATCATGACAATTATTTATACCACACCATTTCTTTAAGTTTCTTCTTGATTTTCTCAAAGAAAATAATTAAAAATAATAATGAAACATTCTGGCATGCCTAGTGGGACCCTTGAGCTTTTTCTTGGGTTCGTAATTAGGACATTTAGTTGCATTAGATAAATTTATCCATTGCATTCTTTTTTGAAACTAAAATGTTCCTTATTTTACTTTCTTCTTTTCCAAAAATCAAGTTTTAGTCTTTTTCAAATTCTTAGAAAAAAGTAAAAATTGTCATTTTTTCCTTCATTTTTGAAAATCAAAAGTACTCATCCTAGGGCTAGGATTTGCATCAACATCATATCACATTTAGTTGCATCTAGTTATTCTTGCATTCATTTAAAAAGACATCAAATTTTTCTTTGGATAAAATTGACTTGCATCCATAGTTTGCTTGTATTATTTAGCTCACATAACTTAATTAAATCAAGTAAATCAATCATAGTCTCACTTCTTATCACACACAAAGATCAAACCACATATTCAATCAAACATCAAAATAATGACATAAGGCCTGACTAGGATTTCATCACCTACTGGTAAACCTTTCCCCTTTGGCTATCCCAATTGGATTTCACCATCAAGGGGAGACACCAAGACTCAGTTCACTGGTTGAGTATAATCTTTAGCATTTGGTATATTTTGGCTAAGCACATGAAACCCTTATTGTTATGGTGTGTGAAGTGAGGGGGTAGGCCCCAATATCAAGCCACATACCAAATACTAACACAAAAATATTGAGAGCCTTTAACAACCTAAAACCATCTCTAGACATCCTATTCTAGTACCTGTTGTACAAGCCCAAGTTGGTCCTCATAATTTCCTTAAAATTGAGGCATAATCCCAAAGAAGAAAAAATATTGTAAGATCTGAATGTACTCTAGTGTATGCTTGTTTTCCTTGAAATTTTTATTTTGATTGCTTATTTTTTGAGTTTGTGAGAATCATTTTCATCTTTATTTCCTTTTCTTTACATGGTTTGGACAATACAATAGCTCAAAAACCAAGAAAACAAAAATCCACCTCCCAACCACCCATCTTGCTCTTCTTCCTCATCTATGGAGGGTATCTCAGATGTAGAAAGTTCCATCCATTGAGCCACCTTATGGCATGCCACCTTATATTATGGGTAACACCTCTATTTCCACCATTTCCATCCAACCTTTGGTCACTCAAGCATCTTCCTCTACAAATAACCCCTCTAATACCACTATCAAAAACCAATCTGTTCCACCAACCAACACCCAAACACCTTCCACCCCAATTAATAACCCTTCCAACCTTGGATCAACCCAACCTTTGGTAACCTATACTCCACTTACCATTGGAGTACCTTCCACCAGTGTTACTACTCTTCCCCTTGTCAATTCCAACTCACCAACTTCCACTCCATTCCAAAACTTGGTAGTTTTTGTTGGGTAAATATTTTGTCACTAGCTAACTGATGAGAAAAATAAATCTCTTCAACCATAGCATAAGGAGATTGGTCAGCCAAATGTGCAATTTTACCACATCAGAGGTGGACAAATCTCTCCTCTCATCAAGTGGAGGTTCCTTGTATCTATGAGGAGCTATATACTATATATATATGCAGAAAATAACACCCAAGAGTAGGACTGCACCATCCATCTCTATTTTGTCAGAGATGATGTTCACAGACAAAGGATAAATCTTGGTGATTATACTGAAGGCACTTCTCTTCTTTTAGAAGTGGTCTTGTAGCAGGGCATAGGATCTCTTTCTGGTGGGTAACCAACAGGTAACAAGGCCAAAGTAACTAGCAAAATGAGGTGCAACACAAAGTCTCCACCTCAACTGCCCAAAGAGTGAAATACGAAGGATAATGGGGCCACAAAGTTGTCCCAAGATCCTTTACACATAAAGAAACTAAAAACACACTAAAGACAATTGTGATAGCACAAAGTCTTTCCACAATTGGCTTCAGGACACCTTCCTGATTACTTCCACTAGTTCTGCTTGTTAAATTAAATAAACAAGAATGCTCTTAGAAAATGGACATAATAATTTTTTTCTAAAACAACACAAGCTATATCAGCACAAAGTTTGAAAGCAACTTTCTTTTTCATTCAGATAAAGAAATATGATCAACAATCGGAGCTCAAAGTCTCAGTATTCACCTTTCAATTTGGGGAGATCTCCTTTGCATAAAATAAGAGATTACAATATATAGCAGCCAAGAAAGACTCGGCACTTTGTTTCAAGGAATGGCCCCTGCTACATTCAATGCCTTGAATGCATTTTCAATTTTGTCAAAGAGGGCCATGTTGTAACAGGGCTGAGCCTTAACTATGGCATGTCAATTTATCTCAAATGTCTTCTCTTGGGCCTGGGTCATCTGGTCCTTTTCTTGATGTTTGTGCAGTTGTCCCCTTTGCCTTTACTTCATGGAAGAAAAATAGGCCGCGTCCTTGATTTGGTGTGCTCAGATGACTACTTGGTGGACTGTTTCACCTACCAAAAATAACTCTCTTGTAGATATTTCAATATCTTCTATAGCCTTCTTTTCTTTCCTACTACATTTGAAGCTCTCAGACTATCTTTTTCAGCTGGTCGCTTGGTTCATCCTTCAAGTTTCATGATATATTTAAAAATTAACAAATATTCCATTACCTTAAATTTGACATCCATGGGGATGTCAATGGTTGTTGGTTGTTTGAACCATATTGAACCATGAACCTTTGAACTTTTGAAAGTTCATTGGTTCATTAGTTCAACGATTCAGGCGATCTTTATCAATTCTTTAGTTCCATCGCTTCCCTGGTTCAATCGCTTTCTTGCTCTTTGGTTGAACCATCTCTTTGAATTGGTCTCTAGAATATTTCACTTTCTTCCTTTGCATGGAGCTTTCTTTGAACCTTTGAACCATTTTAGTTTAAGGTTCAATGGTTCAATCTCTTTCTCGACATCCTTTGTTTTGGCTAAGTCTTTCAAACTTTATTGAACTTGTTGAACTTGTCGAACCCTTAAACCCATTGAACCATTTGGTTCAAGGTTCATTGGTTCAATCCTTGTTCTTTGAAGTCTTCTTTTGTTTTGGCTAAGTCTTTTGAAGCCTTGAAATTCCTTCAGCTTAGTGTCTTTGGAACACCCCGAAGGGAAGGTACCCCTTCGAGTCTTCGAGAAAGGTCCATTTTCTAGGTGCCGAGAGCCCCCCGCAAGGGTACCTACCCTTCAGGGTCCTCTGGGTGGTCTGCCTATTTAATTCCTTTAGACAAAATGTTTGAAGGAATTCCTTTAGACATTTTGTCTGAAGGAAATCTTCCCTTAGCCACTTTTCCACTGGGCTTTTGATTGTTCCTTCAGACAAAATGTCCGAAGGAATTTCTTCAGATATTTTTTTTGAAGGATTTCCTTTGTGAAATTCTTTTACAAAAAATCTTTCCAAAGAAATTCTTTTGGCTCCTTTACTTAGTGATTTCCTTAGATAAAAAGTCTGAAGAAAATCTTCCCTTTCGGCCTTCTCTTTGATCTTTGAACAAATGTTCCCTGCCCTCTGCAAGGGCACCTACCTTTTGTTCACTACCCTCCATAAGGGCACTTGCCCTTTCACCTTTGGGGCACCCCTTTAAATTGATCGATTGAACCAAGAATGGTTCACCAGTTCTATGATTCAATCTTTTGTTCTGCTCTTTCAATTGACTGCTTAAACTAATCTCTTCGAACCAACTGTGTTGAACCTTTGAACCTTTTTGGTTCAAGGTTCAATGGTTCAACGGTTCAATCTTCCTTCTTTTCGCTAAGTCTTTTGAAGTCGTTGAATCTTGTTGAAGCGGTTGAACTTTGAACTTTTGGTGAAGCGCTTAAATCTTTAAGCTTGCCGACATCATTGAACTTTTGAACCTGTTGAACCTTTGAACCTTTTGAAAGTGGGGTTCAATGGTTCAATGGTTCAATTCTTTGTTTGAAGCTTGCCTATGAACATTTTTAGTTGAACCGAGGCATTGAACCAACCTTGAAATTGCCTAAGCATTGGGAACTTGTTCCTTTATGAGAATTCACCCATTGAAGCCATTGAATCTATTGACCCTGCTAGTCCCTTGACTGAAAAAGCTTGAAAAATGAGGAATTTAAATGCTCAGATCAAATTTTTGAGAAGGGAAGATATAATTTTGGCTTGAAGGACCAAAATAGTTCATATGTTGTCCCAAAAAATGAGTGGCATATTTTGGGAACAACAACTGGCTCCAGTTGGAGAACTTCCTTTGATTGTAAAAACAATTGAAGGGAGTAGAAACTAGAATCTCCAATGCCTTTAAGTATGCTATTGGGATATGGATTCATGATACCAAAAAGAAAGGCATGAAAAATGAAAATAAAAAGCATAAAAATAGAACTAAAGACTATACAAATATACATATGTATATCTAGATGATCTTATCTGATTCTTCAAGAATTGAAGTGCTTCAGATGCTGCCCATTGTGAGGCAGAGAAAAGGGCATGTTGTCTTGATACTTTAACAGAAAACTATTTTCACCATTGAACTGATGGATAGTAAATGGGCCCCTCCAAATGGAGTCAAATTTCCCATGCATTCCCTTTGGTTCTCTTCTCTTGTCCCACAACAGGACTTGATCTCTAATCTAAAAATCACAGTTTTTTGCTTTTTGGTCAAAAAGCTTTTTCACCAGACTTTGATGCGCAACAATTCGGTCTACCACCATGGTTCGCTACTCATCCAGCTCAGTCAAACACATGATCCTCTTATCGATGGAGCTTTCATATGTCTGATCTTCAACTGCCTTAGCTAATTTCAATGCTAACAATTCTAAGGTGATTGGTATTTCAGCATTGAGATCATAAAGAAGTTGGAAGGGTGACATACCTATCACCCTCTTAGGTGTAATTCTATCTGCCTATAAAGCATCAACCAATGCTTTGTGCCAGGTTCATTGGTTTTCACCCACCAGCTTCTTGATGATAGTCACCAGGTTCTTGTTTCTTGATTCAACTTGGCTATTCCCTTGTGAAAAATAATTAGAATAGTGGGAGAGGGTAATCCCATAGTAAAAATAGCACTGAGAAATCTCCTAGGAAGAGAAACAAGCTACGTTGTCTATGACAATCTTGGTTGGGACCCCAAACTTGGAAATGATGTTCTCCTTGAAGAAATTACACACTACTTCTGAAGTAGCATGCTTGGTTGGAATAGCTTCCACCTACTTGGTGAAGTAATCTGTGGCTGTGAGGACATAATCATGTCCAACACTTGAATATGGGTTTACAACACCAATAAAATTGATTTTCTATTGTTGAAATGGCTCTTCTATGACCACTGGCTTGAGAGGTAGAGCAATTAACTTGGGTCTTCTAATAAATTGTTGGCATAGCTCACACCTTCATATCCATTTGTATGCATCCTAAAATAGAGTGGGCCAGTAATACCTGGCTCACATAATCTTATGGGTAGTTATAGGAGCAAAAAAATGTCTTCCATAGGTCAGATTATGGAGGGACTTCAAAAGTTGGTTCTACTGCTCTTTATCCATGCAGTGAAGGAACACTCCATCAAGGCTCCTTTTGTATAGGCCGTTGTCCTAGATGACAAAATTGGCAGCTTTTAATTTGACAGTCCTCTTTTTTTTATGAGATAGGTGAGCAGGACACTCACCATAAGTAAGGAAATAAGCAATACCTAAATACCACTCATTCACGGTGGAGACAAAGAGGACTATTGGTGTGTCTTCAATTTCTTCTTCTCCATGCTCTGTTTCTTTTGGTCTATTGTCAACAATCAATTGGCAGAGACCCCTTCCCCACACTAGCTTTGTTGGTTTGATGGCTAGATCAAACTCTTAGATTTTAGCAATCCAATTACCTCTTTTCATTCTAAACTCCTGCTGAGTTAATATGGATTTGACTGTGGTATCAAAAACTAAGGCAGTAACTTGTGAATTTAGGATGTAAAAGTGAAAATACTTCACTGCCTTTACCACTGCATAAGCATGCTTCTTTGTGTTTGAGTACTTCAGCTCATGAGCTTTGAGAGGACAAATCATGAAAGAAATGAGAGATTCCACACTTTCTTGGTTTTGTTGAACCAGAATTACTGAAAGTGTATGCTCAGAAGCATAACTATACATGGTGAAATCCTTGGTATAATCTGAACAAACCAGAATTGAGGCGTGGGTAATAGCTATATTAATATCTCGAAATGCCAATTTGTCTTCTTCAGTCCAGCTAAAAGTGGCCTTTCTCTTCATCATGTTCACAATGTGGTGAGTCTTCTTAGCAAACTTGGGGATGAACCTTCATAAAAAATTCACCTTTCCAAAGAAAGAGTGAACTGCAGTCTTACTTGTGTGCAAAATAAGCTCCTGAATAAACTTGACTCTTTCTGAGTCAATCTTTATGCCTTCTCAGAATATAGTGTGTCCAAGAAGTTTCCTCTCTGTTACTCCAAAAATAGACTTTTTGGGATTTAAAGAAATGCCATTCTAGCAGCATCATTTCAGCACTTGTTGCAAATGGCGCACATGGTCAAGGAGATGCTTGGAAAAGACGGTCAAGTCATCAAGGTATGCCACAATGAACTTACCCATTTCATATTTGAAAGTAAAGTACATTGCTCTTTGGAAGGTGGCACCATCATTTATCAGGCCAAAAAGCATTCTTCGATATGTAAAGGTGCCCCAAGGTGTGGTGAAGGTAGTCTTATGTTGGTCTGCTTTATGAACTTCAACTTGATTGTATTTGGAGAAGCCGTCTAGCATTGATAACATCTCTGAACCAGTCACTGTCTGAAGAACTTGGTCCATGATGGGTAGATGATAGTTATCCTTTAAGGATGACTGATTTAAATTTTTGAAGTCCATATAGAGGCAAATTTTTCCATTCTTCTTCCTCATAGGTACTATGTTGGCAATCCATGTGGAATGATGGATTGAAAAAATTATCTTAGCATTTAGTATTTTTTATATTTCAAATAGAATAGTACCTAATATATTTGGATTATACTGACTAGATTTTTGCTTGTAAGGCACTGAGTCATTCTTGAGAGGGATCTCATGGTAAATTTCTTCAGGTCTGAGCGACTTCAGATCATCATAAGAGTATGCCAAAACGTCTATGTACTAGCTGAGCAGAGTGGTGAACTTGAACTTCTCTTCTTGAGTGTAACACTTCCCAATGTTCACCATCTTGGGATTTTCTTTGGTACCCAGGTTTATTTGATCAAACTCTTGGGAGGAGCTTGAATCCGTTTGCTGCTTGATGAACTTATCGTGTTTATCAAACAGCTTCTCAAGGGAAACTAGGCCTTTTGAGATTTTATTTCCTTTAAGTTGTAGGAATTCTTCACCTGCATTTGCACTTGATTCTGGGGTTGGTTCAAGCTTTTGAGGCTCACTGCCTTCGAAATGAAGCTGTTCAAACCTATCTTTTTGCTCCAAAAAGGCAATGATTTGGTTGTCACCATTGAACACTTGCCAATGATTGGCATTGTCAGGCACACTTGGTCAAAAGATCAATTCAATAGTGTAACTATCTCCCTTAAAATTAGGGTGAAGAACCAAGACAGTTGCTGAAATGGTCAGTGCATCAGCTCAGTCATTGAATTCCCTAGGTATCACAGAATTGCTGAAAGCATCAAAGCTTTCAATTTGATCCCAGACTAGATTGCGATAGTGGCATAATCTCTCATTTTTGATTTGATACAGGTTCCTTACCTGATAAACCACTAGTTCAACATCTCCTTTGGCATGAAGGAGTTTGATGCCTTTGTCTTGAGCAGCCTTCAATCTAAGTAATAGAGATTCATACTCATCTGTGTTGTTGGTGTTGGTGTTGCTGAACTGTAACTTATATGAAGAAGGAAAAACATCTCTTTAAGGAGATATCAACACAATCTCAACTCTTGAACCTGTAGAGGAGTAGCTGCCATCGAATTCTAGAATTCATACCTCATTAGACACTAATTTTTCCTTAGATTCTTCTTTGTTTGGAGGGAGAGATTCTTCTACACTTGCACTGCACTCCACTAATTCTTCTATTATTCCATCTGAACTAATTTTCAGATTGTCACATTCAAGAGCTTCATCAGACATCTCATGAACTTCTTCCATGGATAAGAAGTAATTAACCATGTCTGAAGACTCAAACAGAATTTGAGCTTTAGGCGTTGATGTTTGAGTGACCACATATTTTGCTTCCTTTTTAAGAAGAAATCTTTTCATAACACCTTTGACTGGGATCCTTGCCTCAGACAGGTCCATGCTTAGTTTGCCACCAACATTCTTGTAGAAATTTTGCCCAAGAAGGATGCTGTATGATGTTGGGACATCGGCCACAAGATAGTCATCTTGATTCTCTTGTTTGGGATTGTCGCAAATGCAAATTGGGCATCCTCGATTTGTCCCAGTAGTGGCACTTATTTGTTCTTCATAGAGAAACATCTCTCAAATGTCTTAGTCAGTGTGAGACCAAGGGATTCAACTACTTTGGCAGGCATGACATTGTCAGATGCACCTGAGTCTATGATGCAATTATTCAACTGATGACTGTTTATTAGCAGGGAGACATAAAATGGTTCAGTCCTTCTGAGAGCAATAGGAGGAGTAATGACAAAGTTATTCCTGGTGGATGTGTTCTTCAAGGGATCATGAGTTACCTTTAGAATTGCTTATACTACAGGGATGGCTTGGTTTTTTACACATTGAACCAACTTATCCAACTGCTCAAGGTTGGATTGTAGAAATTCAAATTTAAATATTTGAATTTTGGTTTTCTTTATATGGTCAATTATGTCCAATATTTGAAATGAACTAGGTACAGAGGATGGGAGTTCCTCATTTTGGTTTTTGGGAGGGGGAGGACTGGTCTGTGAATTTGAAGTAGAAAGTGTAGAGATGTTCAATGTACTTACCTTTCTTGAAATCACTGAGTCCTTTGGCTGAAAAGGCTAAGTGGTTCCCCGCTTAGCAATTGAAATTGTTGATTGAGGTCGCTCCTCTATTTTTTCTTTATCAGCTTGCTAGACTAACTGATTCTTGGACTGGGTGAACACAACGTATGATCCCTCAGCTACTTTACCTTCACTTCTGGGTTCATCCTAGTAATTCAAGAAACTAATGTTGGAGTCACCAGCTAATTCTTACTCCTCTGTGAAGAGATTAGCATCATCTTCTAGGTTCAAGTCAGGTTGGAAGGAGAAATTTGATTTGACTTCAAGATATCTAACTGCTGAATTGGTTGGATGTGCTTCAATGGCAAGGTTCCCCTATGAGGGAGGAAGATGATTTGTTTGCCCCTGATTCCTAGCAACATTGCCTTGGTATGATTAATTAGGGAATGTTCTCCTTGGGACATCTCTGTATGAAGGGGCAGATGACATCCCTTGCACCATTTACTTGTTAAGAGCAAGCAACTCATTTTCCAACTTCTGCACCATTAGATCAGTGGTGCATGTAGATGGATATTCATAGGATTAAGAAGATTTACCTTTGTTTGGATCTCTCTTTATCTTTTCTGCCAAGATAAGATCATCTTCCATCTCAGTGGCCAAATCTTGAGCAGCAGCAAGGTCTATGTGGCCAGCACGTCTCAGTAGAAAACTTACTTGAAGTAGCTGTGAGTTGATAAAGAAGCATTTAAGGTTCTTAGGTGTTGGTTGAGGAATTGTAGGGATCTGATTCCTCAGCTTGTCAAACTTGGCAATGAAGTCCCTCATAGGTTCATGAGGTTCCTTCTTCATCTATGTGAGCTGGGCTAGCAAGGCATGCACATCTTCTATAGGCTTGAACCTGGCTTCAAATTTAGCTTTAAGAGTGTCCCAGTCAGTCACTGACCGAGTCTACAGATGGTAGAACCAGTCTGCAATAGCACCTTGTAGTGTTTCCATAAACAACTTGACTGCTACGTCTTCATATTCCACACCTATCATGCCACAGGCTATGCTAAAGGCTGCAACATGTTCATCAAGATGAACTCTCTCATCACTAAATAATTTGGAGAAATTCATCCTTGAACTACGTGGTAGCTCATGTAGAGGTGAAGTTAAATTGAGTGGGCCAAAAGAGCTACCCCATGGGACTTAAATAGCCACAATTTGATTATGAGAAGTGGGGATAATAAATTTGGATGGAGTATGTATAGACAAAGCTCTGCTAACAGCAGAAAAAGAAGCTCGGCCTTATGTTGGTGACTTGGTATGGGTACGAGGAACACTCTTGGATCGTTGAACTTGAAGTTGGGGAGGGAACAAATCAAAATTGCCCTGCTGCACCAACTCAAAAATAGGGTCAACAACACATTGGGCTCTCTAGCTTCTAGTATAGTGTGGAGTTGCCAGATTGTAGAATAAAAATGGGAAATAACTAGCCTTGCTTCAGCTTGAAGCTTGAGGCTTCAAACTATGCACTCTATCCCCAATGGAGTCGCTAAAAACTATTGGGTGAATATTTTGTCACTAGCTAACTAATGAGCAAAATAGGTCTCTTCAACCACAACATAGGGAGATTGGTCAGCCAAATGTACAGGTTTACCACATCAGAGGTGGACAAATCTCTCCTCTCATCAAGGGGAGGTTCCCTATATCTATGAGATATATATGCAGAAAATAACACTCAGGGGTTGGACTCCACCATCCATCTCTCTTTTTTCAGAGATGATGTTCACAGACAAAGGAGAAATGTTGATGATAATACTGAAGGCACTTCTCTTCTTTCAGAAGTGGTCTTGCAGTAGGGTGAAAAAGCTCTTTTTGGTGGGTAACCAACTGGTAACAAGGGCACAGTAACCAGTAGAATGAGGTGCAACGCAAAGTCTCCACCTCAACTACCCAAAGAGTAAAATACGAAGGATAATGGGGGTGCAAAGTCATCCCAAAATCTTTTACACAAAAAGAAACTAAAAACACACTAAAAACAATTATGAAAGCACAAAGTCTTTCCATAATTGGCTTCAGGACACCTTTCTAATTACTTCCAGTAATTCTGCTTGTTAAATTAAATAAACAAGAATGCTCTTAGGAAATGGACATAAGAACAATTTCCTAAAACAACACAAGCTATATCAACACAAAGTCTAAAAGTAACTTGCTTTCTCATTCAGATAAAAAAATATGATCAACAATCTGAGCTAAGTCTCAATAATCACCTTTTAATTTGGGTAGAGTTTTGCTTCTATAATGGAGAGATCTCCTTTGCATAAAACAAGAGATTACAATATATAGTAGCCAAGAAAGACTTGGTGCTTTGTTTCAAGAAATGGCCCATGCTGCATTCAATGCCTTGAATGCATTTTCAATTTTGTCAAAGAGGGCCATGCTGTAACAAGGCCCAACCTTAACTATGGCATGTCAATTTATCTCAAATGTCTTCTCCTGGGCCTGAGTCATTTGGTCATTTTCTTGATGTCTGCATAGTTGTCCCCTTTGCCTTTACTTCATGGAAGAAAAATAGGCGTGTCCTTGATTTGGTGTGCTCAGATGACTACTTGGTGGACTGTTTCACCTATCGAAAATAACTCTCTTGTAGATATTTCAATATCTTCTGTAGCCTTCTTTTCTTTCCTACTG
Source organism: Torreya grandis (assembly GCA_037957365.1). Taxonomy (NCBI): domain Eukaryota; kingdom Viridiplantae; phylum Streptophyta; class Pinopsida; order Cupressales; family Taxaceae; genus Torreya; species Torreya grandis. The sequence continues at coordinate 25,862 of JARHVA010000271.1, forward strand.
CATTTGGAGCTCTTGGGCTATCTTCTTTAGCGGGTCGCTTGGTTCATCCTTCAAGTTTCGTGCTATATTTAAAAATCAATGGATATTCCATTACCTTAAATTTGACATCCACGAGGACGTCAATGGTTTCTGGGAACCATATTGAACCATAAACCGTTAAACTTTTGAAAGTTCATTGGTTCATTAGTTCAACGGTTCAGGCAATCTTTATCAGTTCCTTGGTTCCATCGCTTCCTCGGTTTAATCACTTTATTGCTCTTTGGTTGAACCATCTCTTTGAACTAGTCTCTGAAATCTTCTGCTTTCTTCCTTTGCTTGGATCTTTCTTTGAACCTTTAAACCTTTGAACCTTTGAACCATTTTAGTTCAAGGTTCAATGGTTCAATCTCTTTCTCAGCATCCTTTGTTTTGGCTAAGTCTTTCAAATTTTATTGAACTTTTTGAACCTTTAAACCCTTGAACCCGTTGAACTATTTGGTTCAAGGTTCATCAGTTCAATCCTTGTTCTTTGAAGTCTTCTTTTATTTTGGATAAGTCTTTTGAAGCCTTAAAATTCCTTCAGCTTAGTGTCTTTGGAACACCTCAAAGGGAAGGTGTCCCTTCGGGTCTTTGAGAAAGGTCCATTTTCTAGGTGTCGAGAACCCCTTGCAAGGGTACCTGCCCTTCAGGGTCCTTTAGGGTCATTCAGGCAGTCTGCCTCTTCAATTCCTTCAGACAAAATGTTCAAAGGAATTCCTTCAGACATTTTGTCCGAAGGAAATCTTCCCTTAGCCACTTTTCCGCTAGGCTTTCGATTATTCCTTCGGACAAAATGTTTGAAGGAATTTCTTCAGACATTTTGTCTGAAAGATTTCCGTTGTGAAATTCTTCCATGAAAAATCTTTCTAAAGGAATTCTTTTGGTTCCTTTACTTGGTACTTTCCTCAGACAAAAAGTCTAAGGGAAATCTTCCCTTTCAGCCTTCTCTTTGATCTTTGAACAAATGTTCCCTGCCCTCCGCAAGGCACCTACCTTTTGTTCACTGCCCTCTGCAAGGGCACTTGCCCTTTCGGCTTTGGGGCACCCCTTTGAACCGTTAAATTGAACTGACTGATTGAACCAAGAATGGTTCAATGGTTCAATCTTTTGTTCTGCTCATTCAATTAACTGCTTGAACCAATCTTTTTGAACCAACCGCGTTGAACCTTTGAACCTTTGAACCTTTTTGGTTCAAGGTTCAATGGTTCAATCTTCCTTCTTTTCGCTAAGTCTTTTGAAGCCGTTGAATCTTGTTAAAGTGGTTAAACTTTGAACTTTTGGTGAAGCGCTTAAATCTTTAAGCTTGCCGACGCCGTTGAACCCATTAAACCTTTGAACCTTTTGGAAGTGGGGTTCAATGGTTTAATGGTTCAATCCTTTGTTTGAAGCTTGCCGATGAATATTTTTGGTTGAACCGAGGCTTTGAACTAACCTTGAAATTACCTAAGTGTTGGGAACTTGTTCCTTTGTGAGAATTCGCGCATTTTAGCCGTTGAACCTATTAGTCCCTTAACTGAAAAAGCTTGAAAAATGAGGAATTTGAATGCCCAAAATAAATTTTTGAGAAGGGAAGACATAATTTTGGCCTGAAGGACAAAAATAGTTCATATGTTGTCCCAAAAAATGAGTGGCAAATTTTGGGAACAATAGTTTCCATACCATCTACCCTTCCACCTATTAGAACTAAGGTCACCACCTACCTTAAACCCATTAGCCCAACCAATTCTCCAACCCAACCAATGCATATTCCCCAAAAAATACCCATTACACCAAACCCAATATATATTCCTAACACACATGGACACATTCTTTTGCCTTATTCCCAACATTCTATGTCTACTTACCCATACGTGACATCTTCCCAACCTCCTATGCCCACTTACCCTTACATGACATCTTTCCAATCCCCTATGTCCACTTACCCATATGTGACATCCTCCCAACCACTCATGTCCATGTATCTATATGTGGTGTCATCCCAACCTTATACTAGCTACCCATATGTTATACCTACCCAACCCCAACATAGTATTCCTTACATCTATGGGGGTGCACAACGATAAACTGATCTGATCAAGATGTTAATGGATAAGATGACCAATCTAGAGTCATTTGTTTCTGATGTACATAACCTCTTGTCTTATGATCAAATTTTGAATGAACCAATTCAACCATCTATCCCAATTTGACCCTACCCTTCTTAATGGGAACTTCTAAAAATTTTCAAATTTCAAAGCAAGGAAGATCCTCAGAAACATCTTAAATCATTTAGGCACTCTTGATATTTGATTGCTTATGATGATGCTCTCCTCCTTCACACCTTCCCGATGTCTTTACGTGGTCTGACATTAGATTGGTATAGTTATATTCCCAAGCACTCCCTCTTGTCTTTTTCCCAATTAGCCCAAACCTTCTTAGATCACGTATTCATCAATATATCTATGAAGGTTTCCATCATTGACCTCTAGTCCATTAGGCAATTTGAAGACAAGTCAATTGTCAATTTTGTAGGCCGTTGGAGAGGTTTGATTAACCAACTATCTTTCTCTTTTCCCCAACCTAAGTTGATAGAGATTTTTTCTCAGGATTGTGCCAAGCATATTTCCTCCACCTTACAGGTTCAATATTTCAAGACCTTTGATGAGGCTTTCACCATGGTATGCAAGTTGGAGCTCAGATCTATTGATGAGGGGAAGCTTAAATTGAGAAACAAGAACTCTAACTTCAATTGAAATGAAGCTTCTTCCTCCAAAACCAACAATCAAACCAACAACAACACCAAAACTGAGTGGATTGTGAATGTAGTGGTGCTTAAAATGGCTCCTCCACTAGTTTTTAACCAACCTAATTCTTCTAATTCTTCCAACCAGAGCACAAAAAACCAAAATTAATACACTCTGCTATGGGAGTCATATGTTTCAATATTGGAAAAGTCATTGAAATAAAATATCATGCAACTCCCTCCAATCAAACCCCCATAGAAATTCAATTCCTCTCATCCTATACCTAGTTGGTATAAGGAAAACAAATTGTGTGCTTTTCACCATGTCATTGGACATGATATTAGTAGATATAATGCATTCAAAAGTGTTGTCCAAGGGTTGATTAACAAGGGGAAGATTGTGCTGGATAATCCCAATGCACCTCTAAATTAGTCACTTAACATATTTAGACAACCATTCCCCAACCATTATCCTTCCATGAGCAACAAAAATAACAATAAGAAATCCTCTCATGAGCATGAAGTTCACACTATCAATGTCATTCTTAGTGAACTCAAAGTTGAGGAAACTGTAAACCAAACCATTTCTTCCTCTCCACTTATTGAGGTAGTGGAGTCATCAACCAGTCTTTTGGAAACTGAAACAAAGGAAGCTATTATCACCCCACCTCCACTTATAGAGATAGTGGAAGCCACCATTCCTTCTCCTTTGGAAAACATGAAAGAGGAGATAACCACCACTTCCCTTCCATCTTATTCCATGATAGAGCTCTCCACTCTTCCTTCGGAAAACATTCCTAAGGAAGAGGCTGCTTCATCTACCCCTCCCATGGAAGAATCATCTTCCAAGACCTTACAACCTTTGATTCAATAAAAAGATAAGGAAACCAATCCCCTTTATCAACCCCTTGGCTTATCCTTTGAGACCTGTTGGGTGAATATTTTGTCAATCAGCTAACTGATGAGCAAAATAAGTCATATCAACCATAGCATAGGGAGATTGGTCGACTAGATGTGCAAGTTTACCACATCAAGAGGGAAAAAATATCTCATCTCATCAAGGGGAGGTTCCCTGTAAATATGAGGAGGCTATATACTATATATATAAGCAAAAAGTAACACTCAGGGGTAGGATAACACCATCCATCTCTCTTTTTTCAGAGATGATGTTCATAGACAAAGGAGAAATCTAGGTGAAAACACTGAAGACACTTCTCTTCTTTCAGAAGTGATCTTACAGGAAACAATAGGAATTCTTTCAGGTAGTGGCAAGTAATTGGTAAAAAAAGATGTAGTAACCAACATACTAAGATGTAGCACAAAGTCTCCACCTTGATTGCCCAAGAGTGAAAATATGAAGAACAATAAAGGCACAAAGTCATCCCAAGGTCCTTTACATAGAAACCAAAAATAAACAAACACACTAAAGGCAGTTGTAGACAGCACAAAGTCTCTCCACAGGTGGCTTCAAGACACCTTCTTGATTACTTCCACTAGTTCTGCTTGTTAAATTGAATAAACAAGAATACATTTAGAAGATAGACATAAGAATAATCTCTTAAAATGATACAAGCTATAACAGCACCAAGCCTAAAAGTAACTTGATTTCTCATTCAAACAAAGAAATATGATGAACAATCTGAGCCCAAAGTCTCAGTATTTGCCTCTCAATTTGGGCAGAGCTTCACTTCTATAATGGAAAATTCTCCCTTGCATAAAGTAAGAGAATACAATATATAGTGGCCAAGAAAGACTTGGTGCTTTGTTCCATGGAGCGGCTCATGTGGTAGTCAATGCCTTGAATGCATTTTTAGATTTGTCAAGGGACCTTGCTAAAAAATAGAGCGGCTGCCTTAACTGTGGCATGCTAAGTCATCTCAAATGTATCCTCTTGGGTCTGAGTCATCTGGTCTATCACTTGATGTATGCACATTTGTCCACCTCACCTTTACTCCAAGGGAGACAAACAGGGCACGCCTTCAATGTTTGCAAGCTCAAAAATCTACTTTGTGGATTGTTCTAGCTACTGGAATAACTACTGCATAGATATTTCCTTCTTTGTCTCTTCCTAGTTTTGTTTTTTCTTGGAATCTAAGCTCTCACAGATATATTCTCAGCTTTTCTGGCTCTTTTTGGCTCCTTCTCTCAGCAGTTCTTCTTTTGGCATTTTGGCCTTTGAATGCATTCGGGTCCATGCTCAAGCCTTGAAATATCAACAGCTATTTCATTACTGTGAATTTAACATATGTAGGGACATCATCAGACGTCTGGATCTCAACAGCTAGTTCATGATGCTCAACTTTGACATCTTCGAGCCCATCACCCTCCTTGACAATTCCTTCAGCTTTCTTGTTTGATCCTTCCTGAAGGGGACCTTCCCTTTAGGGTCTGGAGAAAGGCCCATTTTCTAGTTGACGAGAGCCCCTCACAAGGGTACCTACCCTTTGGGGTCCTTTGGGTGGTCTTTGGGTTTCATCGGGTGGCCTTTGAGCTCTAATTCCTTAGGACAAAATGTCTGAAGGAATTCCTTCAAACATTTTGTTTGAAAGAAATCTTCCTTCGCGTTCCTTTCACTTTTCATCAAGCTTTCGATCGGGCTTATTCCTTCAGACAAAAGTTTGAAGGAATGCCTTAGCATTTTTGCCACAAAAAATCCTTTTGAAGGAATTCCCTTGCTCTTTTCGGCCTTTTAAATAGTCCATTTGATCCTTGACTGCCCTTTAAAAGGGCTGTTTGACCTCCAAGGTTGTCTTTCAAAAAAGTTGCAAGGGTCCTTTTGGCTTCAAAGTGCCCTCCACAAGGGCACTTGTATTTTGAGATGTTGAAATTGAACCAATTGATTGAAAATGCTTATGTGTTGAGAGCTCGTTTCTTTCCTGCAGAGTTCATGTAAATGAACCTGCAAAGTCCATAGAAATATATTTACAGAGTTCGTAGAACCCAGTCTATAGAAACTAGAAACTAACCTACAAAGTCCATAGTTTTGAGTCTATAGATTTCAGTCCATAAAATTCTATCTACAGAGTCCATAGATTTCTTCCTGCAGAGTCCATAGTTTCAAGCCTGCAGAGTCCATAGTTTCAAGCCTACAGAGTCCATAGTTTCTTCCTGCAGAGTTCGTAGATTTCAGCCTGCAGAGTCCCTTAGCTGAAAAAGTTTTGAAAAATAGAGAATTTGAAGGCTCAGAACAATTTTTGAGAAAGGAAGAGAGAAAGTTTTTGGCTTGTAAGACCAAAAAATAGTTCATGTGTTGTCCTAAAAATAAGTGACAGACTTTGGGAACAACAACTGGCTCCAGTTGGGGAACTTCTTTCAGTTGAAATTTTGGAATGATTGAGGGGAGTAGAAATCAGAATATCCAGTGCCTTTAAGTATGCCATTGGGATATAGAGTCATGCCAACCAAAAATAAATGTGCCAAAAATGAAAATGAGCAACAAAAAGCATAAAAAAGAACTAAAGACTATACAAGTATACATATGTATAGGTGAACTTATCTAATACTTCAAGAATTGAAGTGCTTCAGATGCTGCCCATTGTGAGGCAGAAAAAAGTGTGCCATCTTGATACTTCAACAGGAAACTATTTTCACCATTGAGCTCATGGATAGTAAGTGAGCCTCTCCATAGGGAATCAAATTTTCCATGCATTCCCTTTAGTTCTCTTCTCTTGTCTCATAAAAGGACTTAATCTCCAATCTGAAAATCTCAAGTTTTTACTTTTTGGTCGAAGAGCTTCTTCACCAGACTTTGATGTGCATCAATTTAGTCCACCACCATAGTTCACTGCTCATCCAGCTCAGTCAAGCACATGATCTTTTTGTCAATGGAGCTTTCATATGTCTTATCTTCAAATGCCTTTGACAATCTCAATGCTGGCAACTCCAAGGTGATTGGTATCTCCGCATTGAGACCATACAAAAGTTGGAAAGGTGACATACCAATTTCCCTCTTTAGTGTAATTATGTCTGCCCATAGAGCATCAACTAATACTTTATGCCATGTCCTTTGGTTGTCATCTACCAGCTTTTTGATGATAGTCACCAGGTTCTTGTTGCTTGATTCAACTCATCCATTCCCTTGAGGAAAGTAATCAGAAGAGTGGGAAAGTGTAATCCCATAGTAGAAATAGAAATGAGCGATCTCTTGAGAAGTAAAACAAGCTGCATTGTTAGTGATAATCTTGGTTGTGACTTCAAACCTAAAAATGATGTTCTCCTTGAGGAAATTGCACACTACTTCTGAAGTAGCATGCTTGGTTAGAATTGATTCCACCCACTTGGTGAAGTAATCTGTGGCTATGAGGACATAATCATGTCCAACACTTGAAGATGGGTTTACAGCACCAATGAAATTGATTTTCCAATACTGAAATGGCTCTTCTATCACCACTAGATTAAGAGGTAGAGCAGCTAACTTGGGCCTTTCCACGAACTATTGGCATAGTTCACATTACGTACCCATTTATATGCATCTTGAAATAGAGTAGGCCAGTAATACCTGGCTGATAGAATCTCATGGGCAGTCACAGGTGAAAAAAATGTCCTCCACAAGTCAGATTGTGGAAGGACCTCAAAATTTGGTTCTACTACTCTTTATCCACACAGTGAAGGAACACTCTATCAAGGCTCCTTTTGTACAGGCTGTTATCCCAAAGGACAAAATTGGTAGCTTCAAATTTAACGATCCTCCTTTCTTTACGAGACAGGTGGGTAGGACACTCATCATAAGTAAAAAAATGAACAATACTTGAATACCACTCATTCATGGTGGAGACAGAGGACTGTTGGTGTGTTTTCAATTTCTTCTTCTTCATGTTCTACTTCTTCAGGTTTGTTGTCAGCCATTAATTGGCATAAGCCTTTTCCATGCACTAACTTCATTGGTTTGATGACTAGATCAAACTCCTAGATTTTAGCAATCCAATTCCCTCTTTTGGTTCCAAACTCCTGTTGAGTTAGTATGGATTTAACAGTGGTATCAAGAACCAGGGTAGTAATGCATGAATTGAGGATGTAAAAATGGAAATGTTTTATTGCCTTTACGACTGCATAAGCATGCTTCTCCATGTTTGAATACTTTAGCTCATGAGATTTGAGAAGATAACTCATAAAGGATATGAGAGATTCCATAACTTCTTTGTTTTGCTAAACCAGAATTGCTGAAAGTGTGTGTTCAAAAGCACAACTATACATGATGAAATCCTTAGTATAGTTTGGATAAACCAGAATTGGGGCATGAGCAATCACTGTCTTAATATCTTGAAATGCCAATTTGCCTTCTTCAGTCTAGCTAAAGGTGGCCTTTTCCTTTATCATATTTATAATATGGTGAGTCTTCTTACGAACTCAGGGATGAGCCTTCGTAAAAAATTCACTTTTTTGAAGAAAGAGTGAACTGCAGTCTTACTCATGGGTAGAGTAAGCCCTTAGATGGACTTGACTCTTTCTAAGTCAATTTTTATGCCTTATCTAGATACAATGTGTTTGAAAAGCTTCCCTTATATCACTCCAAAGATAGACTTCTTGGGATTCAAAGAAATGCCATTTTGGTGGCAGTGTTCTAGCACTTATTGCAAATGGTGCACATGATTAGGATGGTGCTTGGAAAACACTGTTAAATCATCCAGGTATACTACAATGAACTTACCCATTTCATCTTTGAAAGGAAGGTCCATTGCTCTCTGAAAAGTGGTGCCAGCATTTATCAAGCCAAATGGCATCCTTCGATAGGCAAAGGTGCCCCAAGGTGTGGTGAAGGCAGTCTTATACTGGTCTGCTTTGCCAACTTCAACTTGATTGTATCCTGAGAAGCCATCTAGCATTGATAACATCTCTGAACCAATCACCATCTGAAAAACTTGATCCATGATAGGCAAAGGATAGTTATTTTTTAAGGATGACTGATTCAAATTTCTAAAATCCACACAGAGAAAAATTTCACTATTCTTCTTCCTTACAGGCACTATATTTGCAATCCATGTGGAATGATGGATTAGAAAAATTATCTTAGCATTTAGCATTTTTTATATTTCAGATAGAATAGTACCTGATATCTTCATATTATACTGTTTATATTTTTACTTGTAAGGCACTAAATCACTTTTGAGAGGGATATCATGGCAAATTTTTTCAAGCCTTAGTGACTTCAGATCATCATAGGAGTATGTTAGGACATCCATGTACTAGAAAAGTAGAGCAGTGAACTTGAATCTCTCCTCAAGAGTGCAACATTTTCCAATGTTCACCATCTTGGGATCTTCCTTGGTACCCAAATTTATTTGATCAAACTCTTGGGAAGAATTTGAATCTGTTTACTATTGTTTGATGAATTTGTCATGCTTGTCAAACAAATTCTCAAGGGAAACTAGGTCTTTTGGGATTTTATTCTCTTTAAGTTGTAGGAACTCTTCACCTGCATTTGCACTTGATTTAGGCATTGGTTCAAGCTTTTGAGGCTCACTACCTTCAAATTGAAGCTATTGAAAGTATCTTCTTGCTCTAAGAAGGTAATGATTTGGTTGTCACTATTGAACACTTGCCAATGATTGGCATTATCGGGTACACTTGGTCAAAAGACCAGTTCAATAGTGTATCTTTCTCCTTTGAAGTTAGGGTGAGGAATCAAGAGAGTTGTTGAAATAGCCAATGCATGAGCTCTGTCATTGAATTCTCTTGGTATTACAGAGATGTTGAAAGCATCAAATCTTTCAATGTGATCCCATACTAGATTACAGTAATGGCACAATCTCTCATTCTTGGTTTGATACAAGTTTCTCACCTAACAAACCACCAATTCAACATCTCCTTTGGCATGAAAGAGCTTGATGCCTTTATCTCAAGCAGCCTTTAATGTATATAATAGAGACTCATATTCAACTATGTTGTTGGTGTTGCTGAACTACAACTTATATGATGAAGGAAAGATATATCTTTGAGGAGATATCAACACAATCCCAGCTCCTAAACTGGTAGAGAAGCAACTGCCATCAAATTCTAGAATCCATACCTCCTCAGACACTAATTTTTCCTTAGATTCTTCTTCATTTGGAGGGGGAGATTTTCCTACACTTACACTACGCTCCACTAATTTTTTTGTTGTTTCATTTGAGCCAATTTTTAGACTATCATTTTCATAAGTTTCATTAGCTGAAATATGAACATCCTCTGTGGTCAAGAAATACTTATCTATGCCTGAAGACTCAAATAGAATTTGAGCTTCAAGTGTTGATGTTTGAGTAACCACATATTTTACTTCCTTCTCAGGGAACAACCTCTTCATGATGCCTTTGACAAGGATCCTTGCTTTAGACAAGTCCATGCTCAACTCACCACCAACATCCTGACAAAATTTTTGGCCAAGTAGGATGCCATATGATGTTGGGACATTGGCCATCAGGACAGTCATCTTGATTTTTTTCATTGGGAATGCTGCAAATACAAATTGGGTGTCCTTAATTTGTCCTAACAATGGTACTTGCTTGTTTTTCATGGAGAAACATCTCTCAAAGGTCTTGGTTAGTGTGAGACCAAGGGATTACACCACTTTGGTAGGCATAATATTATCAAAATCTCCAAAATAAATGATGCAATTATTTAGTTGATCTCTATTTATTAGCAGGGAGACATAGAATGGTTCAGTCTTTCCAAAAGTAGTAAGAGGAGTAAAGACAAGGTTATTCTTGGTGGATGTGTTCTTTGGAGGATCAAAATTTTCCTTTGAAATTACTTGTCCTATAAGGATGGCTTGGTTCTTTATATATTGAACCAACTTATGCAACTAATCAGGGTTGGATTGCATAAATTCAAATTCAGACATTTGAATTTTGGTTTTTTTTATATGGTCAATTATGTCAAATATCTAAAATGAACTAGCAAGAGAGGATGGGAGCTCATCCTTTTGATTTTTGGAAGGGGGAGGACTGGTCTGTGAATTTGAAGTAGAAGGCGTAGGGATGTTTGATGTACTTACCTTGTTTGCAATCATTGGGTCCTTTGGCTAGAAAGGCAAAGTGGTTCCCCACTTGGAAATTGAGATTGCCAGTTGAAGTCACTCCTCTGTCTTCTCTTTATCAGCTTACTAGTCTAATTGATTCTTAGACTGGGTAAACGTAGCATATGATCCCTCATCTGCTTTACCTTCACTTTTGGGTTCATCCTGATAATTCAGGAAACCAATGTTGGAGTCGCCAGCTAATTCTTCTTCTCCCTCTGTGAAGAGATTAGCATCATTTTTAGGGTTTAATTCAGACTGAAAAGAGAAATTTGATTCTGCTTCAAGATATCCAATTATTGAATTAGTTAGAGGTGCTTCAATGGCAAGGTTATTTCTCTGAGGGGGGGAGACGATTTGCTTGCCCTTGATTCCTGGCTACATTGCTTTGGTAAGACTGATTAGGGAATGTCCTCCTTGGTACATCTCTATATGAAGGAGTAGATGACATCCCTTGTGCCATTTGTTTTTTGAGGGCCATCAATTAATTTGTTAGCTTCTTCACCATTGGATCAATGGTGGCTGTAGGTGAGTATTCATAAGATGAAGAAGATTTACCTTTGTTTGGATCTCTCCTTATCTTTCCTACCCAGATAAGGTCATCTTCTACCTTAGTAGCCAATCCCTGAGCAGCATCAAGGTCTATGTGGCCATCACGTCTCAGCAAAAGACTCACTTCAGATAGATGTGAGTTGATGAAGAAGCATTTGAGGTTTTCAGGTGTTGGTTGAGCAATTGCAAGAATTCTATTCCTTAGCTTGTCAAATTTTGCTATGAAATCAATCATAAGTTCATGAGGTTATTTCTTCATCTGTGTGAGTTGGGCCAGCAAGGCATGTGCATCTTTTGCAAGCTTGAACTTGGCTTCAAATTTAGCTTTAAGAGTGTCCCAGTCAGTCACTGATCGAGCTTGCAGATGGTAGAACCAATCTGTAGTAGCACCTTGTAGTGTCTCCATGAATAGCCTGATTGCTATGTCTTCATACTCCACACCTATCACGTCATAGGCTATGCTAAAGACTGCAATGTGTTCATTAGGATGAACTTTTCCATCACCAAAAAATTTGGGAAAATTCTTCCTTGAACTGCGTGGAAGCTCATGTAGAGGTGGAGTAAGATTGAGCAGACCAAAAGAGTTACCCCAGGGGCCTTGAGCTGCCATGATTTGATTATGGAAAAGGGGGATAACAAATCTGGGTGGAGTATGTATAGGCAAAGATCTGCTAATAGTAGCAAAGGAAGCTCTGCCTTGTGTTGGTGACCTGGTACGGGTAGGAGGAACACTCCTGGATTATTGAGCTTGAAGTTAGGGAGGGAACAAGTGAAAATTGCCCTGCTGCACCAACTCAAAAATAGGGTCAACAACACCTTGGGCTTTTTGGCTTCTATTAGAGTGTGGAGTTTTCAAATTGTAAAATAAAAATGGGAAAGAACCAATTCTACTTCATCTTGAAGCTTGAGGCTTCAAACCGCGTGCTCTTCCCTAGCGGAGTTGCCAAAAAATTATTGGGTGAATATTTTGTCAATCAGCTAACTGATGAGCAAAATAGGTTGTATCAACCACAACATAGGGAGATTGGTCAGCCAGATGTGCAGGTTTACCACATCAAGAGGGGACAAATCTCTTCTTTCATCAAGGGGAGGTTCCCTGTAAATAGGAGGAAGCTATATACTATATATATAAGTAGAAAGTAACACTCAGGGGTAGGATAACACCATCCATCTCTCTTTTTTTAGAAATGATGTTCACAAACAAAAGAGAAATCTAGGTGAAAACACTGAAGACACTTCTCTTCTTTTAGAAGTGATCTTACAAGAAATAACAATAATTCTTTCAGGTAGTGTCAAGTAACTGGTAAAAAAAGATGTAGTAACCAACATACTAAGATGTAGCACAAAGTCTCCACCTTGAATGTCCATAAGTGAAAATACGAAGGACAATGAGGGCACAAAGTCATCCCAAGGTCCTTTACACAAAAACTAAAAATAGACAAACACACTAAAGGTAGTTATAGATAACACAAAGTCTCTTTACAATTAGCTTTAGGACACCTTCCTGATTACTTCCATTAGTTCTACTTGTTAAATTGAATAAACAAGAATACATTCAGAAGATAGACATAAGAACAATCTCCTAAAATGATACAAGCTATAACAACACCAAGTTTGAAAGTAACTTGATTTCTCATTCAAACAAAGAAATATGATGAACAATCTGAGCCCAAAGTCTTAGTATTCACCTCTCAATTTAGGCAGAGCTTCACTTCTATAATGGAAAAGTCTCCCTTGCATAAAGTAAGAGAATATAATATATAGTGGCCAAGAAAGGCTTGGCACTTTGTTCCATGGAGCGGCTCATGTGGCAGTCAATGTCTTGAATGCATTTTTAGATTTGTCAAGGGACCATGCTGAAAAGTAGGGAGCTACCTTAACTATGGCATGCTAAGTCATCTCAAATGTCTCCTCCTGGGTCTGAGTCATTTGGTCTATCACCTAATGTCTACACAACTTTCCACCTTGCCTTTACTCTGAGGGAGACAAACAGGGCACACCTTCAATGATTGCAAGCTCAAAAATCTACTTTGTAGACTATTCCAACTATTGGAATAACTACTGCATAGATATTTCCCTCTTTTTCTCTTCCTGGTTTTGTCTTTTCCTAGAATCTGAGCTCTCAGGGCTATATTCTCAACTTTGTTGGCTCTTTTTGGCTCCTTCTCTCAGTGGTTCTTCCCTTTGGCATTTTGGCCTTTTAATGCATTCAGGTTTGGGCTCAAGCCTTGAAATATCAACATCTATTTCATTTCCATGAATTTGATGTTTGCAAGGACATCACTAAATATTTGGATCTCAACAGCTAGTTTGTGATGCTCAACTTTGATGTCTTCGGGCCCATCACCCTCCTTGACAATTCCTTTAGCTTTCTTATTTGATCCTTCCTGAAGGGGACTTGCCCTTTGGGGTCTGGAGAAAGGCCCGTTTTTTGGTTGACGAGAGACCCCTGCAAGGGTACCTACCCTTTGGGGTCCTTTAGGTGGTCTTTGGGTTTCACCAGGTGGGCTTTGGGCTCCAATTCCTTTAGACATTTTGTTCGAAGGAAATCTTCCTTTGCATTCCTTTCGCTTTCCGTTAGGCTTTCAGTCGGGCTTATTCCTTCAAACAAAATTCCAAAGGAATGCCTTAGCATTTTTTCCACAGAAAATCCTTTTGAAGGAATTCATTTTCTCCTTTTGGCCTTTGAAATGGTCCATTTGATCCTTGCCTGCCCTCCGAAAGGGCTGTTTGACCTCCAAGGTTGTCTTTCAAAAAAGTTGCAAGGGTCCTTTTGGCTTCAAAGTGCCCTCCGCAAGGGCACTTATCCTTCAAGATTTTGAAATTGAACCGACTGATTGAAAATGCCTAAGTGTCAAGATTTCATTTATTTCCTATAGAGTTCATATAAATGAGCTTGCAGAGTCTGTAGAAATGTATCTGAAGAGTTCATAGATCCCAGTCCGTAGAAACCAGAAACTAACCTGCAGAGTCTATAGTTTTGAGTCTGTAGATTTGAGTCTATAGAATTCTATCTAAAGAGTCCATAGATTTCTTCCCATAGAGTCTGTAGTTTCAAGCCTGTAGAGTCCATAGTTTCAAGCCTACAGAGTCTGTAGTTTCAAGCCTGCAAATTCCATAGTTTCTTCTTACAAAGTTCATAGATTTCAGCCTGCAGAGTCCCTTAGCTGAAAAAGTTTTGAAAATTAAAGAATTTGAAGGCTCAGAACAATTTTTGAGAAAGGAAGAGATAATTTTTTTGGCTTGTAAGACCAAAAAATAGTTCATGTGTTGTCCCAAAAATAAGTGACAGACTTTGGGAACAACAAGACCAACATCAAAAGAACCAAGCAAATTTATAAACCATCTCTAGGTTGGCTCAAAACTTGGAGTTCTTATCCCAACCCAACCTTGATCAGGCCACATTTTGGAACTATCTTGGGCTCCCTTATCCAACTAAAAAGGAGTTATCAACCTCCCCCTTATCTACCTAACCTTCAACTTCAACTAATGAACCTACCCTCACTCCAACCAAACCAATGAAAGTTTCCACCTCACAAACCATAGATTAACCATCCAACCCAACTCCACCCAAAATACCTTCCACCATCCCAATAAGTCCCATCAAAAATCTAGGCATGCTCACCACTCAAAGCCTTACCCATCCTCCATTAAAGGTAGACCTCACACCACCAAACCAACCAAAAAAACCTATTAAACCAATTAAGAAAGTAGAACCACCTTGGATCCCAAAACTAAAAGCCTTGCCTCATTTTTCTACTTTGTTTTCCATTTTAGGACCGCATCTTTCTTCCATCCTAGGACCTCATCCTTCCATTAGGAAAACAAGTCTCCCAAAGATAACCCAAACCCAACCTCCTCTTTTAGCTACACCTCTACCTATTCTTTCCAAGCCTTCTAATTCCAAACTGTCTATCTCCAAACCATCTACCTCCAAGCCATTAACTTCCAAACCATCCACTCCAATGACACCCACCAAGAAAATTACATCACTGAAAGCTCTTATTACCAAGTCAACTCATAAGAAAACTTCTACCCCAAATGTTAAATCCAAAATTACCACTCCCTTGCCACCTTTGTTAGAATCAAATTCCACCATATTGCAAAGGTTGTTCCAAGCTTCTTACTTGACCTTGCCTCCTATCAAATCATTTGATCCCCTTAGTCTTAAGCCATCCTAGTTTAATGATAATTTGGTTTGATCATACCATAGGATGCTAAGACATGATAAAGAAAACTATAAATATATTCAAGTCATAGTCCGCTAATTATGTGATGAGTATGACTTATTGATATAGGAACATCCCATGAGCCCATCACCAATCCAAAAACCAAAAGAAACCATCCCAAACCTACCTACCCCCACACTCTCATCTAGGAGTAAGGAGGAACTGAAGTAGTCCACTAACCCAACTCTTCCCAAAATCCATACCATTCATGTGGTCACTCGATCACAAGCCCAAAAAAAAGGATAAAGGGAAAGTAAAGGTGTACATTACATGGACATACCCTTATTTCACAACCAACTCACTCAACCAAACCCAAACACCTTTACCTAAACCTAAGGTTTCTATCTTGGGTGTCTCCCAATCCAACCCTTCTGAATCAATCCAAAGAGTAGTTCTAAATCAACTTCACCAAACACTAATGAAGATGATGCTATATGAGCTAATTAATACCTTGCCCCATTACTATTAGGCAATGATGGAGGCCTTACAATCCATAGAGGTCTAGCCAGAATATCCACAACCTGTAATAGCCTTTATTGGAGCCCTCCAGCTTTTTACCCTTGTCACCTTCAAGGATTTAGAGATACCTTTTGTTCATCTTGATGATCCAAATCCTCCCCTTTTCATTACTGCCTACATCAACCAATCTTGTATCAAGAGGGTAATGATTGATGGGGGAGCCAATATTAACATTATTTCTTCCCATACATATAACCAACTAAAATTACCAGAGAACATCATGTCAAAAACCACAATGATGCTCTGATCCTTCAATGATACGATGGCAATAACCTTAGGAATAATTATCCTCCATATTTGTTTAGGACCTTGCACTCTTATATAGCTCTTCTACATGGTAGAAGGTGAGTTCCAATATAACATTTTGCTTGGATGTATGTGGATCTTTTCTATGGGTTGTGTACCATCTACCTTACACTGATGCATCAAGTTTGAGCATGAGGGTCAAGTCATTACCATACGAGTGGACCTAAGTCTTTTTTCATCATGCAACATGACTTATTGGCCTAATGATGTTCTCCTCCTTCCATCCACCAAGTTTTCACCAACCAAAGATGACTCCCCTTCCTCTTCCACCTACCAAGATTCTACCAATTCATCCATAATTTTCACTCAAATCCCCATGAAGGACCCCTTTGAATCAACATTCTAACATCTCTCGCTTGGAGAGTGAATCCCTATAAAATTTTGAGCAAAACAAATTTAAATGCAAATAAATATTAAATCTACCTAAATTCCTATAAAAGATCACTAGTACGAGAGAATTTAGAAGAGAAATCAGAATTTATAGTGGACTTACCATCATTTCACTCCTCCTTCAGCTTCTCTCCAGGATGTTCTAATAGACTATTCAATGCAACTTTGACTTGAATGTTTGGATTGCTTGTTAATGGATCAAAGATGGGTGACTTAGTGAAGGGATACAATGGATGTAAGATAGGCTATGAATGGATAGTATTATGAAGGCAAATATAAACAACATGAGCTTGAGTCTCTTTCTTGTCCCCCCCTACTTGGGGCATACCTCTATTTTAAAGAGGTATTTGGGAGGGGCTAGAGGGGATTTGAGAGGGAGATTTTCCCTCTCAAATTTTGAATTTGAAGAGGAGAAGGTTATAGAGGTGGGAAGCCTCTAGACCTTCTTTTGGGAGGGAAATATATGAAAATAATTATAAAATTAGGAATTTTGATGGAAGGTGGGGTTGTGGGTTAGGTTAGGATTTTAAAGAATTAAAAATTGAAGATTGGGTGAAAAGTAGGGTTGTGTGGTAAATTAGAATTTAAAAGAATTATGAAATTCGGAATTAGGTGGAAAATGGGTTATTTCATAGGATTAGTTAATTAAGGGGTAATGTTAATATCGGATTAAGTGATGAAATTAAGCATAATGTTGGTGAGTATAATTAGGTGCATATATTTTGCCCCTCTTTGAGAGGGCATTACGAGTGAAGCTAAGTGGAAGGAGTAATGGTCTTTAAAATAAAAATTAGGTCATGGATGAATGTTAGTAGATGATATTAGGGGATATGATGCCCTTTCGAGGGGACATGCGAGAAAGAATGAGATAGATGGATACTCAAAATAAGAAATGATGGGTGGGATGAAATGGATAGGTGAGGGGATGAGATGATAGATGTGAGATATATGATGAAGAAGATGATCAACCTAAGCAGTGAGCTATAAATTGATGATGCCCCTAGAAAAAACACATGCACAAGGAGTAAATATAATGGGTGTCATAGTTGTTGACACATATTAAGGGGGAATCAATCATAAAATGATGATAGGATTAAAAATTTGCAAGCTTTAGATGTATCCCAAGTAAGGATGCATACAAAGGAGAGCCAGTGGCCAAGATAAGATGAATGTTTTGATAAGATTAATGATGGATATATCTCAAAGCAAAATTGATTAATATGATGCATGTGATAATAGATAAGAATATATATGATCAAATGACCAAAGGATTAGTGGATGAGCGAGATGGTGGCCGAGCTATCTTTGGGAACCAAAAGGTGGCTAAGTGTTGCCACATAGTCCAAAAATACCTCAGGCTAATGTAGTTTTGATGGGAGAGACATGAGACATGACCATGAAATAGATGGAGTAGATTTGATGAAGAGTGATGGAGAGGTGTCAAGATGATTGAAGTAGAAATGAGTGTCATGGAATCTTAGAGTCATGGATGAGGATATCAGTGAGGCTATCAAAATGTGGATAAAAAGGTGGTGAAGGTTAATAGTTAAAGAGGTTGGTAAGTGGATTAATCCTACATGTAGTGGGATTAAAAGGTGTATAGGGAAAAAAGTGAATAAATACGAAGTGAAGAATAAGGTGGAGGCACTAAAAAATGGAGTTAAAACAAATGAGGTGGTTTTGGTGGAAGAGGTGAATAATGGTGTTAAACTGCCTCTACAAGTGGAAGAATAGGGTAATAAGCAAAATCACAATGGGTATTGCCATGAGCCAAGTTTTAAAGGGGGGTCTTATGGTAGGGGATTCAAAGACTTTTTGTCAAAAGACCATCATTACTACGAGCTAAGTTTTATTGACTAGAGCAAAGGTGAAACCTGTGCTGATGCCCTGCACCAATGGCTACCCTTGTTATGGGCCAAGGTGGAGAATCGAGATGAATGGAAAGATTTGAAGAGATTGTATTAGCTCTTCATCAGTGGGTGTATGCATCATCTGTATACATACTTATGGATTAGGGATCCTTATTGGGCACAAAGGAGAGTATTGTTAGTTTGGAGCTCAGTGACTCAAGGGAGGAAGGTATGGTCATTGAGGGAGAAGGCAAGTGAGGCTCAATCATCACTTAAGATGCATCAAAGGTGATTAAAATAGATCAAAAAAGTATAAAAGGCATAAAATGACATGAAAGGAAAAGGGAAAAAGGTTGAGTTAGTAGAACATGTTGGGAGAGGGAGGTTGTGGCATAGGTCGATGGTAGAATGTCAAGGCGTATAAAATGGTGATGAGGTAGGATAGGAGGATCGACATCGAGATGGGATCCAAAAATAGGTATGGATTATGTTAATGGATTTATTATTAGTTTTAAATGTATGCTTATAGGAATAAATATAGGTTTGAGGGTTGTGATAGGGGAAAGTAGGGATCATGTAGGTAAGTCAAGGGACTAAGATGGTTTGTGTCAAATAGTAAATGGGTGGTCAAAGAGAAAGGATTGCATCACATCAAGGTGATTGTGATCCGATGGGAGTTGTAGATGGAAATAAGAACCATGGTCAGGGTTTGTAAGAGAAAAATGAGCCACAGGTAGGGGTTGTTGCATGTGGAGGGCAACATCAGAGGGGGCCATGATTAGGTAGGTAAGAAAATAAAATCCATTGAATTTTGTGTGAGAAGGGTTTGGGTTACATATATTTGTTATTATTTTATGAAGTGATGATGCCATTTAATTGTTGTGTGTATATTATAGGTGGATCAAGTGCAGGAGAAGATGATGGTGGCATCAAGTATGTTGAGATGGTTGTGGAGATGAAGACATGATCATTGGCTAAGAAACACATACCAATTGCAGAGTCATGGGAGGAGAAACAAAAATAATAGGGGTATTAGGGATCAATTGGTAGCTACACAAAGGTAGTAACTAGAGTTATAGTGTCAAGTGGCACATTTATAGGGTCAAATTATTCACAAGGATATGCAAATAGTAGAAGTACTAGATTAAGTGAACTTATTGCTAAAGCAGGTGAATCATTAAGATGCATAGATTGGGATGTTATAAGAATAAATAGAGAAAAAATAGGCTGATTGAATGCAACTATAAGAACAATAAGAAAAATAAGAGGTGGAGGCATGAGTCATGAGGATAGAGTGGAATATGAATCAGATATTGTTGGAGGCTCTGGGGTTTAGAGATGTGACCACCTAGGTGGTGAGGATGGCACAAGAAACATAGTACTAGAGAGATTTATAGGAGCATGTGGTGCCAACATGGCATAAGGATCATTAGTTGATTAGAGAAAACACTAAGTTCTAGGTCATCAGGCCAGTCTATGCATCCATCACCAAGGCCACCACTACAAGGTAGGATGTAGGGTAGTATATACAATCATAGTTGAGAGTTGTGGCTCAAATGTAAAGATATGTAATGATTAGAATAAATGGTGCAAAAAGAGGCTATAATGAAATGAAGTTATGTGAATATGATGTAATGTTGAATATGATGTTAATAATAATAAGTAAGAACATGTTTGTTTTATTATGTCATGAAATTATTTTATGTGAAATGGTAGTGATAGATGATAAGACAATAATGTGAATGGGTATGATACATGGGGTCATGAGGGTAGAAAAGAAAATGATGTGATGGCACTCGATGAGTGGGGGCACTATTGGATGGGGCCAATGACTATTGGTGGGATTCATCCTATTGGTAGATATGAGAAAGTAATACTGCAGGTTGCAGGATGTGGGTGTTATATAGTGCATGGGGAGGTAAGGCATTTTCATCACTTCTTCAATCATTTGTGTAGTGAGTATAGGTGTAAGTAGGCAAAGACTCTAAGTATGTCATAAGGTAGACCAATACCACTACTAGAACTAATTTATGAGGTGAATGTGCATATGTTATAGATGTTACACTGGGTGATGGATATGCTATAGGTGATACTATAGAAATAGAAACTAGAGAAATCAAGAGTCCAACCACTATGTTGAGTGCAGTGATTTTGATGCAGAAGATGCCAGGTGAGGAGATGCACCTAGGGTGCTGTAAAACCAGGAGGCATCCCCTTGTTTCTAAGGGTGGATATGGAAGGGAATTGAGAGGGAATTGATCATGCATGAGGGAAATAGGATGAGGAAATTAGTAGGATGAGGGAGGTAGGATAGGAATCAACCCCATCTATCATGTGCAGTTATGCAAGCAAGTTATCCATTTGAGCCAGTATGGTCCTTGGAGGGAGATGTTAGAAGATGGTAGTATGAAACCTAGGTAGGGTGGTTAGCTAGTGGGAGACTTAGGATTGATTGGATTACTGTCAAGGCCATGATTGGGGTAGGTATAGGTTTGAATGAATGCATTTGTAAGAACAATAATAAAAATAAGAGGTGGAGGCATGAGTCATGAGGATAGAGTGGAATATGAATCAGATATTGTTGGAGGCTCTGGGGTTTAGAGATGTGACCGCCTAGGTGGTGAGGATGGCACAAGAAACACAATATTGGAGAGATTTATAAGAGCATGTGGTGCCAACATGGCATAAGGCTCCTTAGTACAAGGTGATTAGTTTATTAGAGAGAACACTAAGTTCCAGGTCATCAGGCTAGTCTATGTATCCATCACCAAGGCCACCACTACAAGGTAGGATGTAGGGTAGTATATATAATTATAGTTGAGAGATATGGCTCAAATGTAAAGATATGTAATGATTATAATAAATGGTGTAAAAAGAGGCTATAATGACATGAAGTTATGCGAATATGTTTTAATGTTGAATATGATGTTAATAATAATAAATAAGAACATGTTTGTTTTATTATGTCATGAAATTATTTTATGTGAAATGGTAGTGATAGATGATAAGACAATAATTTGAATGGGTATGATGCATATGTGGGTTCATGAGGGTAGAAAATAAAATGATGTGATGGCCCTCGGTGAGTGGGGGCACTATTGGATGGGGCCAATGACTGTTGGTGGGATTCGTCGTATTGGTAGGTATGAGAAAGTAATACTGAAGGTTACATGATGTGGGTGTTATATAGCACATGGGGAGGTAAGGCATTTTCATCACTTCTTCAATCATTCTTGCAGTGAGTATAGGTAAAAGTGGGCAAATACTCTAAGGATGTTGCAGGGTAGACCAATACCACGGCTAGAACTAATTTATGAGGTGAAAGTGCATGTGTTCTAGATGCCACACTGGGTGATGGATATGCTAGAGGTGATACTACAAAAAATAAACTAGAGGAGTTGAGACTCCAACCACTATGTAGAGTGTAGTGATTTTGATGCACGAGATGCCAAGTGAGGAGATGCACCTAGGGTGTTGTAAAACTAGGAGCATCTCATTGTTTCTAAGGGTGGATATGCAAGGGAATTAAGAGGGAATTGATCATGCATTAGGGAAATAAGATGAGGTAATTAGTAGGTGAGGGAGGTAGGATAAGAATCGACCACATCTATCATGTGTAGTTATGTAAGCAAGTTGGCCATTCGAGCCAGTATTGTCGTCAGAGGGAGATGGCAGAAGTTGGTGGTATGGAACCTAGGTAGGGTGGTTGGATGGTGGGAAACTTAGGATTGATTGGAGTACTATCTAGGCCATGATTGGGGTAGGTATAAGTTTGACTTGGTTATGTCTTGAATGTTGTAGAATAACCAGAGATTTGTAATGGGAGTGTTGTGATATTGTTAGAGGTGTTTGGATAGTGAAATGATGTGTGGTTTTGTGTGATTAAGAATAATGTAAGAGAGGTGTTTGGTTTGTGATGATATGGTTTAATGTAGTCCTTATGCCTGAGGGGTATTATTAGTAGTAATGGAATGAAGTTGTCTTGAGCCATCTATATTTTACAATCTATTTTTGTTGTTGCTCTTGTGACTATGTGTGTACCAATGACATGTTAAGAGTCAAGGATACAATGAGTTCATAGTGCATGGGAACTCCATTGACAATTGGTCTTATCCAATCAAATGTTCAAAGGCCACCAATACCATCCTCATTCCCATCAGGTTAAAGATATAGAAAATGCTAACAAGTCTTTCTTAAATAAACAAAGCAATGTAATAAATACAAAATCAAACAAAATACACACAGGCAAACAAACACATAATCACATAGACAATTATGCAATATTATAGGTTGATAATAGGGATATTTTCAAAATGGGAAAATAGATAATGATGTGATTATAAAATGGTTATAGACAATAGGCCTAGTGATGATTAGGGGTGTCTAGTGCCCAATACAATCATACATTGGAACAAGACTCTAACCAAGTCCAAAATTAATCACATATGGGGGTTAGTGTGACCCCTTAGGATTCAACATTATAATGCATGAAAAAATCCCAAAGTAGAAGACCAATTTATGACCCTTCCATAATGACAATGTTAGTGGGAAGGTGTGAACCATAGTCTTAGAGATAATAAAGGATAAATGAGGACAAGATTTGATCGTGAGGCGAAAAGGAGACACACTTATCAAAGAGGATATGATGGGGTGACAGGATTGTATGGGGATGTGATAGGACTTAGGGATATTTAATAGTTATGGATGAGAGATTATAGAGGATTTCCCCAACAAATAACCCCATTACTCAATAAATAATAACTTATTCTTTGATTGAAAAATCTTGTCTCATGTTGTTTCATAAAGACCTATGACTGATTCCCACTATTAAGACTAGGGTCAGGGATAGGTTATTTTACCATGATGCCAAAAATTGGTTTTCATTATGGTACTTTCCTATGGCACCAAAAAACTGGTTTTCACCATTGGACATTTTTTTTGAACTATGGGACTGATGAGGAGATGTGATGGTGGATGGGGTGGATACAAAATGTCTCATAGATGAAGGATGATTATTCAAGTGTATAAATGTTTTAGATGCATGATGTTCATGGGGTCATCAAGTTCTTCTCCATTGAGTGTGGCCAAATTATATGCTCCCAATCCAAACTTGGCAATGATGATATAGGGACCTAACCAATTAGCTTAGAATTTCCCCTTTTTATCTCATTCTACATTAGTGTTTTCATGATTTTAATTTAGGACTAGGTCACCAACTTCAAATTCTATAGACTAGATGTGCCCACCATATATACCATAATGAACTTCTTTGATGACCTGGGAAGCCTCTTTCAATGTTAAACATCTTAACAAGGTTCCATCATAGCTTCTTTGATAAAGCATGTTACAAATGGTGATGTATCAGAAGGTGTGATGAGTGAAGGCTTTATTTTGGTGACAATTTAGGTTAGGAGGAAGAATGTTGTCATGAAGGTACCTATAGATGTCATGGTGCCAGGGGAGACTAGGGTCATTAATTGTATATATTTGAAAAGGAGCCATAGATTGATGCATAAGGAGCATCAAATGTCCAATAAGAAAGTTCCCCTATAAAACATCTTCAGGGACATATATAAAGGAGCCAATGATGGACATTGAATTATATGCCCCTAGTGTAATCATCTTGGGATGTTGATCGGTCCCAATATTAACTTCTACCACCTTCGCAATAAGAGAGGGTGATTTCTCTTGTAAATAGGGAGGCAATGATATCTTTGGAACATCTGAATTAGAACAATTTGGGAGTTTTGTGTTAATGTCAAGATATTATTCTAATGCAAATGAACCATATGGGAGTTCATCTATCTCTTTGTAAGGCTCTTCTTCTTTGAAGTGTTCTTCATCACTTGTATCATGGGATTCTTGTTATTCCCCAAAATATGCAGATTGATAAAGATTGATAGAAAAGCCCTTTTTATGATCACTGGATGGTATAAAATCTCTAGCTCCCATATATTCCAAGATAGCCTCATCATTATTTTGAATCCCAATCTATAAAAGATGGAGAAAAAAGGGAAATGTTATCGGTAGAGATGGTGGTATTAGGGAAAAGGTTACTGTCAGTGAGCTCCTCGAAGTGACTACAGATGGAACCTATTTCATTGCCCTCATCGAGGAGAGATGACCCAATGGTCAGAAGAGAATACATAATGATATTGATTGGGTCATAATCATATAGTTTGTATCCTAATCCAAAATACTATGGATGTTATTGAACCATGATGGGTTTGAGATGACCTTATTCTTGCTTACCGAATCCTTTCCATTTGTATTGCATGTTCTCCATTTTTTGGACTTTGGGATGATGGTAAGTCCACTATAAATTTTGATTGTTCTTCTAAATTCTCTCATAATAGTGATCTTTTGTATGAATTTAGGCAGATTTAGTGTTTTTTTAGGTAGATTTAGTGTTTTTTTGCATTTAAATCTATTTCACTCAAATTTTTACGAGGATTCATTTGGTGACCACGATGGAACTATTTAATGCAACTTTGACTTGAATGTTTGGATTGCTTGCTAATGGATCAAAGATGGGTGACTTAGTGAAGGGATATAATGGATGTAAGATAGGCTATGAATTGATGGTATTATGAAGGCAAATGTAAGCAACACCAGCTTGAGTCTCTTTCTTGTCCCCCCATGCTTAGGGCATGCCTCTATTTTAAAGAGGTCTTTGGAAGGGGATAGAGGGGATTTGAGAGGGATATTTTCCCTCTCAAATTTTGAATTTGAAGAGGAGAAGGTTCTAAAGGTGGGAAGCCTCTAGACCTTCTTTTGGGAGGGAAATATATGAAAATAATTATAAAATTAATAATTTAGGTGGAAAGTGGGGTTATGGCATAGGTTAAGATTTTAAAGAATTAAAAAATGAGGATTAGGTGAAAAGTGGGGTTGTGGGGTAAATTAGACTTTAAAAGAATTATGAAATTTGGATTTAGGTGAAAAATGGGGTATTCTATAAGATTAGTTGATTAAGGGGTAATGTTAATATGGGATAAGTGATGAAATTAAACATAATGTTGGCGAGCAAAATTAGGTACATATAGGGAGTATTGCTTCTTGACCTTAGATGCCTTCCCTACTCCCTAAGAGTATGAGAACCTTGACCAAAGCGCTAGTTATGACTCTAATATTGGAAACATTATTCCTTTTGGGCCCCCTAATTACCAAACTAATCTTGTTTATGGGGGAATTGATAAATCCCTTTCTGCCTCTGCTACATCCTCTTATCCTAAGCCTTTCATCTTTGATTTCTCCTACTTGGATAAACCAGAGTTTGCTAAGACATACCTCCATAGGTGTACTTGGAATGGATTCGGTCTAGGATGTTATGAGCATGGATCACATGACTTTATACCTTGTAAGACCCAAAAACCTTGTGAAAGATTTGGTCTTGGATTCATTTTGTTAGAAGAGCCAACCAACCCATCTCCCATCACCATCATTGATGAAGCAAATATGTCCTTACCAACCCATTCCCCCTCAAAATCTGAGGATCTAGAAATCATTGCCTCTAACCTTTTTTTTTATCAACATGATTAGTTTGGGACCCCTAAATTATCAAAAATATGGGGAAACTGTGACCTTTCCTCTAACTCATCCTAAGATGGTAGAAGATGACTCTCCTACCATTCATACCATTTAGTGTTAGGATGACAATTCCATTCTCACCTATCTTGGTGTAGAATATTCCTCTATCCATAAATATTTCCCTCCTAAGACTTCAACTATCTTGAATGAATCCACTGTGGATGTCAACTTGGGTACTTAGGATAACCTGTGCATTGTCAAAATCAACCAATCCTTGGATTCCTTAAAGTGTTAGAATTCTCTTCCTCTTTTCAAGACCATAGCATATCATTTACTTGGTCTTATAGTGACATGCCAAGAATCAATCCCACCATCATCATCTATAACATTGTTACCACCATTGATGCCAAACCTGTTAGGAAAAAGCTTCATGGGATGCACCCTCGTATAGCCCTTATTGTCAAAGAAGAGCTTCAATGGCTCTTATCCATTAATTTCATCAAACCCATAGATTATCCCTAATGGGTCCCAAATGTCATCCCTATCACCAAAGTAATAAGACTTCACATTTATGTAGACTTTCATGATCTTAACCTTGCTTACACAAAGGATGACTTACTTCCCTTTGACAAGCAACGACCAACTTGTTGATCTTACATCCGGTCATGAGATGATATCTCTTATGGATGGGTTCTCAGGCTAAAATCAGATCTTAATTACCCCTAAACATTAACATAAAACTAATTTTATCACCTCATGGGGAACCTTCTACTATAGATTTATGCCTTTTGGTCTAAAAAATGTTGGTTCAACCTACCAACATGCCATGACCTATATCTTTCATGACCTTATTCATAAAACCATATAAGATTACGTAGACAACCTTTTTGGGAAATCTAAATGTTGTAAAGATCATTTGGTAGTCCTAAAGGTTATCTTTAAAGGTCTTATCCATTTCTAGGTCTGCCTTAACCCAAAAAAGTTGATCTTGCTAAAGTCAAAGCAATCCTTCACATGCCTCCTCCATCTAATCTCAAACAACTTCATATTTTTTAGGGGAAGCTCCAATCCATTCGCTGCTTCATCTTGCATTTATCAGATAGATGCCAGCCGTTCCACCACCTTCTTAAGAAAGATATTTCATTTAAATGGAATAAAGACTATCAAAAGGCATTTGACATAATTAAAGAATACCTTCTTTCCCTACCTATTATTTTTTCTCTAAAAGAGGACCAACATTTCTACCTTTCTATTTTTTCCACCAACCACTCCTTAGGGGCAATGCTTGCACATCATGATGATAAGCATAAAGAGCAAGATGTCTACTACATAAGTCAAATGATTATAGAGTATGAAACTTGGTATACCTATATTGAGAAACTTTGCTTCACCTTGGTCTTTATGGCTTCCAAACTCTGTCATTACCTTCTCAACCACAAGACCTATGTAAGTTACCACACTGACCCACTCAAGTATATGCATTCCAAGCCATACCAAAACTAGTATATGGCTAAGTGGCTCATGCTTTTAGCTGAGTTTGATCTTGAGTTCCTCCATCATAAGTCAATTAAAGGGCAAGTGATTTCCATCCAATTGGCTGAAGTACCCTTAGTGAACAATTGACCTTCTCCTCTTGAGTTTTTTGATGAGTCTATCACAACCCTTTCTCAAGAGGACATTATTTATTAGATGACCATGTTATTTGATAGATCGAAGTGTCAATGTGGTGGGGGTGCTGTTATTTTTATTATTCCCTTAGATAATGAGCCTCTTCCTTTATCTTTTAAGATTGATTTTGATTGTACTAACATGGCTGAGTACAAATCCCTAGTGATAGGTCTCTAAACTACTTTAGCCTTGGGAGTCAAAATGATCAACATTTTTGGTGATTCCCAATTTGTGGTCAATCCAATCAATGGATCTTACCATTATAAAAATGACATATTACAATAGTATAAAAAAGTAGTAGATGTACTCTTTATGTCATTTGAACATTAACTTATCCAAGACACCTTGATGTCTACGAACAAGTTCGTTAATATAATGGCCTCTCTCACTTCCCAAATACCATCTGCACCTTCTAATTCTCAGATCTTTGTCACTATCCATCACCTTGCCTAACCCTCTTATACCAAATTAGGCCTTCCTTCCATCTATAGTGTGGAGGAGGCCCAACCCGATCTTTGGTGAAAACAAATTTTTGATTATCTCAACCTATCCATTGTTCCTTCTAATCTCTCTCAAAATAGTCATAGATCATTTGTATAGAGTACCTTTCATTACACCATAATAGGGGGAATTATTTATAAACATGTCTTTGACAACCTCCTCTTTTGCTACTTACATTGTCATGAAATATCTCACACTATCAAGGAAATGCATGATGGGATTTGTGGAGGACACTTTAGTGGTCTAGTTGTCGGTAAACATATCTTTTGCCTTGGCTATTATTGGCCTACCTTTAACCAAAACTATTTTGATTACATTAATAAGTCTATTAAATGTCAATAGTATGCTAATTTGCATCATGTACCTAGTCATAGCCTCCAAGTCTCTGAGGATTTCTAGCCTTTTTTGCAGTGGGGATTAGATCTCATTGGTGAAATTAACCCTCATTCTTCATAGCAACATCATTCTATCATCACTGTGATAGAGTATTTCACCACATGGGTGGAGGCCATTCCCCTTGTTTTAACTAAGGTTGAAAATATTGTCAACTTCATTAAACATAACATTATCTGCCGTTTTGGTGTTCCTCCTAAAATCATCACCGATAATGGTAAATCTTTTAAAAATAAAAAAGTGAAAGGTATTTGTGACGCATTTGGTATTAATTTAAGTTTATCATCTCCTTATCATCCACAAGCTCATGGACAGGATGAATATTCTAACAAAACCCTTAATAAAATGCTAACTAAAATGGTTAATGCATCTGGTTGGGATTGGCATTTACACATTCCTTTCGCCTTATGGGCACATCATACTAGCATTCAAAACCCTATGGGTGATACTCATTTCTCTCTTATCTTTGGAGTGGAGGCTATCTTTCCTCTCAAAGTCTAAATTCCCTCTGTTTGTATATCCCTATAGGATATCATCCTGAAGGATGATTATCATCAAGAATGTTTAGCCCAACTTGAGCTGCTTGATGAGCATCATTTGGCCATGCTTAACCATCTTTGTGTCTATCAGGAAAGTATCAAGTTCTTATAACAAGCATCTAAAAGAGCAAGAATTTAACATCAAAAATCTCATCTTAAATTAAAATTAGCATGTAACCAATATGGAAAAAATCAAGTGGGGTAAGTTTGCTTTCAATTGGTTTGGACCTTATATCATGATACATAAGTATGGATTAGGATCTTATCGATTATCCTATCTTGAAGGGAAACTAAAACCTGAGCCTCTCAATGCTTCACATCTGCATCCTTTCTTTTATTAAACAAGATCATACTCACCTTTCGTCTAACTTAAGATCATTCCTTATTTAAATAAATCATCACATTCATACCCTCACTTTAAAGACAATTGATTAAAGCATAGAATCATGTGATTATCTATCATAGTTATAACCTTAATCCTAAATATGGGTATCATGGCTCTACCCATGGCATGATTCTTATGGATCCTTTTCATCCTTACTAGGATGGAATCCCATGGTTGTTGTCTCTTAAAACATCCTCTCACCCATGATTCAACCTTATTGTGCTTTAGTTTTGCCTTCATAAAGGTAAAACCTTAAGTCTCTATAAACAAGTCTATGTCTATCAAGAGCAAAAATAAAATCATATATCCTATGGGTTATTTCTAGCATTTGTAAACTGCTCGCTTGAAGGACAACTACCATAATAAATAAGATTACTTAATGTAAGGTATACTGCTCCCTCAAAAGATAGTTATCAAAAGCCTACAATAAATCATGAAGCTTAGACCACTCCCTAGAAGGATGGATAAGTCAAACATTTGTTAAAGCAAGTAATTTTTTAGAAACTTCTTGCATTGATCAGCTTTCCCAAACCTCTCAAAGCAACAACAAAACATCAAAGACCCATAGTAAAAAATTAAAAAAATAAAAAATTTGGGAAGTTGCAATCAACCTTCATAAGTAGACTTCCTGCATTGATTAGTCTACACCATATATGACATGGACTTGTTTATACTGGCTCTTCAGCAAGATATCCCTACAAAAATGATCCATTATCATTCATCTCCCCTTTTACCCTCCATGAAACAAGGGATTTTGAGCTTACTTGACACTATATGATCAAGAATTTTTTTAACAAACCAACAAACGCTAATGCGAAGAATATGAAGGGCTTATATTCAAAAGACCGATCTAACTTCTTGTTTTGGTCCTTACCAATGATAAAGCATCGTGTCTCCTTCTTATTTCTCATACCTACTTGTTGATACTTTCATTAAGACGTTTGTCTTTTGATTATTTTACCTTTCCTTTATTTTCTTACATGTAGTTTTGTTATTTAAACTTAGTTTATATGTTGATAATTAATTTTTACATCTAACCTCATCCAACTAAATGAAAATCATTAAAAACATTTAAACAAACATTATGTGATTATAAATTCCCTAATTTTATTAGGTGTTTTTAATCATGAAAACATGTTAAATGAAATTCACCCTCTCATATATCAATGTATCATCTCCTCTATCTACGCAAAAATCACATCAATCCAATTCATCATAACCATTTATCACATCTATAACCATTTGATATTTTCTTTCATAAATCTATGAGTCATCCGCATATGTTATCCATCACATGCCTATCGTGATAAAGGATCACATAGGTTCATTAATTTAAAACATTCACATTTTCAATACCTAATTAAGTATTCATCTACTCATAAGACAATGCTAAATAATATCATGTCCATATCAAATCAATATCATAAGTAACATCATCACATCATCAATAAACATGACCATAAACAAACATCCATCAATAATAATCACATAATAACTCATAATCATATATATTATAATGTACATGTCACTCAAAAAGGTATCTACATCTCATTGTATTAGCTCACAAGCCTGTATCAAAATAAAATAAATACAAAATCAAGAGTCTCATAGAGTCTAGGGTGTTGGGGTATTGCTACTCCCTAGATCCTATCTATTTGTAGGACCCCTCTGCACACCTATAAATGTGGGCCACTGAATAGGTGTTGTGTTGTTAACTCTCCCTCCCATCACCTACTTTGAAGGATGATCTAGAAGGTGAGTAAAGCCTAGTGCCTCATAGTACCTAAGCTCCTCAATCATGGCCACATATCTAGTCATGGAGATGGTCTGTGATGGTCTTGATAGTGCTCAAACTCCTACCTATCTAAGGTCATCCCACTCTGTAGATATGAATTTAACCTATGCTCATGTTGCATCCCTCTCGCCTATGAGGGTCACCACCTATCCTCTCACTTGGTCTCTCTCCTACATAAGACCAATAACTAGTCCTTGTATAGTATCTCTCTTTAGATTCATCACTGATAGAGCTACCTGTGCTATGGATAAAACTACTCTAGCTTGATCCAACTCTATGATGAGTGTTGAAATGTTAGAAGCATCGATGTCCATATGGTCCCCATCTCCCTCATTCATCTCAACATGAAGAGCTTGCTACCCACCTACACCTCCAGCATGCCCACCATCTCCTCTAAACCTTACAACTGCATAGTGCCCCTAAAACCATATGATGTAATTCAGAGTAACTCTAATATCATCAATGTATGTGGCCATTGGTAGCTCCTCATAATCCATCTCGACCTTAACTAGTTGTGAAAGAGGCAATGGTGTCTCCTCATCCTCTCTCATGTATCTCGGAAAGGCCCCCAAAACACCTTAAACTAGTCTAAACTACCTCCTAACCCTATTAAATGGGATCAACTCTACCTCATACTCTCATCTCCCATGAATCCACGTATAGCTCTATAATGAAAATGTATGCCTAACATATCCTGGCCATGCAGGGAATATTATGTAAGGTCTTTATATGACCTCACCATCAACTAGCACATCCATTCTATCTTTGAACCAATCTATAACTCATTTCATTTCCCCTACTGCTAGAAGGGTAAAGTCATCTCTCCATCTCATAAATTTAACCCTAAATCCTCTATGATCCCAAGTCTGCCATGGTAGTCTAGCTGGTCATATCACCCTGATATGCTTATAAGCCCAATAATGTATAATAAAGCTAACACTCATGTCATAACTCCTATGAACATGATATCCCTATACTCATGATAGATCTCAACTAGTAAAACTGAGGCCCATGCAAACACCATCTAGTCAACCATCATGTCTGTGATGATGCCTAATAAAACCCATGAGAATCTACCTCCACTCATGTCTAGAAGTGTGTAGCATGTCATGAATATCATCATCATGACAACTAACCATATTCTCACCCCATCCATCTAGTAGATGACCCTTAAGTAAAATCCTCCTAAGTTCCACCTTGCCTGAATGAAGTCCTCCCTGAATAACTAGTCCATGTAAGCATCTCACTCCTCAGGGTGGATATGTTCTATCTCCTCACCCCGTATCGATAGATAAAAAATTTGATACATATCCTCTAGTAGGATATTCATCTCTCCCATCAACAACAAGAAGGTGTTAGTAGCTAGGTCCCATCTCTCGATGCAGACTACCAACATTATTGCATCTCTCGACACATGCTAGTAGTAATGCATGCTACCTAGAGCCACTAGTGCCAGCTACTCCCACTCTTATGCCATCATGCCCCTATGCATCTCATCCAATAGTGACAATACTTGATCTCACATCGTAAGTTTCTCCCTCACCTACAAGGTTAAATAATAATTTTTCCTTAGCTAAATTTTTTCCTAAGTGTCTCACCACTTCTATCTCTCACAACTACTCCCAACACTAAGCCTAAACCTAGCCTCTTTTATGCATTTTCCTTAACCTATTCTTGAATAATCCCTTCTCTACCCCATTCCCAAATCCTAAACCATTATTTATCAACCACTGATGGTCGAGTATCGACCGGTGATGGTTCATTATATAACCACTATAAATCGACCCTTGACTGGTGATGCTTTAATGTTAGATCACTGATGGTCACTATGTAGAGACCGTTGATGACCAAACCTTGGATTTTACCCAAAAATCCCTCCCACCTCAACCAAAATTCTAAAATTTTCACCTAAACTTGCTTTATTTCCTACCACACCTTCAATTATACAACCCAATCTTACACCCCTCTACCTAATTTCATTCCAAAAATATCAAACCTCTGTTTACAATGCACACCAAATTGCAACAAACATAAACAATAAAAAATGTAAAGTAATATTGAGACCTACCTCATTCTACATCTGATACCATGGTGGGGCCCTTAGTATGATAGCTACTACTCATCCCTTGGCTCATCCCCTCCCACACTGTATCCTCAAACTCTCATTGTCTACCTAGCCCATGTTGGTCAAAATCCACCTCACTATCAACTCTCGATCACACCCACCTCATTCACTCAGCTTACAATGGACACCCACGTTGATTTTAATTTGGATAAAGGAAACATGATGGTTCAAAAAATTACATAAATGACAAAATGATAAATGTTTTTGACCTTTTATGGTCAATTTTAGTGTTCTTATGACTAATAATGATCACTTGTCAACCACTATCGATTGATGATAACCACCATCGATCGACCTGATTAGGGTTTTTCACACCCTCCCCTTCCTTTTTCCCCTTAAGACCCCTTATCCATCTTTACCCACACTTGGTATCCAACTAGCCTTTGATACCCTTGACTGCTTCTCCACACCAACCTTAACATTCCTAACCTTTGACATCATTTTTGCCACCTCATCATGTTTTATGACACTACTCGTCACCTCAACCCTTTTAAACACTAACCTTTTAGATGCCTCCAACTATGCCCATTCATAATGCAAGAACTTGAGATGTATTATGTTATCTCAAGATCAACCAATTTTTGGACCCTCAATAACATGATGACCTTTTCTAGGATGACATGAGTTTATAAGTGCACCCATTTACACTATGCCTAAATGCGATGGCCTAGTTTACTTATCCTTTATCCCCCTTATCGTGACCTATTTTTCCACTTTGTACCATCTTAATAATTTACCACCCATTCACACTTGTCAAACCTACATTCGACTTTGTTTTCACCTCATCAAATCTCAATTTGAGGAAGAACACCTTCTTTTATATTTGGGGCATCCATCCAACTTGCCATTGCACTTGTTTTTGTTTCACATCTTGAAGATGCAAACTATGCAATAAAAAGGGGCAAAATGTAGATGTTTAAAAACTACGTAACATGGTTCTAGTCATCATCCAGGTACCCTTTGGCCCCTTAGCCCCATTAGGATTAATTATTAAAATCCTTCAACTTACCCATTTACTCCCTGGCTAAATTAATTAAGTTAATTAATAAATAATGCATATTTACAACTCACTTACCCAAACCAATGGCTAGTTGATTGACACCTCACCTAACAAAATTGGTGGATAGTTGGATGACACCTCACCTAAGGACCATTTCTACCTTGGCATTTAATGCCCTAGCTTCCTAGACTTGTTCCTCACACATCCTAATGAACCATTATTAACCTTAGACCATTTTCCAATGTCTTAACCACCTATCATTAGTGTAATTGGCTAATTTTATCCAATTTTGACTAATTCATCATAACGACTTCCGATCACCCCGCAAATAATAGTAGTTGATAAGGACCACTGACAGTTAATGTGACAAAAAACTTTACTTTTGGAGGTTGAATTTAGTTTGTGCTAGAATACTCTTACTCTTAGGTGAATCAAAGCTCCCAAGCGAACCAAGAATGAGACTAGAGACTGTAGGTAATTCAAAAACTCATTATTAAGAGATAAAGTACCATTACTCTACCAACATTGTTCCAAGATCCACAATAGCTTTTATCCAACCTCAACACTCTTCGAATCAACAAACTTAGAGCTAAGTGTCTATATCTTTCTATCAAGTTTAGTAACTAGTTTTATCAGTTTTATTGCTTGTGTCCTTTTTCATTTCTTTGCATTTCATTTCTTGTGTTGTAATTCTACAACTCTAGACATTTCACTCTCTACCCCAGACCACACATAAACCATTCTTTCGCACCTTTATATCCAATCTCTACACCAGGCACTTATGAGATTTCATTTCTCTCTCACAACCAACACCAAACCCAAAAAACACCTTAAAAAACCTTATGTAACTCACCCAATAGCCATCTGTGCCCAAACTAGATCTCACAGTAATTGTCGACGGTTATACCTTGACCGTTAATAGTTTGCCTTAACCACCGATGGTTATTGTGTGTCCCATTTTACAATAATAAGTAGATTTCACCTATTAGTCCATACCCAAATTCCAATTTTTGAGTTTCTATTGCATCATAGAGGTTCAACTTTTTTTTTGAATTAGGTTTGAATAATTTAGCATTAGTCTTTATCAAAATATTTTTATTTTTAGTAAAATCACTTCATTTATCTCTTGTATTTGATTTCAATACCTTTTGTTATTTCATGCAAGCATCTACTTTTAGATTTCATAACTTAAGTGTTTTAAAGTGTGGATTGATAGCCTCCAATGAAGTTTAGTGATTCTTGGATCTAATTCATGTTAGGCAGTCCACCTAACTATCTCACTAATCCATCATTCTTCTGGTTAGTTTTTTATCTACAGGTCATCTTCCCCAAACAAAGAGGAGTATCTACAATCATTTAGATTCACATGCACACAATCACAACCAGGTATTTCTACCACACCCTTTTTTAAAGTTTATTCTTACTTTTCTATAAAAAATAAGCAAAAAAAATAGTGAAATAGAAGCTTAAAATCATCTTGACATGGATGTTTGGTGCCTAGGTTGTGTGCTTTTATCTCTGACAGTTATTTTTGGTGAGTAGATGTCCTATGATTTAATCAATTCATTGTATGCATCCACTTGTTGTGTTATTGGCAAATCTACTTTGAAACTATTACATTATTTTAAAATACCACATTATTAATGGTCTGACCTGATCATTACCCTTCCATCTATCATACCTATCTTTTTGTTGCCTTCCTAGACTTCATTACTAAGCTTGGTATAGTGGTGGCTAGTTGTCCTGGGTGAGTTGTCTCAGCTAGGTGGTCACATCCTATAATGAGATCTGGTTGTAATGATTGTGATGTGTTGTACATCAAAATAAAAACTAAAAAACATTATAACTTATGAAACAAAAAAAAAAAATAACAAAAAATAAATAAAATCCTAACTACATGGTTTTACTCAACACCCACTCAATTTTTAGAAGCATGATAAAGATTAAAGATGATATGGCTTAAGCCTACAACCATTAATTCACCCTAGTAAAATGGTTCACTAAAAATATTTTAGTACTATAATACCCTATGGTGATACTTAGTGAATGATATAGGGTCCCTTACATCGTATGTATAACTTTCTAGGGAATGCTTTAAATCTAATCTCGCAAAGCAATACAGTTTGATCCAAGTAAAATTGCTTAGATCATAGATTATGATCATGCCATGCTTTTTGAATTTGTTTATTAATTTTTTGGGTCCACTATGTTCTTACCCTATTTTATTCCATCTTAGTGAAATATAGTAGGCATGCCCTTAATGAGTCTTGATCCCCTAACCACATGATTATTGCAATGCATAAACTAGGTACAATGTACTACATAGGCATTATTGCCTCCATACCATATCCTAATTGGAAGGGACTGAATCCAATGGCTTGCTTGTAATGTGTGTGATAGGACCATAAAATTGTAGGAATGTGATCCTCCTAATCATCTCTCTAGATGTCCATAAAATTATAAGAATGCAATCCTCACAATCATCTCTCTAGATGTTACAAATTTCGGCAGTATCTTACCTAAAATTTTATTTGATGCTTCTGCCTATCCATTAGTCTATGGATGGTAAGTTGTACTTTTTTGGTGTGATATCATGAATTATTTCATTAGAGTCTTAATATTATTATTGAGAAAGTGTGTGCCTCTATCACTTATCAACTTAAGTTGGACATTTGAACCATGTAATAAAGTTTTCATATAAGAACTTGGCAATATCCTTCATACCACAACTTGGAGTAGTATTAGATTTTACCCATTTATTGAAATATTCAGTTGTTGTGATAATGTATCTCGCATGACTATGCTTACTTGGGGGAGCTATAGGTCCAAAAAAATTGATTCCCTATTATTTAAAAGACTATTTGCAAGCATATGAACCAAAGGTATTTCATCTCTCTAATTAGGTTTACCCATTCATTGATAGATGGCATAGTGTTGAGCAACTCTATATGCATCCTAAAAAAGTGTAGACCACCATAACCTATTTTGAATTATTTTCTTGGTAGTAACATCTCTTGGGAAGTGTTCTACTATAATACCTTGGTGATATTCTTGTAGTAATGGGGGTCACTCGTGTTCTAGAGCTACCCTATGCATTACATAATCTTTACCCAACTTGTACAAGAAACCATTAATGAGGCTATATAATATAACTCTGGTAACCATATGTTTCTTGTCCCTCTCTGTATAATGTGTAGGAAATTTTTTTTATTCTAATAAGTTTTTGATATCCTCCATGTTATCTAGAACTACAATAGTTCAAAATATGTTCACATCAGAGATTCATCTTCAAGTTCCTCTAGTTCTTCCTCATTGTATAGTCTGTTGAGATGATCTGGCCCCACATTCTCCTATTCTAGTTTTACATTGATTCAAAATTGGAATTCTTGAAAGAGCATCAACCACCTAGAGATCCTTACCCCTAGCATTGGTTTATTGACTAGGTATCACAATGCCTAGTGGTCCATGAAAAATTCAAAAGGAGTATCCATCAAGTAATGCCTAAATTATTGTAGTGCAAATACCATGGCAAGTGTTTTTATCTCAGTGATTGTGTAATTATTTTTCATAGTGGAGAGTTTACTACTTATAAAATGTATTATATGGTCTAGCCCACATTCATCTGGTTGTGTTAAGACAACTCCTACTATAGTGCCTAAAGCATTGACATGTACATGAAATGGATTTTTCTAGTCAAGAAATAACAAGATGTGTGTTGTTACCAACCTCTAATTTATCTCAATAAATATTGTTTGACACTCAAATGCCCATTCAAATTTGGTGTCTTTATGCAGTAACTTTTCCATGGTTGTTGATATAGTTGCATATCCTTTTATGAATTTCTTATAATAGTCGGTATGACTTAGAAAGGTGTGTGTTTTAGTTAAATTTGTATGAGGTGGAATTACTACTATAATAATAATTTTATCTAGATCAACCAAAATTCCATCATTACACAATACATGACCCATCAAGACACAAAAAGGTGTAAAAAATAGACATTTCTTTAAATCTAAGGTGATGTGCAATGCTCTGTATTGCTCTAGCATCAATCTAAGCTTTGACAAGTGCTCTTTAAACAAAGAAAATACTTACCAATCATCTACATACACTTCCAAGAAATCATGAATAAAATATTTAAATACATTTACCACAGCCCGAGAGAAGACAACAGGTGCATTCTTTAAACTAAATGGCATTACCTTATATGTGAATGATCCCCATTCAATATCAAGGTAGTTTTGGCCTAATCTTATTTAGAAATTGGAATTTGGTAGTATCTACTAAAATCATCTATGAAGGAATATACCTTATGTCCAAGGACAAATTCAAGTACTTCATCAATAAAAGGGATAGGAAATGGATCATTGATGCAGGCATCATTAAGTACATAGTAATATCCACACACATGTATTTCTCCCATCTTCTTAGGTTATACCACTATGGGGCTCACCCATTCTACCTTCTCAATTGGAAAAATAATTCTAGCTTATTGAATTTGATCCAATTCAACCTTTACTTCAGTTTTCATGTTAGGTTTGAGTCTGTATGGTCACTTTATTATCAGGAACACACACTCCTTTAACCCAATATGCATCTTACCCAAGGATGGATCTATACCTTTGACCTCTAAAATTTTACTTGGAAACACATCATGGTAGTCTCATAATAATTATAGGGCTTTAGAGATCTATTCTTGCCCCCAATACTCTCCCACTGATACAAGCATAGGGGCTACATCTATTCCAATATTTCCTTGCATCTTCTGCAATAGTTCCTAATATATTTTGCCTGATCCATTAGGCATAGTATCTTATAAAATGTGTTTTACTTAATATTGTGGGATGTCAATAATGCAAAACTTCTCTTCTTTGATCTGCTTTGAAATTTATGTTGGTTTAGGCTCCTCCTCACACTACAGTTCAAAGAACACTTCTAAATCAAGTTCCCCATTACTATCACTATCACTAGACTCTATCAAATCATTATGTATTCTATTATAGGTCTTAATCTAGAGTTGTTATTTTTTATTAGATTTGTAATTATGTAGTGCAAAATCTATATCCTACGTAGCTTACCAATGTGAAGATGATTTAGTAACATTTGTTAAATCTTCTGCCCGTACGTGACACAAATTTTTTTGATCTTTTGTAGGGCATTTTGTACTACAAGATTATCATCTTCAAATATAAAAGTTTGGATAAAATCCTACTGAAGTTGTGGCTAGTATTTGGTTTCTGTTATATGCTCTTGATGTATGTACTAGGCTATAAGAAGAGGTGAAAGAGTATGACTAAATATGTGCACCCAATATTGAGGCTCTTCTCCCTATGTAGTTCATATGTCTACACACTGATGGATGTGTTTTTAAGGTATTAACCCTCTTGAAAGAAGGGCCATTATTATTTAATACTTGATGGTAGTTGAAACCTTGCATGTAATATTTCACAGGAATCTTCCCAATGCATATCTGTGTTTCTATGCACAACCCACCCTATTGTAGTAATTCCTTTTAGTGCATAACTGAGTAAGATAACTCACTGTTATACCTCCAATACATAATGGTCAAGCCTTAGGATAAATGGATTAAGATCCTTAGTAACAAAATACTAAGGTATTTAACATTATGCAGTGAATAACATGCACAATGGTTTCAAATCATGATCTCTATAGGACTAGTTCAGAATATGTGCATCTGAGTCACCACTTATCGATGAGATCGAATCCCAAGGTAGGATTCCTTCAGAGGTAATCTCAATGTAATCTATCATGTTTTTTGTATTTTTATACAAAAATTATACCTTATATCTTGTTGGTTAATGTAATAAAGGATAAACACATTCTTTAATTTGAACCTATTTGATCGATGACTTTATGTTAACTAGTTTAAATACCAACGATTATTCTAGCTGTACAGTATTAGGATTACACTTTTGACATTCAATAGTGCACATCCCAATTTTCCTTCCATCTACCCGCACCTTAAACCAACTATTATATCTATAAGCATAAGGAGATTGTGGTTCCTTAGGAATGATATATGGCTTCTATTCAAAAAAATTTAGAGGTATGACTACTATTTTATCTTTTTGATGCACTTCTAACTAATTGTGCATAGTATTAATAGTCATTTGGCCATTGTAGGCCCATTTATTACCAATTAAATTAGGGTAATGGGTCTCTATTTTCTTCATATCAATGACCTCAAAGTCTCCTCTAAAGCTAAGTTTAACTACTTTAATTTCAACATCATTTAGTTGACCAATAGGTTCAATTCTGCCATAATCTACTAAGCTTAATGTTACTAGATTGTAACTCAGAGTTGGTTGACCAATGGCTTCTCATGTGGAGAAAAGAATCATGTTAATGGTATTGCCAAATTCAAATAATGCATTTAGGATTTCATATCCAGCCAAATCGATGTCTATTCCTAAATCCACATCCCAGGGCTTCTTGGTCTTGATGTACCAAACTACTTTGTTGGCCCTTGTCTGTCTTCGCTGCACACATTCTATAAGATTATGAAGAAGGTTCATGATATTTTGGGATATATCCTTATTACACAAAGTGCTAATTAGTTTCATTAGATCTATCAAGTTGGACATAATGCCCTCTTGCTTCAACATTTGAACAATTTGCCCATATATTTGAGCATTAATAGCAGTATTATCCTTATCAAAAACTATTTTTTTTTATATTTCCTATAATACCTCTGTAACTTGATGCATTAATTTCTTTTCATATATAGGTTTAATATATTTATCCCACTAAATTTTTCTAATACCTAGATCCTAAGGCATCTCTAATGGAGGCAACCCTTGTTCATCCCTTTGTTGCCTTGTGATGGCTTACACAAATACCTTTTTCTCTAGTTGTGCATTAATCATGTTTACATTATGCATTGGCTTCTCCTTTCTTTGTTTTTGTAGAACAGGTCAATCTTCTAGTTGATGTTGACATTTGATCCTAACATATGCATAATAAACTTGCCTTTAGGGATTTGTGGGATAGTTCTTCACATAATGATTATATACACCATAGAGATAACATTACATGGGTGGGTAATTTTGTTGATTATCATTATTACGACCTCCTTAATATCTATCTTGATATCTTCCTTTATAGCCTTTTCTATTATTTTTATATCCCCAACCTTAGGATTGTTGTCCATTATATCCTCCTTATTGACTTATTTGTGCATCATATCCTCCATATTGATGTTGAGGAAAAATTGGGGTCCAAGTTGCTTGTTGTTGTTGAAGATTCATGTTATTCCATGGTTGTGCATACTAACCAGAATATTGATATGATGGAGATGATGTATTATTCTAGATAGCTAAGTTGTATGGATGGTACTATGGTGATGATGGAATCTAATATTATCATAATGAAGGCACCCATCCTGGACTACCTTGAGTTGCATTGGTCATCTCCATATCTGGTCCTAGAATTGCTTGTTTCATAGTGGGTATTTGTTGGGCTACGACTGTGAAGACGTTCTTGATTATATTTTGCTTTAACTCCTATAATGCATAATAACTACTCTCATCATGATTTGTAAATTTAAAAAAATTACAATACATGTTATGTGATTTCTAAATATATTGCTGAAGAAGATGGCATTTGGATGTAAGATGTCCCACTACCCTATAAAATTCACGAAATTTTGTTTTTATTGTCAGGCAAACATTCCAATACTTTTCTTCATGAACACACTCTATGCACCATAAGCCTAATTTAGGCTTGTCATTTTCATGCATTTTGTTCATCCTCCTCACGAAAGCATCAATTTTAGCTTCTACTTTTTATTGTGCTGAGGGAAGATCTATATAATCTTCTATTTGCTCAACCCTGAGGGTAGCAGATCAAACATAAGCTTTAGTGGAGAGCTGAGTTTATATGATAGTGAACCTTATTCTAGGTCATAAATATTCTATGAACCAAGCAGCCTTATTTTTATCTTCAAGAATAAAATCAATTTTATTCATTATGTTGGATAACTTACGATCATATTCTCCAACTGTTTATCCTATTTTTTATTGAATCTCTTTTAGATCATAAATCACCTGACTG
Source organism: Torreya grandis (assembly GCA_037957365.1). Classification (NCBI taxonomy): domain Eukaryota; kingdom Viridiplantae; phylum Streptophyta; class Pinopsida; order Cupressales; family Taxaceae; genus Torreya; species Torreya grandis. The sequence goes on from JARHVA010000271.1 coordinate 68,447, forward strand.
GAGCATTTTTTACTTTGAATTATACTATCGCAAAATATTTGACTTGTTTTAAATCTAAGGTATTGAAATTTCTTTTAAAAATGAACTCTAAATCATGTCCTCCCAAATATCTTACGAGTTCACATTTCTTCACATCATCTGATGTAACCCCTTTTACAACCCATTTCATCTCGTATGTGACTAAGTATTATTCTAGATCTGAATATCCATCATACAACATTAAAGGTACATACATACCTACATGAAGTACCATATTCAAAGGATTGTTAGCTATTTTTATAAGTGCCTAAATATTAATAACTATAACTGGCAGTGTCTGCACATCAATCGTTGTGTAGTTGAGTGATTGCATAGTGGTTACTGTGCCTATAGGTTGATTCACACTATATTTTTTAGGAGTAACCAATAATTCTACCTCCGTTAGCTTCTTTCTTTATAAAACCCATTTGCTTTCTATACTGATCCTTCTAAACTTGTTGGTAAAGGAATCAAACTAGCCTAAGCCAACTTATCTCTCTAAAAATTTTCTTCTTTCTATAAATAAAGTGGGCTTGGGGGATGCGTAATGTATACACATAATATTTTCAAAATTTTATTGATTATTGACACTTTGTATCTTGAAATAACCTGTCAAGTCTCAATCTCTTTGAGTGCATGCCTTAAGGGGTACATCGAGAAAGGGGTGGGCAGACCATCGATACTTCATAATATTGTTATCCATTTTTCCACTTGCCATCTACATACTCATCTCCTAAAAACATTAACCCTAAGATTTTTATTCTCAATCCTACCTATTCCAATCATTTTCCTCTTTCCATCCTCCTTTTCTTGCCTTAATTCCCTTTTTGACTATCGGTTGAACTAGGTTGACCATGGCCGACCCTATACAATTTAGGGCATTTTTCACCTTTTGGGTTTGTTATTCTTTCGGCTGACCTAGCTCAGACCTAGTGAATTATCCTAAAAAATACACTAGGTTGACCATGGCTGACCCTATATAACTGACATTTTTGGAAGGATTTAGGGCAAGATATGCTTGTATATATAAGTCCATTTCCAACCATTTGAAAATAGAGAAGTGAAGAAGAACAAGTGTGAATGAACATATGCTTGTTGACCATTCTACTTGAAGAATAAAGCTTAGGGTTCCATACTTTCTTTGGAGATATGGATCTTATCTTTGTGGAAAAGTATTTTTGAAGCATAAATAGGTTGTGTATTCTATAGCTAATTTGTCTTTGTTATCCTTACATACCACAATAATCTCTTCTAAAGCACCTTGACCAAGGGAGAGATTCAGTTTCAGCGGGTTCATCTTCAAGGTAAGTATTCCTAACTTTATTTCTCCTTTGTAAGAGTAGATAGATAACGTAGATGTGTTTATTTCTTCCATGTATTAGGTTTCTATATATATTGACATGATTATATCTCTTATATGCATGTTTAGTTTAGTTATTTGTTTTGTTTCTAACCCCTACTTAGTGCCACAAGCTTTGGTGTACACTATATTAGATTTATTTTCTTGTTTACTAGACATAGGTGAAATATTAAACTTAGGACTCTTTTAGGGTTATTGCATGATTGTGTTAGACTATAGGCTTTGGAACCCTACATCACATGGTGTATTGTGACAAGTGATCTCCTAATTGAGTCTAGTGGATCCCCATATTGGTCATGCTCCTACTTAACAAATGTATTCCCAATTTGAAGTGTAGGTATGCTCTATCGTCTCTGAGAAAAGATTGATTTATAGGCATGATGCATTTATGATTACATACATTTTAGTGAACCTGAGGTGAAAATAACCATTGCAAGATTTATTTTACTTTCTTTTATTATTTTTAGTATTATTTTTATCATATATCTGTCATATTAGATCAACTCTATCGACCCAGTTGTAATCTTTATGTGTAAGTTTTCAAGAACAAGCAACTGGATCGACTCAAATGACCTGGTATAGGTTTTTCAAACTTCCAGTTTAGACTACTAGGTTGACCCAGTCAACCCTATACGCTTTTAGGCATCCAAAAAACACATTAGGTTAACCTTGGTTGAACCTATACATTTTTAGGCTTCTGCAATAGGTCCCTACACATATTGATCGACCTAGTCGACCCAATTACCAAGTTTCATTAGCATTATTCAAGGTTCTTGATCAATAATATTCCTCCTTTACATATCTGATCTACCAAGGTTCCTTTCTATCTCTTTGTCTCTTTCTTTTACTATCTTTCCTTTCATAGTTTGCAATCTTCAAAACTACCCCTACACAGTCAATTGGATTGACCTTGTCGACCCAGTTCTATGTTATGTGTGTTGACTAAAATAACTGGGTCAACCCTGGCTGACCTTGTATATTTTTAGACCTTGATTCCACATTATAGGTTCAACCCTGTTGACCATGTTATATATTTTATGCATATAGTGTCAACACTATACCTTGTTTCAAGTTGGAATTAATCTATATATGTTAGTAATTAGTTCACACCTTTTTTTTTAATTGTTTGCATGCATAGAATAGTTCACACAGTCTAATTAGGGGTTTTTTAATTAAATATTTAGTTTAACTATTTCTATTTTATGCACACATAGCAAAATCACATAATCTAAACAAGCATTTTAACATTTGTCTACCCAATATCAACCTACTTGGATTTCATCACCAAAAGGGAAGCCAAATTGATACTCTAGTCAAGTATAAATCATGGTTAATGGTATATTTTGCTTAAGCACCTGACACCCTTATTGTTGCAGTGTGTGAAGTGAGGGGTTAGGCCCCAATACCAAGCTTGTATCATTACCACTAAAGTCCCTTTCAGCCCAAATTACCTGAAACCATCCTTAGATTTATATCTAGTTCCTTGATTTATAGCCAACTTCTCATCACATTTAAAATCATATTCTTAATCATCTAATAAAACATCTTAGGTTGACCAATTAGTTATCTCTCTAATTTTCAGGTTGATTTCTTGCTCTTTGCCCAATTGTGTGTGTAAAACTTGTATTAGACAATGTTAGTGTAAGGTTTTTTATTTTGTGCCTCAATTGGATTGGCCAACATTGATCTAATTGATTGTGTGTTTCTTTTCAACTCTTACTTTCCTAAATTAACTGCAAAAATTATCTTGTTTAAGTTCACAACTTGTTATCAAACTTTCTTCTCTTTCTTATTTATTGTACTAGGTTGACGTAGTTGACTTTGTACCTTTTTCCATCCCCTATACACTATATAGGATCGACCCAATTGACCTTGTACTGTCTACAACTCCTTTACCTCTTTTTTCCAGTATTTGTGCACTATATTGGATCGACCCAATCAACCCTGTATAGTTTTACAGTCCCTATTTTATATTAGGTTAACCCAATCAACCCTATATTGTTTTAATCACTTCTTGGTTCTTTGATTTCTCATCTTTCCTACTTTCCCTTCATTATGAACTTTATTTTTTTACAGTTACATTGAGTTGTAGTCAATAGACATGATGAACTTTACCAATCCTCATAGGGTCACCCATAGACAGAGTAGGGCTTCTCTCTTGGATGCTAGTAATGTTTATATTGCCACTTGCATAATAAATTATAGGACCCCTCCTAATGCTTCTTCATTACATAATCCTCTTTTCTCATTAGAAGACCAACCTGAGTTAGAGTATACTTTCGAAATACTATTCTTTATTTTTGAATTTCCTCAACATCAAAGAAAGAATCTTTCTACCATTTACAATCTTATGATTAGTGGTCAAGTTGAAGAGCCTCATTCTCCTACTCCTAAATTCTCAATGGGATTTTGGGTTACCACTTTATTTGATTTTCAACCTCTTCCTTCGATTATAACCCCTTCTCATACCATGACCTCTTCTTCTCTAACTTTTTCCACCTCCATACCTAGTATCTCCACTAACATGGTAAATTCTACATCTAGTGGGCATCTCATAAGATCCACTATCCTTAATCCTTCCACTAGTACATCATTTTCTAACCAAGGTAATCATGCTACTAGTGCTTCTTCTTCTCAACCATTCACTAGTCCATCTTTTTCTACACAAGCAAATTTTGCCACTAGTGCATCTCATTCTCATAATTTTTCTCAAGCTTCTATCAAATCCAATAGTGATACCCAAGCCATTAATACTAACACTAATGTCAACCTTAATTATTCCACTAATTCTATTCAAACACATCAACTTTTGTTGAAAAATCTCAATCAAATGAATACATTTCAAGCCCATAACATAAATCAAATGATGAGAATGCAAAACCACCTTTTTCACCTTCAATCTCATCCACAACCAATGGTCTAGGGCACACATAACCAAAATGTTCCCCCACATCCTCTTCAATATTCTCAAGGCAATCTCATTCCTCAACATCCTTTGGTCAACAAAACCATCAAGCATATACAAAATGAATCTCTTACTACTCAAATTGCTAACAATGATATAGGAGGTATAACACGTACAATTTATTATAATGGATCAACTGATCCTACCCTTCATCTTAAGATATTTGGAAATATTTATAAGTATTGGGTCAAATTAAATACCTTTGTTGCTACCAAGCTCCTTGCCAAAACTCTAACAGGTGATGCCTTGGATTGGTACAATCAGCCTAGACCACATTCCATTACTAGTTTGGATTTTTTAGTGAATGCTTTAGTGCAAGAATTCTAAGCTAGTAATCTTCTCGAAAACACTTTGGACCATTTCATAAATTGAAAATAAAACAAAAATGGAACTTCTCAAGCTTTTGTTAAAAGATGGAAGACTTTATCAAACAAATGTAAACATAACATGGCCAATGACAATATTTTCCATCTCTTTACCAATGCCCTCTTTCCTAAATTACAATATCGAGTCCACACTCTCTCTCCACATACCTTGGAGGAGGCTATTGACCAAGATAAATGATAAGATTTCCTTATGCATCAATTTGAGCCACCCCAACCTTATGCAAGGCCTCGTCTCTTACTAAACAACAAAAAATACAATATTACTAATGATGGTGTGCATATTATTATGACACCATTCACAATTTTCAAGCTATCATTCCTAACCAATATTTAGAACCATTTCCCCCTTCTCAACAATATACTAATCCTCATTTCTCTCCACCAAATAACATCAATATTCACAAACCTCTATCTTCAGTGAATCACATCATAAGTGTCTACCCAGGCCTCTTCCATGAGGGATTGACCCTACTCATCCTATGAAATCCTAGTATGATCCTAACACATTTTGTTGGTTTCACACTAGTTGGGGTCATTCTCATGAGGCTTGTATAAAACTTCATAATTTAGATATGGAATTTCTTCTTGGACCTAATTTTGATTATGATTCCATCATTAAAAAGTGTCAACAATCTTATGGAATTCCTTTCAAGGATTATAAATCACATGAAAAAACTCAAGCCTTGAATCAAGCAAATGCTCATTTAGCGATCTATAAAGACCCTCTCCCTAATCACCAATCGATTCAAGACAACCAAGACAAGCCCACCCCTTCCACCAACATTATAAAAAGTCTTGTTGAACTAACTTCCTAAGAGAATGTGGTTAGCATGACTAATATTTGAAGGGTGGTGGCTTTCATTGATTCACATCGTATCTACACTAATCCTTCATCTAAAACATATCATGTTATCTAAGATTCTTCTCCAAATCATTTAAATGAGTTGGGGCAAGATGACCTTATTAATTTTTATGATTCAATTCTATGATTCTCCCTTGTATAACACTTCCCATTCTATTTCTACCATTCTTCCATCATCTTCCAATACTCATGATCACCAAATTTATACTAACACTTCTTCTTCTAATTCTCCAAATCAACTTGAACCAACTACTTCATCATCTCAACATGATTTACAACCTTGTCTCAAATCTTCTTCTCATTCTTATCAATAAAAATTCCAATTTACTTGGGCTCCTCCTTCCAAGGACCTCCTTAATCATTATGCACCTATATCTAAGAACCTTTTTATGGGATATGATGAATAGGATCCCATCATAGAGCTCATTCATCTCCCATCCCAAATTACATTCCTCGAGATTATGAGGACTTCTCCTCATCATAGAAACTATCTTATGCAACTATTATTCAAGATGAATGTCCTTAATCCTCCTCTAACAAGATGGGAGGCAACTTTATTTAGTTTCAAAGATAGTATATTATAACAATGTGAAGAGATGTCTATCAACGTTGCTGAAACTATAGACACTACTCTTTCCTTAAAATTTCCCATAGATTCTATGACTCTTGATGAGATTCTGATTCATTTGGATGATCCTCCCTTATTCATTAGAATCCAAATAGGTGATATCTAAGTCAAGCATGCATTGATTGATGAGGGTTATAACACGTATGTCACTTCTCTTAATTTCATGAAGACTCGTGGGATTCTAAATGCAATCTCAATTCTACATGCATCAAATGCCAAAAATATGATAGAAGGAAAATGCCTCCTCTAGGTTGCATGTGGAATCCCATTACCATCCCACCTGTCACCATTCGTGTGAAGGTGATGATATTTAACTTCCCTCTTTCTTATAAAATCTTGCTTGGTAGGTCGTGGAGTCACCATATGAGAGCTATCACTTCTTCTACCTACCAATGCATTAAATTCCCTCATAATGGAGCCATTTATAGGATTCAAGGTGATACTAACCCTTGAAATTTCAAACAATTCCAAGATCATGGTGTCTTCAAGATTCCTATTCTTGAGCCTTTGACAAAAATTCTATTATATGAGTCTCAACGTCTCAACTTTCCTATTAATTCAACCTGAGGTTACAATGGGCATCTTGAGCTCATTGGTAGTATTCATCCTAACCTCTTAGATTCTAATGATGATGAGACTAATGAGATTAACCTAAATATCAATACTTCCAATCTCTCACCTCATCTTATCTCGTAGCTTCCTGCTTCCTTGAAACTTCACTAGCATAAGCCTTCTTGTGATGAAATTCCCATAATCTTGACCAAGATTAGGCATTCTATTTACCATATTTCCTCAAATGACAAGGTCATTCCTACTTGTATCATTTATCTTCACACCCTAGATTATGATGATGGTTATTCCTTAGATGATCCATTATTAGGTAGTCTTGTACAAGCCCATGATGTCAAGATTATCCATTATCATTCTTCTTTACTTGAGTCTTTTCGTACATCTCATCATTCTCTTTCACTTATAGTTCTTAATTTTTATATTTTCCCTTTTATCATAGGGTAAATATGGCATCAACACCTCCAATTTTTGAGGATCCATGTACGATTATGCACATGGATTGTGTTATGATCAGGCCTTACCATTTTAATAGGTACCTTGACCTTTGTAGCTGGTTTACCCCTAAGCTTAATGTGACTCTATTTAGACCTTTTGTATATCCCACTCCTCCCTCAGTAGAGCCTGCTATAGTCGAGCCTATTTTCACTCCTACTCTTGTTGAGTCTACCCCTGTTTTTGATTTTATTGCTCCTTCCATTGAGCCTAGTTCCATTTTTTCCTCATCATCATCCTCCCTTGGTGATGGTTTTCTTCCTTTGCCTAAGATGGCTCTTCTACCCACCATATGGGCCAATGAGTGTTCTTTGGATTTTTTCACTCTTATTTTACCTCCTTCCATGAGTGCTTATACTAAAACCACTCACAAGCATATATGTTGCTTCTATGGGACAAATAACCACTCATCCACTCATTGTCACAAGTTGCAACAATATATTAATACCTTGCATCCTTCTTCCCCATCATTAGACAAAGCCATACCTCCCCCAAAGGTACTTCTTGAATATCTACCCAAGTATGGGTGAGGTATATTGTCTATGGTATCTATGTGGCACCCATCATACCGATCATTACCACATCTTTCAAAAATATTTTAAGGATCACCTTATAGCTATTATTAGACCTTCTACCACTCCTCTCACAGGTCATTACAGCAAGAAGGCTCCTCCTTCTTTTCCCATGGCTCCACCTCCAGTGGTTCCATCACCTCATGTGGTCCCTTCACCATATTTTATGCCTCATCCTATGATTCCTTCACTTGTGGACCTTCTCTCACCTATGTATCCTTCTCCACCCATGAGTCCCTCACCCATGGATCCTTCTCCATCGGTGATTCTTGCATCTCCCTTAGAGCCTGCTCCCACACATTGTCCTAACCATCCCTTTCCTAATTTCCCTCCTTATCATGATCCTTTGAGCATTCCTACTTTTTTGGTGGAGGAGATTAGAAAAGAATTATTTGCCTAATATTCATGAAATATTGAGGAGACATTAGAAATAGTTCGTCTACAACTTCATAGAGATTTATTTGATGTCTTGGATAATGTGTGTGGACATATTTATCAATATTTATGAGCACATGCATGGTGCTTTCACATTTTCGTTTGGGTTGGATGTGTGCTTCAATATTATCTTTCTTTACATCTATTATATCATTCAACACTGTGTCAAAAGTTTCCTTATCATATATGGTGATTTCTTGCTTGTTGTACTATATCTTGTTTATCTTATCATTTATATTTCGCATATGATTGTCTTTTTTATCATTGATTTCTCTCTTTTGATTGAGTTTTTCTCAAAACTCTTTTCTTTCCTATACATGATTGTTTTTTCTCTTATCTATATTTTACGCAGATATTTTTCATTGTGACTTGGTTGTACAAACCCTACTCCCTTTGGTCATTGTCTCCCTTTTACCATGTAATCAATTAGCAAACAATCCTACTCAAAATTTCTCTTTACACTAGTCCACTTTTTGGATCTCCTTTTTTCCTTCTTACTTTTTCATAAACTAAGCATATACATGGTTGAGACTTGAGATCACATGTTAGTTCATTGTCAATTCTAAGTGTCCTAGTCAGTCTTTGTCTTTGGTTACTTAGATTCCCTTAACTTTAGCATATAGCTCATTCGTGTGTATCACTATCTCTCTCATGATTGGTCATTCCAAGTCTGTATGGAGGAGGAATCTTAAAAAATCCATAAAAAGTTAAAATCCAAATCATTTAAACAAAATGTAATGATATCAAAAGGTAAAATTATTCTTAAAATTCAAATCACATTAAAAGATGTGATTCAAAGCACATCTCCTTCTTCTAGTTGAAGCTCAAACTCCACACTTGGCCTCATAGTAGAGTTGAGGTCCTTTAGGGTGCGGTACGCTAGTAAATTAGAATAAGAGAATAAAAATATCTTTTAGTGCTACCTACTTTATCACGCAAGTACCCAATTTTCATAGTAGATCGATGGCTTTGTAAGGGGTCCTGAAGAATGAGGAACATGTTGTGGGAAGGTAGATCCATTTTATTTTTTTTGTACCAATCTACCTTTAAGATTTTATCTTAGTAGCAAACTTATATTTCTACAAATCTTTATGTTTATAATGAACATGTTTCCTTTGTATATAGATGACCACTAGTCACTTAGTGTCTTCTCATGTCCTTAGTATGCCTCTTGTCTTCTAAGTTCTTCTCATAAGATGCCTAAGTCTTGATTTTTATACTCCCTTTTTTATTCCCTATATCCCTCATATTTCCTATTAAGAAATATTGTTCTGTCTACTGATCACTCCTCTTGGGATTTCATTTGTTAGTTGCTTTGTAAGATCGTAGATAAGACCCGATCATCCTAAAAAATTACCATCTTTTCCTTCCTATTACCCACATCCTTGATTACCTAATTTTTCATGTTTATTCCACCCAAATGGTGTTTGTGAGTTGATTTTTAAGACCATGGATAGGACCCGACGTTCCTCACAAAATTTTTCAATATCCAAGTCACAATCTAAAATTATGTGTCAAATATGAGATAAGATTCCACTGATTATGAATTTGCATATCATTTACATGCTTCCTAGCTTGATTTAGTGCATTTTATGCTTACTTAATTTCTCTTTCACATTTTTATCTTCTTATTTTTTGAGTGCATGTAAGAACACAACCATTTCTTAAATTTTTCATACTTCCCAGCTTGAATTAGTGTGATCAATTTAAGACCAATCTTTTTCCATTTTTTACTTTTCTTTTATACTTTCCAGCATGATTTAGTATAATTGATTGACTTAATTCATTTTTTTTTACACCGTTTGTGCCCTTTTACATACCTTCCATTTTATTACATTATTGTCATACTTTCCTATGCGAATTAGTATGATTTTACTTGCTTTAATTTGGTGCAAAAATCTTTGATTTTGGTTTAATAATAAATCCCTTTTTGCCATCTTATTTTTCCATTTTATAGTCCTTTATACTTAGTCATTTTTATTTCTATTAAATATTTCCCAACTTGAAATAGTTGGTAGTACATTTTTTTGATTGATTATATTTTTCCAAGTCCTTTTTGCTTATTTCTTTTTAAACATGCATGTGTTTTTCATAATGCTAGAAGAGAAACCACATCTCATATATTTACTATAGCATATAAAAGAAAGCTAAATACATGTACTAGAAATAAATATATCCAAAGCATCCATAGCCTCAACCATAATGAACAACCATAATAACCCATAATGACAACATACACAACCAACAACAATATGCCAAAACTATATCTATATCATGAATTTTGATACAACCATATACAATGCTCCAGCGCTATGGATGGGTCCCATCTTGTCTATCTCATGGCCTAGCCATGCTAATTATTGAGGCCTCAGTCTGAATCTTAAGAATAGTACACTATAAAGAGGCTATCTAAGATCTCAGTCCCTTTACCCATCCCTGTAGGTGTACTACCCACACCTGTGACTCTATCAGCTCAGCCCATATCTTATTCATCTACACCCCTATGGCTAGATGCACAACTCTCTCCTCAGCTAAGGCTTTCCATTCCTACATATCACCTACACCCATATCTTCTGGTGGTTGCATCCTCTCTCTATGCCCATAGCTATCTTATTGCCTCCCTAGCTAGTCTAAACCAACTCACTTGAGTTGGGGCAGATGGTACACTAGGGTCCTCTAATGTAGTAGGTTTATATGGCTACAAAGTCTCATATAAGATGTCATGAAGTGCTCCCCTCACCAGGGACCCCCATCTCTCCTCTACATCCTCATATACATCTATCAAATAACATGAGATGGATATTAGATCACCATTATATCTAAAAATATTTATCTCTACTTCCAAATAAAAAACTTAAAGCAATAATTTAACCATATTTTCTTACCTATCTGTGTCTTGGTTAGTATGGTCTCACCATCCACATGACTGTGTAACACAATATACCCATATTTTTAGCCTCTTAGTACCTCAACTATAGGTCACCCCCTCAACTCGAATCCCTCTATCATAGCTCACATTCATCTCAACCTGAGCCTATGTGGTCTCTCTATCATCCATCCCCACTCTTCTAACTCATCAGGGATGATCTCGATCTTCTCCTACTACCCCCATCATCATCATGTTCTTAGTGGTCATTTCTCCTCCTATTATGGAACCAATAGTGGTACATCTGGTATCTCTACCTTTGTCTCCCTATCCTCCCACCGCCATCTTTGGAGCCTCTCCTTGTCTAGCCTGTCATCTCCTCGCCATCCTAGATTGTTTTATCTCTAGAGCTCTTTTCCTCTCCTTCACAAGTCAAAATAAAAAATGAATTATTTTTTCCCCTATTTACAAACACTTTTCAACAATCCAAATTCTTCACTTATTGGCTTGCAAATTCCTTCTTTTGCCTATATCTTTATTTTTACTCATTTATTTTCAAAATCATAAAATGCATTAGATTCGTGGTAACGTAGAGATTATTTTAAACTATCATATGCTTATTTTACCAAAAAAAATGATTTTTGGCTATTTTTTGCTCTAACTTCTATAGGTTCACCTAATGTTCTTTACATTGGATACCTTCACTTTCTCTTGCAGTCTAATTCTTTATCTATAACACTAAGGTAAGTAAAAGGTAAGTGTTTTTCAATTCTATACTTTCATTTATCTTATTTTATACTTACTAAACTTTATTTAGCATCAATGTTGTGTGTTATCATTTTTTATCCTGAAACACCATCCTATGTTACATTTACGTGACACGTGATGAGCTTCAAGTGGGGCATATGTATACACATAATATTTTCAAAATTTTATTGATTATTGACACTTTGTATCTTGAAAGAACCTATCAAGTCTTAATTTCTCTGAGTGCATACTTTAAGGGGTGCATCAGGAAAGGGGTGGGTAGACCATTGGTGCTTTGTAAGATTATTGTCGCTTTTGTCACTTGCTATCTACACAATCATCTCCTAAAAATATTAACCCTAAGCTTATTATTATTAGTTCTACCTATTCCAACAATTTTTCTCTTCCATCCTCCTTTTCTTTTCTTAATTCTCTTTTTGACAGTTGGTTAAACAAGGTAGATCATGGTTGACCCTGTACAGTTTAAGGAATTTTTCACTTTTTGAGTTTGTTAGCCTTTTGACCGACCTATCACAGACCTAGTGAATTATCCCTAAAAACATATTGGGTCAACCATGGCCGACCCTATACAACTGACATTTCTGAAAGGATTAGGGCAAGATCCACCTATATATACAAGTCCATTTCCAACCATTTGAAAATAGAGAAGTGAAGAATAAGTGAAAACAAACATCTGCTTATTGACCATTCTACTTGAGGAATAAAGCTTAGGGTTCCATACTTTGTTTGGAGATACGGATCTTGTCTTGTGGAGAAGTATTTTGGATGCATAGATAGGTTGTGTGGCCTAGAGCTGATTTGTCTTTGTTATCCTTACATACCACAACAATCTATTGTGAACCACCTTGGCTAAGGGAGAGACTGAGGCTTAGTGGGTTCATCTTCAAGGTAAGTATTCATAACTTTATTTCTCCTTTGTAAGAGTAGATAGATAATGTAGATGTTCTTCTCTCTTCCATGTATTAAGATTCTGTATACATTGACATGATTATATGTCTTCTATGCATGTTTATTTTAATTTTTTGTTTTGTTTCTAACTCCCACTTTGTGTCACAATATTTGTTGTGCACTAGATTATATTTATTTTCTTGTTTATTAGACATAAGTGAAATATTAAACCTAGGACTCTTTTAGGGTTGTTGTGTGATTGTATACATGGTGTATTGTGACAAGTGATCTTTAATCATGTCTATTGGATCATCATACTAGTCATGCTCTCGCTTGACAAATGTATTTCGAATCGAAAGTGTTGATATGCTCTATCTTCTTCGACCTATGATTGATTTATAGACATGATGTATTTTTGATTGCATACGCATACTCTTGAAGTGAATGATGCTTATTTCCAGCTTCTTCTTGCTTCAAACTTGAACATGTAATAGTACTAACTTCAAATTTAACATCTTCTCAGTAACTTTCCTTACTAGTTCTAGTGAAAATCCCATTAGTTAACTATGACCTAATTCAATTTCCTAATTTCTCTACCTTAACATATCTACTTCTAACATCCTCTTTCTCATATATCCTTTCCTCATATTCAACATATCCTTCTCTTTCAACAGCTTCCACACCTTCCTTCAACAACCTTTCTTCTCCTACATCTTTGCCTTGCACTTCTCCATCTCTAACAACTTCTTCTTTACTTCTAGTCCTACTCACAGTTACTTCAAGATTGGTTGTCTTATTCCATCTTCTTTGTTGTTGTGGCTCTCTCTCGAGTCTCATAATTTTATTTTAGCTCAAAGTCTTTTAACCCTTCAGTTTTTGGGACAAGGTTCAAGTTCCTCTTACTTAGCTCCTCATCATTCTATTTCTCTCACACATACCCCCATAGTGCCCAAAGTGACTGCTCAATGTTGGATGGAGTGGGCACCATGGCTTTTTCCATAACCAACATTTTGATTAACAAAGATAGTCACTATAAAAACTTCCTTCTAATTCTTTAAACAAATCAACCCTGTGCAGTCTCAAAATCTATGTATCCTTGTACTATGAACTCTATGATATAGTTGTTGATCATAGTCTATGTATAGTAATCTACTACTCAGGACCAATCGATATCTAGATTACACAACCTCTCTAGCATGTCCTAGTCCAATTTATATATTTTTTTTTCCTTAGACTAAAGCAACAATACTCTAATTTGGCTAGCCACATAGTTAATAGTATAGGGAATTCACACTAGAAAATTTTATATATTTCACCATATATGTGTTCTTGGAAAATCTCCTCTATAGTCTTTCTGACTCTTTGCACTTCTTCCTCTGCAAAATTCTTAATTCTCTCATCTAGCCATCATTCTATGTCTCTTGGCCCTAGAACCCATCTCAACATAGTTCATCCAATTTGGTTCCATGCTCCCCACACCATTGTTAGTATAGGTTCATGGAGTTTCACCAAAACATGCTAATTATAGGGATAACTTATGCAGTGGAGAGAATAATAGGTGAAAGAGATGAAAAATCATACAGACCACATTCAACATCTTGAATTAGACACAAATCAAGTTGTAGAATATATATAACAAAATAAGACCATAATTCATATTGCATCAGATTATATAATAAAGCAAATCAAAGTACTCAACTGTGCATACACCATATATAAAAAAAATATGGGAAAACCATAACAAGATAATTTCTATTAATCTCTATCAACACATCAAACCAAATGCTATTACATCAAAGTACTATTTATAATCTTTTACAATATTAATGTCTCTTCATATTCCAACCTTCCAAGAACCAAAATGAGAGACTCTTCGCATTCTCCAATTATCTGTTTAGACTTTCCACGTTGAATAGTACAAAACCACCCAAAATATAAAATCAAACACTTGGCACATGTGTTTTTCTTACATACTTCATGGTTTTATCAAGCTCCATTCTATGTCCAACACTTAGCCTTGTGTAGGTTCAACACACACCCTCTTGTCTATATGGCATCATCATGCCTTACATGTATGGCCTTTGGCTTTCTATGTTTGTGGGACATTCACATGTCCCTTGTATTAAGCCTTTGGCCTTATGCATGATGTTTATACATGCTTTCCAACTCTATGTGACATATTATATGTTCATTGTATGTGAAATTTACACCTTCTTGTATGACTTTGTGTGACTTTGCTTACATGTTTGCTACAATTATTATGGTGTCTTGATGCCTTTCATACACTTCTAAGTATCTAATTATATACACTATGGTGTCATGATCTATATCATGCACATACTACATATGTACTTGAAATGATTTATATATTCAAATAATATACTCACAATACATATACAAGACATGTTAAGGTATTTGCATGCTTCATACATTACTTCAATACTATATTCAAATTACATGATGTAATTCAATATACAAGCTATTCATATGCTTCAATGTTACATATATAAGATTCTAATAATACAATTCAAATATGCAAAATTCTATTACTTGATTACATATTCCATAAATGCTCTCACTTTTTCTTTTGCTCAAGACAAGTGATTTGTAAGCAATTTCCCTCATCTCAAAATGGGGGCATCATAATGAGCTTATAGCTAAACTTTCATAAGTAATATATTTCATATGTGACAGTTTATATTATTCAAAATCATTTTTTTAAGATTTTGGGGGCATTTAGCTTGATTATGCACTCTATTCTTGTAGTAACTTGAGTACAAATATACTTGTGCAAAGATAGTTACAAACTTTTAAAATATGAAATAAACACTCTATATAGTGCAGGGGGCATGATACACATTCATGTCCAAAATGCTACTTAAATTTAGATTTATCTTTTTCAAAGTATCAAAGTTTCAATAATTTACAATTAAAATTTAGATCTATCTTCAGTAGTATGACGTATTTTTCAAGTGGACCATGTTTTAGCTTAGTGACACTCCACATTTTAGTTTCACTTTAGTCATCCATGTATTGGTTTTTAACTCTTCTTTTTAGTCCAAAAAGTGGACCAAATTTGAGCTTAGTGATGTTCCACATCTTGATTACACTTTAATGAACCACTTTATTGGTTCCCACTTCTTAAAAATTATCACATAGTACTCTATGTTGGTTTGAGCATATAATATTTCCAACTCAAGCATCTTCATAGATTCTTCAAATTGAGACTTGGTCACTCTCAATTCACCACAGGTTCAATGCTTCTCCACATGCCTCAACAAAGGGGTGTGAACATTTTCATGACAAATACAAAGTGTGTATACACACTCATGGATCGCATTTCCTTTAAATCTTAATAATTTTATGCATCACTAGAGTAAAGGGGGGGATGTAGTCAATAAAATTTATTCAATAAATGCTCAACAATGCTTGTTCTTGACATCTTTAACTTGCTTGGTCAAGTCACCATTTTTATAAACCACAATCCATAAGGAAGCCTTAAAAGTATCATAATTACCATGCATACCTACAAGACTTCCTTATCATGTCCCTATTCATCCTTATTTAGCATTTACTTCATTGTCACTTTGGTTTCAGAAGCCTCTATCCCTTCTAAACAAAAGTGCACTATTAGACATGGACACATTGATTCCTTGTCCTATAATGTGACTTTTTACACAATGCTCTAGTGGTTATCTTTTCAAAATGACACGCTTCATAATGGCTCTCCTATGCAAACCAATAAGTTAGTCATCAGAAACATTTGAAAGATCCAGCTATAAAATCACATCAACGCTCATACTTGAGGCTCTTAATGATTGTATCTAACACTCTCTTAAAAAGGTAATTTCAAAAACATATACCTATTCAACAAATATCCCTACTACAATATTATAGTCATTGGCCAAGTTAACATTGTTTTATTGCAAGTTGAGGAAATTCTTTTGTCAAGAATTTTAATCATTTTTTCTAGTTTCATCCATATGATCTTCCCTAAAGGGAGAGATACATGGGCCTAAGGTCCACTTGGACCATCTAGGCAACACTCAGTCAACAAGGGGTTTTTTGAGATTAGCTCGACCATATCCCACTTCCCCACTTTTTCCCTTTTTAAATTTTATCTTGTTTTATGTACTTATACAAGCTAGGGTTTTTATTTTTTAGGTCATTCACACATCCAAATAGGGTCTGCATAGAATCAGATAGTATATAAATAGAGGTGAACAAGCCCAAATGTTCAGATCTAACACATAGTTTGTTTGGATAAACCCATAATATCAAACAATAATGCAATGCAACCTTATCTGCCTCCTACATCCTTGTCCCAAAATACAAAAAAATAATTTTTTTAATTTTGTGTTTGCGAGTTCTTATAGATAGTTACAAACAACCATAGTCAATGAATGGATATCATAGATTGAAATAAATCAATTTGCAAGGACATCTTTCTAATCCTAATCCTAGTATCTATTTTTAACAATTTATGACTTCTGTAAATTTTGTAGATCTATGTATTTATTGCATTATGTATTATTTAACTTCTTAGATTATATTTCAATAGTTTATATTTACAATTAGAGTTAATTTTTTATTCTAATTAATTTTGTGTAAACACTTTTATTCAATTTTGGTCTATACTTTACTATTTTTTTTGCATTTTGGAATTAGCTCATCTGAATTATGTTAATCTAGCCAATTTTTGTTTAGTTTTTCTTTAAAATGTTTTCATATAGCATTCTATTAAGATTCAAAACTATTATCTTTCAGATCTCGTATTTAAAGTTTTGCATAACTAAGGCTTAAAATTATTCTTTGCAGTGTTGTAAATCCCTGCTCTCCCATTCATTTTTGTTAAATTAAAGATTTTGTTTAATTTTTATGTAGTGGAAATAACACACCTAAATTACGTTAATTTTTGTGCAATTTGTTGATAAATTTTTGGAAGTAGTGAATGTTATTTGGCAGTGAATTATGTTACGTGATAATCTAAATTATTGTTTTTAGGTAGTTTTTTGTTCAAGATCACAGGAAAAGTCTTCTTATTCTCAAGATTTTAGTTTTAAATTAGTGGCTTTGATTTCATCAATTTCTATATATCCAATGCCAAGGATAAGTCTTCTTACTCTTAGGTTTTAGCTTTAAATATAGGATATAATGGAAGAATTGAGTTATCATTTATAGCTTGAACAACTTAGACATTCTCGAAATCAAAATGGCTCAAAAATCATATTTTACATAAGACTCACTTTTAGCATCCTATACTATAACTACTTGACACCATGAAACTATTTTTGCAAGTTGAATGCAATGATTTCACCCAGGGTTAACTTCTTATTTTCATTTATAATCATGGCTAATAGAGCCACACATGTATTATTCACAAGATCAATCTTTTTGGTACCATAAAATATATTCATTAACACCTTACTCACCTTTGCATTACTCTTATTGACCCAATTATCAGTATCTTGGGCCCAATCTTTATATACCTTTACAAGGTCATTCTCTTTCATCCATTTTTGTAGCAGCGGCTTGGCTACAGGTAAGATATAGGGTAGAAAACTTATAATAGCTATTAAAATTGACTTCAACCACAAAAGCTACTGGGTTTTTCATATTAGAAGAGAATATTACATCATATTTACACACAATTGGAGAAAAGATTAAGAAAAAAATATTTTCAAAGAAATACCTCTAGTTTCATTGTAGGTTGTTGAAGGCTTTCTTTTTAGAGTGAAGTTACATCATATATATACTCATCATTAGCCTAGGGCATGTCTTGGCCAGTGAATTTATTCTCATTTTCATCAATTTATTTTAAAATTATATTTGAATTCCTCAATTGAGAAATATGAGGAGAAAAAACTATATCCCTAAGCTCTTGTAGGGAACCCACAGAAGATAATGTAGATACTTGTGCCATCATGGAGGTCTTTGTGACAACTTGTGTGAAAAATTGGTGACCTCAATGTTCAAAATTATTCACTATGAAAGATTATTTCAATTTCTAAAATTTTCTATATTTACTTCAAGTCACATTATGGAGAATTATCAGGGATGAGATCAATAAATACATAATTAATAACCATATATCCAATTTAGCCCTTAATTCAAATTCGAAAACCCATCCTACATCACAAAAACCTTTCATTTATAGTGAATTAATAGTGAACATCATTAAATTATGCTTATTAAATTCATTCCATTATAGATTCAACTATGTATGATTATGTGGTCTTTTTCTGCATCCTATAATCTTGACCATCCACATGTCATTATCTTGAAACCCCAAGGTCATGGAGGCTCTACATCTGCTTTGATTTTCACTTATTTATTTTTTGGGTTTGTGAATGCATTAGATCTTCAAATTATCTTCACATTTGCTCAAGTCTACTTGCTTCATATGTTCACAAATGTCTAGGCCACCTGATAAGATCATGCACATTGAGTCTTCATCAAGATCTAAGTTTTTATTGTCTTTGCCCTTACAATTTCCATAGATATCAAAACACATGGCCAATTTTTATTTCCTCATGGTCACGAAGTCACAGAGTGCTTTGATCTTTATCAAGAAACACCAAACTTACCACAATGGTCAAGTAGTGATTGTTTCATAGATGCTAACATGCCATAATTGTACACAAAATATAATGGCTTGATAACTACATAAGAGTTCACATTGATCCTGAATAATTTCATAATTGCATTCAAAGGAAAAATGGCCTCATCTATTTGCATTATGCTAGAAATAAGAAAAAAAGATAATTGTTGTAACTAAGCTAAATCACAAATTAAAAAACAAAAATGCATATTTAAGAGGCAATGTTAGGTTTATATGTGTCATGTATGCATTAGCCAACCTTTCCAAACCCTACTATATAGGTAATAAAGTATTACTATTGACCATGATTATAAAGTTAGTTTCTAAAAAAAAATGAACAAACAACAAATGATATTGTGTTTGGATATGTATTTGAAAAGATGAATTGAAAGGGAAAAAACTTTATGCCAAAGATATTGGAGACAAAAGAAACCTACATAAAATTTTAAAATATCCAATATTCTAAGGATTTTTCAAAAGCATTCAAACATCACTTGACTACAAAAAAAAAATAGCAATGATAATGCAGTTAGGAAAACCAACATTTTTCACCACATTAAATAGTGTTGAACACTTTTGGAATCCATTATGCCATGCTTTACACAAATTTTCTCATATGAACAAGAACAAACATATAAAAATATTGAAGAACACAACATTGATACCATGATTAGAAAGAATCCAATATCCTAGCTCTAATAGTTGACCTCTCTACAAAATGAATTGGCACTATTTTTGAAAGGACTGTGCAGGTAATTTATGGTCTTAGTTTCAAAAAAAATCTAAATTCTTCAAAATTGTAGAGATAATGCATGTAGATATCAATGTTACAAAAATATCTAAAAGAAGATAATCATGAATATTAAAAATATGCTGATAGAGAAAATATTACCACAATTATCACCTAAAATTAGTGTTTGCATCGCAGACTTTATAATAAAAATATAACTCAATATGAAAGAGGTGATACTAATTTTAGCCTTGCATTGAATACATATCACACCATTTAAACTATCACACCAATTTTCAAAGAGTGTAATACTTCTCTAGACAATATGATTTATGAACTTGTAGAAGCAAGACACACTTCTCAGTGAGATAATTTGGAGCCATTATTATAGGTTACCAAAAAAAATTAACCAATATGAAATTCATTAAAATATGGTGAATCAAAATATGACATGGTTAAAATAAGCATTGTTTCTTAAGTATCTCATTTATTTTTTTTTGCATCAGTTTCAATGTTTTTTCTTTATCTTAAACATGGACACATGTATACTATATTTTTTTGTAAAACACTAACATTTTAAAATTTATAATTACATAGACATTTAACCTATCCTAAGAAAATTACTTAAATCAACAAATACACCAATTTTTTTCTAAAGTCATAAATGGCCCCAAAAGAATTCATTTGCTTTGCACAATCCAATCCACTTTCTTTGATGTGTTGAATGACAAGTTCTCAAAAATATGTTTACAAAGCTTGGCACAAATAAATGTTGAGGCAAGTATTTAATTAATATATTCTGCTTGGAATACAGTTTTGTCTTTCAATAAGTTTTAGAAATTATCTTATTTCTTATTGTGGCACTTAAAAATTTTATGTCCAAAGTCAAAGGACTATTAAAAGCAAAAAATGTTCTTGCATCTCCCCTTCAACCATTTTTTAATAACTATGGTCAATTGATTTTGGTTGATGTTTCTATAAGAAATGATCTCATACATTGCACAATTTTTTAACAAAACACATTGTACCCATATCAACATGCATTACAATTTACTATATAGAAATAACATACAAAAAATGGTTGCACTTTGCACAAAAGACTCATTGAAGAAAAAAAATTCTAGACTTAACCAAAATATCATTCAAACAATACAAAAAGGATATTTAATTTATTGTATTCTTGTTACATCATTTTTAAAATTATGGCACTTTCACATCCACAATGAATAGCAACATTATTTATATCAAGAAAGACTAGATGCCTTTTTGAACTAGATATGTTCACTGCTAGAAAACAAATTAAATTATCATAATAATATTTGAATATTCTTCTTTAAATTCATTAACCTCAGTGAACTTGTTAGTTGTGTAGGTATATTTTTATTCCCCTTCTATCAATGTAGATAAAGTTTTCATTATTGTGTGTGCCACCATGCTTGAACAACTGTAAAGTTACCTTGGGTTTGTCAGTGTACCTAAATAAAATTTTATCAAATGTAGATTGAATAAAAACACACTCATTTTAAAATTTATTGAGTTGTTATTTATTTTTTATCTATGTGAGAAGTATTGCATCTGCAATCCCAATGTCTCTTAGATATATTGTTCACCTTTTACTTGTTAACACATATTTATTCATGACATACAAGTGAATCCATAGAAGTATAAGACACTACCTATAGTCGTAAGCATATTTTTGAAATACTTTGCAAGGACTATATGATTTATCAATGTTGAAAATTGCACCATTCAATGGTTTCAAATTTTAATTAAAACAATCAATTATGCAATTATTATTGATCTTGAAGGGTATGCTCATACAACAATGCATATTTGAAATATTATTATCTCTTTCTCAAAAGAGTGTACTCTAAATAATAATCAATGGTATTTTTAATAACATTACATGAATATCTCACTGCATAATGGTAAAGGTTGTTAAAATCTCTATATCAAAATTTACCAAAGTGTTATAACCTATTTATTCTATTTGGCTTTAACTTTGATCTTTTGGAATTATGTTTTGACAAATTGTTTAGTAATTGTGTGAAGGGCCCTGCACTTCAAATGAATAATTACTCTAAGCTTTGTTCTCAAATATGTGAATATAAAGACTTCAATTATTGGTTTTTCAAAGCCTAGGAATATGTTTGTAAAATACATTTGAAATACATATTATAAAGGTTTATGATAAGGATTATATTTGTTATAAGAAATAGAACTAGCTAAGTAAAATGGTATAACATATGACATAAAATTCAAATGGAAATATAATCTATGTTAATTTTGGCATTTTTTAATTAAATTTGTGTTTTGTGCTTGCAAATTCTTCTTCCTCTATTCCTTTGAACTTCAAATTTTTATTTTATTTAGAGAAAAAGACTAGATTTGATCAATGTATATTTTTAAATTCATTTTGCACTCTAAAAAATAGATACATATTCATTTACATGCCTGCAACATACTATCAAAGATGAAAAATAAACCAACATTATTACAATCAACATACTTGACTGTTTGATGGATAATATAAACATAACAACATAACCTCATATGCCACAAGTGTAGAAAGAAATAGCTCTACATAATAATTTCTAGCATGATTTATATGGAATGAAACTGAAACGATGAACAATAACACAATATAAACATTTAGTCAAAAATCTAGAATATATGATTCTTTACAACTTTGCATGGGATTTATATTCAATTATCAAATATAATTAATGAAATTTGTCATAGTATATCAACATATACAATCTAGCATGGAGGATCTATAATCATACTTCCTGTGACCCTACTGCTCCCTATGATTACACATTGGCTCACGTGCAGACTACCAACCCTGATTATCCTGATTCAAGGCATTTGAAACTCACATGGACCTTTCCTACATATGACATCCATCCCCTATACATCCTTATCACATATTTGACCTTTTACGCACTAGACAGGCCCTCTAGATGCCTCTCTTGGCCCTTTCGGAGGCCTATTGACCACTCAGAGTGGCCATTTGACCCAGGCCTCAACTTAGGGAGGAAACCCATGGCCTAGGCCACACATTTCCTTCATGAAAGTTGTGGCCTAGTCCACAGCCTGGGCAAAACATGCAAAAAAGGTCCCAATTTGGGCCCAAACAGTTAGAAATGACTATCTTTTTGCCTTTTGGTGGATTGGGGTTGAGATATATGACACTTTATCATTTATTTGAGCCTCTCTCTCTAGCATTTTTATGTTGATAGTCCCACTTGATCATCACACTCAAATCTTGGTTGCCTTCTTGAATCTCACCTGGTTCTTGTTTGGCACACTTAACTTTCATTATGATAGGAGATGCTCTACAATCCTGCAACTTATCTTGGTGATTCACATTGCTCTCTATAGTGTTCCTGAAGCTTGTGGGTTGATTTTAGCTCCCTCAAGACTCCATTTCACCTGTCCTTGTGCTCCTTGCATTGGATCTAACTTAGTTGGTAGATTCTCCTTCACCTCTTCCACAACTTTTGGCTCCTGGTTTAGACTCAACCTATACACAGCCTGATCCTCCTCCTTCATTGCTTTCTAGCTTGAATAATTGGTTGGTAAAAAGTTTGCATACTTATTTTTAGCTTGATATGAGGGCACTTTGCTATGCAAAGTGAAATTCTTATTTGTTTGTAGTAGGATACATGCTAGGTTTTGATTGTTTTAGTGATTTATCTTGTTTAGGGCATTATCTAGAATAATTTCTAAATTTTATGCATTTGTATGTGGTTAAGAATATCTTTATTGCTTGAAATATCTTCCATTATATGTCATGCTTGCATTGGAAACATTTATCATTACATAGTAGGATACTACATGCTCAAAACAATATATACAACTTGTATAAACAATCTCTCCTCTTGCTAAACCAAAAAATTGCATTGTTAAGAAATAATAGTGTTGAAAGTGAAGAGTTAGCTCAAACTTAGATTAGGCATGCTCTTGCACCCTTGCTTGAAAATGTCTTTACTTTCTAAAACATCTTTCATTTGGCTTGAAAGTGCCTTTGCTTTTAAGTTTATGCATTGCTTGTTAGCTCTCTATATTCCACATTGTTACTTCCCTAATTTGTATGCAAATAGTCTTCTAGTCTTAGCTACTTGTTTTATTATGGTTATACCCACTAGAGATACCTATGTCCTTTTTGTGCTTGATCGTGCTAGCCCTAACCTGTTTTACATGTCTATCTATAGATTTATACAAATCAGTAAATTGGATAGCCTCTATAGATCTCATGTAGCCTATAAAAACCTTGAGCCTTCTAGTTATTTGTTTAAGTACCTTGTGTACCCCATACCAAACACTAGTGGTTCCATTCAGATTCTTAGAGCTACATTCTAGCATGCCCATTAGGACCCCACATATGGTCTCATCCTAGTTCTATCCCATTTATATCTCTCTTAACCAACTCCCCTCTATTAGCTATTAAGGTTTGATTTCAATTGTGTTTCAGCTCTCACCTTGGTTATTTTATCTTGTTTTGGTTTTGTGCCATTCTCCCTGTTGGTTCTCCATCTGTTTGCCTTTTTTATTGTCTCCTATGTTACTTGTGCTTCATTACATCCATGGCTGACCTTTCACCCTTCGAACATCAATCCCATCATATTAAAGGCCCTATCCTTGAGCTCACTCATAATCAAGTCATGATTGCAATGAAATGCCATAGACACCATAGGATCCAGGAGGTTACCTCGACCCAACATGGTGACCTCAACCCTCTCACATTTTGTAAGGAACAAGATTGGCATGTCTATAACCAATGGAATCAATCTCTTTTCACCAATATAAGCTTCATTCATCTGAGAATGTTTCCTATTGGCCTCATGCTGTGACTCATTCACCCATTCGAGGTGATGAGGATCCCCTTACATGATTGAAACCTAATAAACTATGTGTGATCATTGATGATTATTGTAGATGCCTTTAGGTGAATGAAGTGCACCCTTATCCCCCTAGGAGTAGGCAATGTGCTTCCTTTAGAGATAGAGGTCACACACGTTTAGTTTTGAATGCCTCAACCAGTTCTCACGTGATTTCCCCACCTCTTTCCTGACAGGACACTCTATAGAAAGAACCTCCTCATGTCCATGTTTTGGGACATATATACTCCAACTCGGTGAGGTATCTCCATCACATGGAGTCCTCCCATCCTCCTAGTCAATATTTTAGAGTTTCAGATGAGCATGCTGATTTTGATCACCACCTACAGACTAGAGATATGTGGGATGCCTATCCCAAGCATCAACACCCTTAGGTTGACCCTCATTTGATGGCAATTGGCAATCATCATGGAGACCCAAGTAACCATTACCATTTCCATGAGTATTCCATGTCATCCCATCATCCACATAGGGAATGGTACCCTTCTCGTGGTCATTCCCCACCCTATGGTAGGGATGATTTCTAGCTTGAGCATCTCCCTTATCAAGAGCCACCTTGGCATCATCCCCTATGTGATCAGGGTTGTGATGAGGTCTATTGGCATAGACAACATAATAACCACCATGATCCTCCTCCTAGAGCTCGTCACCAACCCATTATCAACTATGCCTATGAGGATATCTCTAGGAATCCTCTAACCCCTTGGGTACATGTTATTCCCCTTCCTAATCCTATCCCTAAACTGCCTAAGTTTAATGGGACTCGGGACTCCAGTCCCACAGAGCATATCATGACATTTATGATAACATGTATGGATTAGGAACAAGATGAAGGCATTATGTTGAAGCTCTTCGCTTATTCTCTACGAGTTGAAGCTCTTGTTTGGTTTTGAAATTTGCCTCTAGATTCCTTCTCTAGTTTATAGCTCCTTTTGGATGACTTCCTCCAATACTTTGATATATCCATACCATTCAACCTCAGCATCTAATCACTTGCCTCCATGGCACAGGCCAAGGGTGAGTTGAACTTTGATTTTATGCATCGATGGTGTTCTTCCATCCATATATGTAGGACAAGGTTCGTGGATGATCATCTTTATGATATGTTCACACTAACATTGAGGTAGGAGGTTCACCTTGAGGTAATCAAGCATGAGCCCACCTCATATGATGAAACTATTAATGAATGTTTAAATATTGAAGTCTTTGAAGTATGTATAGGCATGTATCCCATGCTAACCTAAAAGTAATCCTCTTCACACGATTGTAACTGCAATGCAACTGATGATGGTGTCATTGATTATCCTCCCAAGAAGAAGGACAAGAAGGATAGTCATGAGTTAAATGATTTGAGAAAGAAGATAGCTGAAAAGAAGGCTTCTGACTCAAGCACAACAAAATAATGGATGGTATTTCTTTATGATCCCACCAAGGTTTGAAATTTCCATCGGATGAAGGGGAATGATGATGCCAATTATGTTGCCCAAAAGTTTGATGTGTAAGCCTCACCTTCATTTTAGGGTTTTCCTCTTGCAAAACCAATAGACAGTTGAATGTGTTCAAGGAACCTTTGCTTAACCATGACAAGGAAAAGAAGAAGAATAAAAAGAATAAATCCAAGGCTTAGGCCCATCATTTCCCTTCTTGCTCTTCTACCACTTTTGACTCCTCTTCCTAGGCTGACTCAAGAAGGAAAGCCAAGTGCGAGAGTAGCAAGGTTGTTGTTACTATTGACATTACCTCTACTGGGTATGAGTGTTTTGTCAACATGTGCTCGAGTTAGGTCATCGACCCTATTGTAGATACTAGTGGTGCTAGGCCTCCTATCCACTCCATGGGGGTAGGGAACCCCAAAGTTAGATTTTACTTTTAGTGTAATATCCCTCCCCAAGATCGACAACATCCTTACTCCATCATAGAGGAGCTATAGGGCCTCTTAGTTGGGATCTCCATTTGGGACCTCCTTCTCCTTTGCCCTGAGCAAAGGGGCATCATCTTTGATGAGCTTGGTCTCTCTTCTTAGGGTTCACTATGGGATGATGTCAAAGTGTTGTTCAACTCTGATGCATCTGAGCACCTTCATCCTCCCATCCTATCTTTTGACCCCACATCTTTGCTAGATGATTCAGTTCTTGAAAAGAGGGCTTGGTTCCTTATCTATATTAAGACCTCTATTGATGACTTACGTGTTAAGAGATGCATCATTAATGAAGGAGTTGCATTGAATATCATACCCTTATGTGTGTTCAATGAGCTTGGAATTAGTCAAAAGAAGCTATCTGATTCTCACCACAACTATGTTGGTTTTAACAACAACACAGTTGCATCAGTGGGAAATGTGAAGCTATAGGTCAAGTTTAGACCAAGACCATCGGGATTGAGTTTTTTGTGTTAGACTTGAATCTATCATACAACATGATTCTTGGTCATCCCTGGACCACTGCCATGTAGGCCATCACATCAACCATATTTTTCATGGTTCAGTTCATGCATAAAGGTGAGGTATATACCATGGAGGTTGGCCTAGGTCCCTATGCATTAATTTACACAAAGATAAATCCCTCGGGTGAGGCTTTGGTTGTCTCCTCACACGGCTATATGGACTCCCATATGCCCCTTACTTATGAGTCTCATTTTATTAAAGATGAATGTTGTGATCCAGTTGAGTATCACACAATGTTCACTCATTTGAATTTTGGCACACATCAGCCAACTCCCTCTCTAGCTCTGTGATGCCAGGTTGGCTATTCCCTTCTTAGAGACCTCTTTCAAGATGTTTCCCCAAACATTGAGCCTCCCCTCTCATCATGCTTTTTCCATCAGAGTATTGACTCTCTCAATGCATCTCTTGTGGAGATTGCTAGAGTCATTGAGTTTGATCTTGAGTGTTTTTCCATCCCCGGTATAGCATGTAACTTGATCAATGAGAGGAGAGATTATAAAAATATTATAGATGTACATCCTACATGCCACCATCCTCTTACTTGTTTGGTTTCAGAGGTCTCAATCACCAACAATGACCCCATCTTTGGCACTCCTATGTTTCAGGTCATGACTAGTGAACCTAAGAATATGGATTATCCATCTCTTTCTTCCCACCTTTTCCCTATTGTTTGGCCTTTTTGTAGGCTAAGCAGTGGCCTACCTCAAGAGTAGGCCTCTAGTTAAGGTGAAGTGGTGGCCTTCCCTCAGGGGCAGGCCTGTGCATAGGCTTGTGGTGCTTTGATGAACCTCAGAGCTTATCAACACACCCTCCCCAAGCCCCCATTTATTGGATTACCCCTTTTGTGGTATCCATTGTAAAACCTTGTAGGTCTTTATACCCATTTGGCTTATGCACTCCTCCTTGGATGTACCTCAGGATAGAAGCAGAGTCTTTTACTTCTTTTAGTTGGTTGGGCTACTACTTGCTAGTACTATCCCTCTATCGACTCCTCTCATTTTTTGTAGTTCCTATAGGTGGTGTGGATTAGTGGTTGTGGTTGCTTATGAATTGATCTAGCCTTCCTTAGCTGGTTTTCATCTCTCATGAGCTTCTTACACCCCTCCTCACCTCTCATTGTGGTTGACATTGAGACACTCTTTCCTGATTGACCCTCTCACAGCTGTGGTGGCTCTATTGGTTGAGATGTCTTTCTTGCCTCTATCACTTTGACTCCTCCTCGCATCTGAATGAGAGAGTAACATGACCTTGGATCAATTATGTGCATGTTAGAATGAGACAAACATGTTCAACCAACATGATTTTACTTGTTTCCCCCTTTCCAACTTTTTTGGGCAAGTTCTAGGCCTTTTCAGGCTCCTCAAGCCTATTTTTGGCCCTTTTTGGCCTAGGCCATAGGTTTCTAGGCTAAGCCATAGCCTGATAGTGGGCCATGCCATGGCCCTCATATATTGGTAGTGGTCCAAGCCGTGGGTTTGCCTAAGTAGGTTGCAGCATGGGCTCGAAGCCTTCTTTTTTCCCTCTCCTAACATCCATTTCGTCCAATTATTATTTCTGGAATCTCCAAACCTTTATATTAGAGGTTTTGGCCCATTCTAGATGCAATGGTGGGGTTTATTTCTCTTTTTGAGGCCTCCTTGGGTGTTTTTAGACTATTTCAATCTCTTGAACCCCTAGGTCCTCTGGCCTATCAAGTCTGTGTACTCTTTGTTAGGGTACACCTTAGGATATAGTTGATCTCTCTTATTCTTTTAGTCAGTAGTTTCTTGGCTCATTCGTATCTAATACCTATCAACTCCCTCTCCCTCTTTCACTATGGTTATTATAGGTGTGGGTTCATGGTTTTGGTTTCCTCAGTACTTGATCTGGGCTTCATCGACCAGTCTTCATCCCTTGATTATGATTTGATTATGTTCTTTGTCTCCCTTGTGCAACTTGTTTGTCCTGCTCCATGTCGAGACAATCCTTCCACAACATCCTCTTGTGTCCCCAACCCCCATTATGGTGCACCTCTTAGTGGTGATTCCCACTAATGGTGGTAATCGAGGCAACCTACAATCTACCATTGTCACTTAGATTATTGATGACCCATGGGACTACAAGCTTATTGTAGCTGGTTACCTCCTTACCAATGAGACGAACAATGCAACCGAGTATCATGTAATCATCACTGCTTTAATCGATGCTTGTGTGTTAGGCACATGTTATGTGCAATTATTCTCTAACTCACTCTTAGCCTTGTTGTATCTCATTAATGCCTAGGCCATCATTAATTCTGAGTTTCTCCCCCTCTTTGAGGTGGTGCGTGATTTGATCTCCTTCTTCAAAGATGTCCAAGTCACCCATATACTTGACAGGGAGAAAACTAGGGATGGAGCCTTAGTGAATGTCATTTTGGATTGTATAATTTGATTTCATATCACTTATGTCCCTTCTTCATAGAAGCTGAAGATGG
The DNA here is from genome assembly GCA_037957365.1 of Torreya grandis. Classification (NCBI taxonomy): domain Eukaryota; kingdom Viridiplantae; phylum Streptophyta; class Pinopsida; order Cupressales; family Taxaceae; genus Torreya; species Torreya grandis. The sequence continues at coordinate 98,390 of JARHVA010000271.1, forward strand.
AGCTAGAGTTGGAGTTAGATTTGGATTACACAACATTTACACTCTCACCCATGGATCGCACCGTCGACTTCTTCCGTCTCCATCTTCATCTAGTAAGTACAAGCAATATTCTCTTTATCCTTTTAGTTCTTTTTTTCCTTTGCTTTTGTATGGCTTTTAAGTTTTGCACATCACTCCTTGTTCATTCAAAAACTGACTGCTTGTACCTTGGGGCATATGCAATCATACTTCTTATGACCCTACTCCTCCCTATGATTACACATCGGCTCACGTTAGACTATTGACTCTAGTTATCCTACTTTAAGGCATTTACCACTCATATGCACATTTCTCATGTTTTACATCCATCCCCTATACATCCTTAACACATCTCTAACCTTTTGCACACCAGACAGTCCCTCTAGATGCCTCTCGGGGCCCTTTTGAAGCCTTATTGACGACCCAGAGTGGCCATTTCACCTAGGCCATAGCTTAGGGAGGAAACTCATGGCCTACGCTGCACATTTCCTTCATAAAATCTACTCAAGAAGAATGTGCATAAAAGGTCCCAATTTGGGCCCAAACGACTATAAATAATTATTTTTGGCCTTTTAGCAGATTAGAGTTGAGATATATGACACTTCCTCATTCATTTGAACCTATCTCTCCTGCATTTTTGCACTAATCTTCCCATTTGATCATCATAGTCAAATCTTGGCTGCCCTCTTGAATCTCCCCTGGTTCTTGCTTGGCACACTTAGCTTTCATTGTGACAGGTGATGCTCTACTATCCTACAGATTATCTTGGTGATTCACGTTGCTCTCTACAGTGTTCCTAAATCTTGTGGGTTGTTCCTTACTCCCTCAAGACTCCATTTCACCTATTCTTGTGCTCTTTTCATTGGATATCTCTCAGTTAGTAGATTCTCCTTCGTCTCTTCCACAACTTTTGGCTCCTAGTTTGAACTCAACCTACACACAACCTCATCCTCCTCCTTCATTACTTCCTAGCTTGGCTAATCGGTTGGTAGAAAGTTTGCACACTTCTTTTGAGCTTGATATGTGGGCACTTTGCTATGCAAAGTGAAATGCTTATTTGTTTACAGTAGGGTACATGTTAGGTTTTGATTATTTTAGTGATTTATCTTGTTTAGGGCATTATCTAGGATAGTTTCTGAAGTTTATGCATTTGTATGTGGTTAAGAATATCTTCATTACTTAAAATATCTTCCATTATATGTCATGCTTGCATTGGAAATGTTTCTCATTAAATAGGAGGATCTTACATGCTCAAAACAATCTATACAACTTGCATAAACAATCCCTCCTCTTACTAAACAAAAAATTTTCATTATTAAGAAACAATAGTGTTGAAAGTGAAGAGTTAGCTCAAACTTAGATTAGGCATACTCTTGCACCCTTGCTTGAAAACATCTTTACTTTCTAAAACATTTTTCATTTGCCCTGAAAGTGCTTTTGCTTCTAAGTTTATGCATTGTTTGTTAAATCTCTTTATTCAACATTGTTATTTCCGCAATTTATATGCAAATAGTTTTCTAGCCTTAACTACTTGCTTTACTATGGTTATACCCACTAGAGATACATGCATCCTTTGTGCATTTGATCGTGCTAATCCTAACCTGGTTTACAAGTCTATCTATAGCTTGGTGCAAGCTGACAAACCAGATAGCCTCTATAGATTTATTATATCCCATAAAAGCCTTGAGCCTTCTAGCCTTCTAGTTGTTTGTTTAAGTACCCTATGTACCCCCTACCAAACACTGGCAGTTCCGTTCAATTTTCTTGGAGCTAAAAGATCCACATTTATTATGTACAAATATAACATAACCATGCACATCTTTCTTAATGTCATTAGTATGCCAATAGTCAAAAACCATTTACGCAAAATAAAGTTGCAATGAGCAGTCCTATATACATTTAAATGGAGAATGTAGTTTAGCCACATAAACTGTTGGAATAACATCCCAATCCAACCAAATCATAAATAAATTATATAGATCTCAATCAATGATTATCTAAACTAAGAACATATACAATATCAATCTAAGTGAGAAATAAGATAAATAAAACTCACAAAACATCCACAATGATTTCTTAAGCTTGTAAATAGTCTTCCAAATATTTCTAATTAAAAGAAGTGCTAATAAAATGTATTCATAAAAATAATATAGGGCGTGGCTTCATCTTGGAAGTACTTGCATGTGAACATGCTTATTGAAAATAAACTCACAGTTTTAAAACTAGACTATTACTTTTACAAAAATAAACTGCTATTTTGAGACAACTGAAGTAGTTATCCACTTCCATGTCACCAGGACTTATCATTTGCAATGAATTAGACTTCAACTTGCCACCCCCTTTTTTTTTTTTTTTTTAAATTCTTGCATGTAGGGCTATACATGAGACATCTATAATTGTTATGTGACTAATTACCCGTAGTGTGGTAATATAAAAAGATTAATGAAATTCACATAGTTTTGTGAAAAAGTGGTTAAAAAGTAAATAAGATAAATAATGTTAGATAAAATACCTCAATGTATAGGTAATTATGATTAAAAGAGATTTAATAATAACATGTGAAAAGACCCAATGATAGGTGCATTATATTATAAATATTATTACGTACAAAATAAATTAATGTGAGAAAGGGTATGTTGGTTATAACCGCCTCTTGAGTAATATAAATGAGGGATAATACCTCAATTGATAAAAAGTAGGTTTTAGATATGGTTTTGATATATGAATAAAATGAAAGTGAAGACTCTCATAAGGAAGAAGGTAGAAGACCTAGGAGTGTCATAGGAGAAAGATTGAGATGGTGACACACAGAGTCTATATTCTAATAGGGGGTATAGAGTACACTCTTGAAGGTCATGGCTAGGGCTAAAGGATTGTAAAGGTTTGTAAGGTAAAGAGAGACATAGATTGTGGTTTCTCGATCTTCATATTGACAAACCAAGACTTGCCACTACCTTCCATTGAAAGAAAAAGTTGAAGAGCCATACCAAGATTTGTAGCAAATATATTTTAAACCCTAATTTAATATAAAATGATTGTTATTAGATATATGTATTTATTTAACTATATAATGAAAACTAATGTTTTTAATTATAATGGATTATATTATAATATTTTTGAGTAGTTAATATATAAAATATTTTAAATGTTTAAAAGTAGGATAAATGAACATTTCATTTTGGTATCAAAGCTTATGATCTTCATGTGAGATTGTGGTGAATAACTAAAGCATTTAAGTTTTAGCTAGCTTAAAATTGGTATGATCTATTTGGGGATTATAGTTACCAAAACACTACACCACAATATAAAAAGCATGGTTGTGAAGGTGTACATATGGTTTTTTAATGTTAAAATGTTTTGGAGGAAATGAAGTTCTCTTGTTTTCATCCTATTAAGAAAACATTTTTATTTTATACAAAATATACATGAAAAATGGTAAGGAAGATGAAGGTAAAATACCCCTTGAAACAGACCAAGGTGTAGACAATAATTAGTTTCTCAGTGGGAGGGCACTCGCAGTGTGGTGTCAATGACAACGATGTTTCCTCAGATGTTTTCGATGACGATGTTTCCTCAGAAGTTTTCGGAGGTGAGATATAACGTAGGGGTCTGTTTGTGTTCCTGGAGCAATGGAAACTCTTATCATAACATACGGGTTTGTCTGTATTCCATTCCCTTATCCTTTATGGGTTTCATTTATTCAATATGAATACCAACAGAACCGGCCTTCCAATACCTCCAAAATTTGAACATGGGTGGTGCATATAACAATTAAGTTGACTTACCAATGCACCCCCATCTCATAAGTGAAAAACACACTTTTATTAATATAACTTAATTTAGTACATTGTTAGTCATACAAAAAAAATATGAAAAAGACACACCCCAAAAATCAAGTCACATAAAGTTAAACAAATTTCGGGTAGAGAACAAAATTACCAAAGAGCCAACTCAAGGATACTCAAACCACAAGTTACACTAACTCAAGTGCACATCAACCAAAAAATAGATTAAAAAAGCACAAAAAATAAAGAACCAAATTAAGTAGTAGCAACGAACATGATAGTTAATGAAGGAGAAGGAAGTGGAGGATCTTGATAATTTCTTACCCATCCCCCCTAAGCAGGGGTCCTCAAATACAAGTAAGGGATCCCACCCATCATTCTGATGTTTGTTTTTAAATTCTTCTTGTTGGGAGGACAAAAGGGCAAGGTCCAAATGTGGAAACTTATCTTGTGGAGGGAGGCCCCAACCACCTTCCACCACCACCTCTGTTAAACATGTCAAACCACCATGTTGTGGCGATAACTAGTGAGATCGAGGAAAGGGGTTACTTTGGATTCGAGACCATTGATGCCAAAACCCACATCCACATTCATGAGTTGGAGAGTGGTGGTGCAGAGGATCTAAAGGCTCATGACTGATAGCACATAAAACATTCACGCAGTGATCCAAGAGGATCTAAAGATGATGAAGCTCAAGATAAACTTTATCGGTTTGGACCAAGATATGGTGGGTAAAATTATAAATCACAACTTTTTTAGTTACAAAAAATGTCTTTTCTATTTCTTCATGATTAAAACAAGCATTATTTCTAGTTTTCAAAATATGAAAAAGAATGTTAGCATGAAAAATCTGCCAACATCTGTTGTATCTTGCAAGAATCAAGGTGGAGTCCCCTAAGAGAGCCATTTTTCAAGTGAAAAATTAAGGTCTAAAGGAATCAAAGATGGTGTGAATCCATCTTCAAGCAGATTGGACATGAAGGCAAAACCAAAAAAGATGTTTAAGGGTTTATAGCTGGTGACAAGCTAGGCAAATGGGATTTGAAACCCCCATGTATTTGAGACGGTCACCTATAGGTAAACCCTGGTAAAGAATACACCAAAGGAAATGGGCTTTTTTAGGCTTGATGAGAACAACCCAAATGGTAGAAAACCTTCTAGACCAAATATTATAAAGGGATTTAAGATTCCATCGATGGTTGAGGGTTTTAGTTTTATTGTACTAAGGAGCCAATAGATAATACCCCATCTGAGGAGAGTAACGGCAAAAGGGTGTAGCAGTAGGCCAATGCCAATCCTTCCACCAAGGCTTAAGGATGGAAACACCAATCTTGTGTAAATACTTCGTAGGTATGGAACTCTGAATATCAAAAATAGAATTCGCATCTTCATTATTAAGATTAAATTTGACTTTCACAAGATTCCAAGGGAGCTAGTTATGACTAGCCTTGCAAAATAAATTCACAGTGGTTTTGATACCCTCTTAAAAAAATCTCAAACTCTTAATCCAAGGGAACATTGTGAAAATTGAGCATTGGGGACAACTCCAGGGAATGAGAATTTAGAGAGACCATTTTGAAATTTCTTCCCCACCCAAATGAGGTGGGGTTTGAGTTGTTCCCAAGCCTTCTAGATGTTGTGCATAAAAAAATTACCTCTAATCTTGATATGAACATGGGTAATGATAAGGCTTTGCAAAACAACACTTTGTCAAGGTTTTTTTCCAAGAGAACATCTTTGAGAAATGCAATTTCTTTACAATATTTTACAAGCTTCATCATTTTCCAAACCTCGAATGATACACTTGACATTGAGAGCAAGAACGTGGAGTTTAATTTCAATGAGCCCAAGTCCTCCTACCTCTTTAGGTTGACAAAAAATGTCCTAAGAAACTCAATGGAATCATTCGTGACCTTCATAATTGGCCCATATAAAATTCCATTAAGTTTTTTCTAATTTAGCATAGGCAATATTGGAAGGATCCCAATAAGAGGAGTAGTATACATGATAGTAGCCATAACCTTAGAGTCAATTTAAAAATTTCCCACTAATGACAAGGGTTTGGTGATCTAGAAGGATATTTTTTTCAACCCTTTGAGCCACATAAAACCACAAATCAATGGGTGAGGCTCTAAATGCAAAGGGAATGCCTAATAATTTGAGCTAAACTCTAGGAAGAATCCACTGCCACTGAAATCCCTCCAGCCAGGGAGGTTTGGGAGAGAGAGATTGGCAAAAACACTAGGGTTTTTTCCTTTGGATGGAAGAACTAGAAGCAAGGAAAAAATGTATTAAAGCATTCCATATCATTTTTAACAAAATCCTCTTCACCCTGAAGGATAAGAAAGGAGTCATCTGTGGAGTGCCCATTAATCAACTGATGGTGTGAGTTAGGGAGCTAAATACCCTTCACCAAACCCTTGGAAGCATAGATAGCCAAAAGATAGCTAAAACCCTCAGTAGCCAAAACATATAAATAAGGAGCTAAAGGGAAACCCTTCTTGATAGATCTATGAAGTTCAAAGTGATGATATTGGGCATCATTGATAGTAATGCAAGCCTTAGGATCTTGAAAAAGCATGTTGACAACCTGCACAACATGGGGCCAAAACCAAGGGCCTGTAGCATTGTTATAATGAAGAGCCACCCTATTTGATCATAAGCCTTCTCAAAATCAATCTTGACAAATAAGGCCTTCAGATTGGAAACCCTACCCCATTCCATATCTTCCCAGCGAGTAATGACATTATCCAAAATGTAACTATGCTGAATAAACCATGTTTGTTCACTTCTACTAATTAAAGGAAGAAGATGCTAACTCTGAGGGCTAGAGCTTTAGAAATAATTTTATAAGAGACATTGAGAAGGGTGATAGGTCTCCAATTGGTCATGACTTTAGGATCACTAGCCTTACGAATAAACTTGATATTACCTTGGTTGATGAGAGAGCCTAGACAAATAGTCAAAATAGCTTTAGAATAAAATTTGTGAAGATCAGGTCCCAAAGTATCCCATAAGGTTTGATATAACTCACAAGGAAAACCATCCACATTGGGGCTTTGTTAGTGGCCATCTACAAAACAACTTCCTTAAGATCATTCAAGCTAAGGGGTCTATCACAAGCAACTCTTTGTGCTTCAGAAAGCTTACAAAGGACAACACCAAGGTATTGAGAGAGAGTAGCTCTCATTTATGAGTTATGGGTTGAGCTGAAAACACACCATGATAATGATGCACAAAAGCTTCCAAAATATGATAATTTGGTAACTCTGATTGAAGCATCTTTAATGGCTTTGATTATGTCAGCAACTCATCTTGAACGAAGGAGAGCTAAAATTATTTAGTTACTTTATCTCCAATTTTCATGGAATGCATACAAGCTCAAAGTTATGCTCATATAGCCTTGTATGCCTCTTCAATTTGGAGTTTATGTCTCTAAAGGGATTTTTGAGTCTAAAGATGGGTATTAAAAGGTGAGACCTCAAGCTCCTGTGAAACGCTAAGGAATTCACATTTTTTGGCATAATGAAGGTGTTGTTGGAAGATAGTAGCTTGTTTACCATATATTTGAAGAAAAGTGGTGGTGCGAAAAATGGCATCGAACCACCATTCAATCTAACCAGTATCCCCAGTGGGTCTAGGAACCAAATTCCAAATTTGAATAATATTCCCAACAATTCTTTCATGCTTGAGATGAGTTGTGTTGAGATAGAACTGTGTTTTTTAGGGTCTAACCTGAGAAGTAGTCCATTCAATACATAAGCAAATAGGGTGGTTATCTGAAAAAAAATGTTAGGGAACACATTATCCGGCCAATCATGCACATTCTGTAAGAAGAGCACAATCAAGATGCTTAAGCACTCTATATTCTCCCTTTCAAAATTTAGACCAAGTGAACCAAGGAGAATCTAAGCCCCTCCTATGGTGGTGATTAGGATCAAACATCTTGAGTTTGTTACACATGTAGAACCATGCCTCCCGCTCCCCAACACACCAGTTCATGGGTAGATGACCCTCTTTGCCTTCAGGGTGATTCAACCTTTGTTGAAATCTCCACAGATGATCAAGTGGGCATCAGGGGGAGAATTTGTCAACCATCTCCAAAAAAAGGTTCACTCCACAACATCATTGGATGCATACAGGTTGACAAGTCTAATAATATGATTGTTAAAATAAAAAAGGGTCTAGATAACCCTATGAGTGGGGTTTGAACCCCAAAAAACAATATTTTAAGAAACCTCAGGTGCCAAAAGAGTGACGACACCTTTATGACTAGGTTCATGACAAGTGGCCTAACATAAAGGACCAAGCCAAGTAGTGCCTAACAGATTGAAGAATGAAGTAATAAACCTTGACTTCTTGCATGCAGATAATTTTCATGTGACAATTTTGACAATTGTTCCTGACCGTATACTTACATGTCAGATCAGTAAGACCTCAAACATTCCATGAGTAGACTAACATTGGGATACATCGAGATTCATGTCATTTCCATTTAAAAGGTCTTTGAAGGTTAAAAACCAATTAAGAGCAGGGTTGTGCTTCATATACTCACCTAACTGGGTAATTTATCAATTTGAATTATATAATTTAAAGTTGTGTGTAAATAAGAACATAGCCAAAACTTATTAACATGAGAATTGAAATATTCATTCATAAAGTTTGTATGTAAAAGTCCAAAATGTGACTTGTTTGGAAATTATATCTTGTTACGCTAAAAACTTTGAACGTATACTTGAAGAGCTCAAAATTTAGGTCCATAATTTTATTGGACTATTTTTACCATAATAAAACAAATAATAATAATAATTTAAAGTTCGAAAAATAAGTTATAATATTTGTGGAGTGATTTAAATATTTAATTTTGTTATTTAATTTACCTAGTGATTAATTACTAATTTAATTTACTGAGTTGATATAATGATCATAAAGAATTTAAAGATAGTATGTTGAATTAATTGTTAAACCAACATCACCATGGTAGTGTGGTGGGGGAAATAACCCATTTATGGATTGGTTATAAAATAATAATGCATTATTTTGGATGTAAAAATAAACATGTCTTTATATGTAATATTTATGTAAGATGACAAAAATAAAATAGTTATTTTTTAGAAATATCTAAAGTTTGATTTAGTATGAGTTTAATAATAACATTATTGTATGTATATCACATGATAGTTGGGGATGCACATCTTGTCAATATTGAAGACGTCCAATAATGAATTTTACATAATATTTTATGTGTGTCACTAGCATTTAAATCACATGTGTCAAACGGGTACATTTAGAGCTTTACAGGGAGAGAAAAGACCCCTTACAATCAAAATGATTTTTGTAATTGAAAAACTTAAAGAAACAAATTTTCATATGCCAAATTGAGTATATGTGAACTATTAAATAAGAATTCTATGGATTGTAATTTTTGGTTTGAGGTATGTGCTTATATTGACACACTTTTAAACATTTGAAAGGATTGTGAATAGGGAGCTTTAAAAGAGATTTGGTTATGAGCATGACTTGTTTGGTAATAATTAATAAGTATTAAAATTTTATTTATGGAAATAACTAATTTAGTTTGAAAACATTCAAGTGGAGAATTCTCAATCAAGTTACGTAAGGAGAGGGTGTCATAATAATAACCTTCATAATCGTCACTTGTTATATAGAAATCACTTAGGTTACACAACATATTTTGTTTGAATTACTATGATAAAATTGAAATATCGTGTGTTTACAAACATGTAAATGAAAGGTTGGAAGAGAAGGATGAATTCCTTAATACTGACATATTAAATTAAATTTTTGTTACTATGGTTTTTTTGAAATTTTTGAATTATCTAGAAACTTTGTTTATAGGGAAGAATTGAATTTATCCATACCCACATTTTATTAACTAAGTGTTATTATGAATTTTGATACAGATGATCCCCAAGCTACTGAGGGTAGTCACTAATTTATAGGGGGAGAATGTTATGTGACTAATTACCTCTAATGAGGGAATGCAAAAAGATTAATGAAAGTCACATAGAGTTATGTGAAAAAAGTAGTTAAAAAGTAATTAAGATAGAGAATGTTAGATAAAATACTTGGATGTGTGGGTAATTATGATTAAAAGAGATAATAATAAGATGTGAAAAGCCCTGATGATGGGTGCATTATATTCTAAAGATTATTATTTACAAACGAAATGAAATGAAATAATGTGAGAAGGGTTGTGTTGGTTATAACCACGTCTTGAGTAACATAAATGACAGATAATACCTCGGTGGATAAAAAGGAGGATATAGATATGATTTTGATATATGAATACAAATAAAGTGAAGACTCTCATGAGGAAGAAGGTAGAATAACTGGGAGTGCAATAGGAGAGTGATTGAGATGAAGGTACACAAAGTGTATATCCTAACAGGTAGTACAAAGTACACTCTTGAGTGTCCTGGCCAGGGCTAAAAGTTTGCAAGGTATGAAAAGATAGACTCTATGATTCCTCAATCTTCATATTGACGAACCAGGGCTTACCACTGCCTTCCATTGAGAGAAAGAGGTTAAGATCCATCCAAAGATTTGCAACAAATGTGTAATAATACCTTATTTAATAATAATACCTTATTAATATAAAATGATTATTATTAGATATGTGTATTTGTTTGAGTATCCGGTGAAATCTCTTGTTTAGTTATAATGGATTGTATTGTAATGTTTTTGAGTAGCTAATATAATGAATTGTAATAAAATATTATGAGTGTTTAAAAATGGGAAAAATGAACATTTAAATAATAGGTTTTCTCAAAAAAATATCTATTTTGGTGACCATGTGTGCATGATTGTGTAAGATATTTTCAAGATATTCCTTAACTACATAGGCTTTTTCAATTCTCTTCACCACATGCATGGAAAAGTCCACAATCTATTGCCTACCACTTTTGTTTGCATTGGCCACTTCTCCCTTGAATGCAATTATAAAATTATTTAGCATCCATGTAAACTCAACTGTAGTTCAATTTACCATCCTCTTTCTACAACTATGGCATCTTGGCCTCTGTAAAAAAAGGCAAAAATTTTCTCTGTAAAAGCATGCAATTGTGACATGGTGGCTACCAACCTATGTGACAAATCTTCTAATGAAGTCCTAGTATGAATAGTAAAACGCTCACATAAGTTTATATCAAACATATTCATATGTTTCATATTTGGGAGTAGACCTTGTTTCACCACTATATCAATTATTTTTAATCTCCTCCATTTTAGTGATCTCCAACAAATAGTTTTGAATATTTTGTTGCAATTGGTCACTCTTTAATTTGGCTTGGTGAGCCTTTATTGGTAACCTAAATAGTGAGTTGAGAGCAATCTCAACATCATTCTCAATGTTTTCAGGAGCTTTGATCTTAGCTTGCGTCTACAAATGTTTAACTTTATTTTTCATCTCATGGACCACCTTCTCCATCATTTGGTTAGTAGATTTTACAATTGATTTTGGATCTTCTTCATATTCATTGTCATTGTTAGACTACCTAGTGGCCTTCACTATATCCTTACTTGGTCTCTTTCTCTTCTTAGTCAGTGACAACAATTCCTCTTCAGTGTCACACAGAGTTGGGGAACCATCTTTGGTTATCATTCATGTGGATATTTTCCTCAATTTCCTTGTGGATTTCTCAAACTTTAATTTCACCTCAATTTGTTCATGGATAATCATATTAGACCTTTGCGCTTTCACAAGTTACATGCTTTGTATCCATCTTGCTTGAAAATCTTGTTCTTCAACTTATGGAGTCACAGTGGTTGTAGGAGGTACAACAAGTACTTAGGTTAATGGAAAAATGGGAGTGGTCATAGAGGGACTAGGAGAATTTGATTATGTATTGAATGGAGCGGATGAAGTAATGAAAATGGATGTGAAAGTGGGAGTTTGAGTATTCACAATTACCTCCAATTGTTATGAAATGGGAGACAAGTCCTGTAGGACTATCCAATATTTCACTTATGCTTGTGACCACATTGGATACTAATGAAACAAGGGAATCAAGGAGCGATGTCACAACTATAGTCACCTTAGTTGGTGTAATTGCAACTATTGATGGTGATAAAGAAACTTCCCTCACATGACTAACCACAATAGGCACATAAGATATTTGAACAATTGATGTTACAACAAGGGTTGTAGAAAGCAAAGGTCGAAGGGTGGAAAGCACAACCCTTGGGAATAAAGTAGCCACATGAATACCATAAACTAGAACATTATCTATCAATTGGGATGATGTGGATACAATATCGACTTCAATATTTTCCACAACTTGACTAAGAATAGACCCAACATCTTAAACACTAGTATCAATTTGAGCCATAGAAAGACTTTGTGACAATAAATTAGGTTGACTAGGCTTAGGTGAAATAATATATGGTACCATAACACTTGTGGAAGAAACATGGGGTGAGCCACACTCATAGAAATAGGAATAGGGGTCATAGATGAAAAAATAACTGATGTCATAATGGCAAGAGTAAAGGAAGACATAGCTACCTGTGGTACTGATGATATTCGGGTGGCCATCGGAGTTGTTGAGGGAAATCATTGTAATAGCTTTTGCATCAAATAAGGGTTGGTCTCTTGAGGATCTTCCTTCTCCTTTGTTGATATTAAATCGAGTATTTCTTCCAACACACATGGTTGTGATATAATAACCCTTGTTGCTTGTAGTTTTCTATTCACCTCCTGGTCAATTTGTGGATTAAGATTGAATTGATCATTCATATGCCTTTGATGTATATACGTAAACAAATATTGCCCTACAAAGATTATATGTGTCCAACCACCACATTTAAGGGATCCCACATTCTCGTCACCTCGTCTCCAAACTTTTTGAATCCAAGCATGTGCATTGTAAGCTACTATATGCGTGGCCATCTTTTATACATTGATTTTCCCAACTATAGAGGTGTTGAAGGATACGATCTTTGACTTTTACTTTTACAAATTTCACCTACTCGATGAACAAATTGTATACCAATTCTTGTTTTGTCAATCTTTCAGGTACATGATAAGGAAGTTTGTAAGGGGCCACCAAATTCTTTCTATTCTCAATTCAATGTGGGCAGGGTAGTACCAATAAGCCCCAATTTTCTTAATTTATTAGCTCTTTTCCTTAGAAAACCCAGGGATAACATGTTCATTAATGGCTACATACACTAAAGGATAAAATAGTCATACATCTCCTGCATACATTCTCGATACCTATATACATATAGCTTCCAGTACAAAACATGGATGGATGAACTAGAAGGGTTTTACCATCTAGAGAAATCTATATGTGTGATTTTCGTAGTGGTATAACACACATCTATTAGATAAGACATCATGTAGAAGAAGTGGTCTTCCTTGACACCATAAAATAGTTTTTTCAAGTTATAGGAAATGATCTCACCTAGCATTGGTTTCTTCACATCATAATAATAATGGCCAGTAGTGTTACCCATAGTTTGTTTACATGATCAATGTCAGTGGCCCCATATAACTTGTTCGTAAGTAACATTCATACCCTAACACCATGCCTTAAAATTATAATGTTGTAGCTATCTACATAATCCTTATTGACCCAATAGTTTGTCATGTGTCAAATCCTTTAGTACTTCTGTCAGATCATTATCCTTCGTCCATTAAATAGTAGCGACTTGGTTATATGTGAAAGTGGGCTCAAATAACATGTAGTAACTCTCAAAGCCCAATCCAACAACATAAGCCACTTTATTTTTTATATTAGGAGATAATATAACATAATTTTTCCAATGCCCTTAAAAAAAATGATTAAGTTAGAAATACTTACAAGGAAAGACCTTTGGTTTGGTCATCGCTAGGTGGATACCTACCTTCTAAAGCTTGACCAAATCATCTTTAAATTTATCCTCCTACTAGGTTGTATCTTGGCCATCATAGAGCTTATGAACATTCTCAATTTCGTCGAAAATGGTTTTGTAATTCGTGTAGTGAACAATGCCCAAAGTGAGGACTACATCTCTAAATTCCTAGGGTGGGCCTAAAGAAGAAGATGTTGCAATGTGGGCCATTGTGTGATCTCTGTGAGAATCCGTGGTAATTTTTAAATGAAATTCATAGTGACCATTAGTGAATTTTGTTTCCCCTATTCTCTCATTTAATGTGATTTTTCAAATGCCCTACATAATTTCTCAATCTTCAATATGGAGGTATCAAAAATGGAGATCAAAAATGGAGATCACTGGTGAATTGTATATTAATTGGCATTAATTTTCACAACCATATTCAGCTCCCAATTTGAACTTGAAAGGCCATTGTATGTCACATCTAATTTACACAGTGAATTAATGGTAGTTGACATGAAATATTAACATTAATCACCTTTTAAAATTTTATTGTTGTGGCTTAAGAGATTAGTAAGTTCGTGGCTTTAGTGATATCTATTAATCTTAACCATGCCTTGGGATTCGTGGAAGTCATGAAGTCCCCCTTTTCAATTTGATATTCACTTTCTCCTCCACGGATGTGTTGAGTCTTTTAATTTGGCTTTTGTGTGTACTGAAATCTGAATGCTCTCTATCTTCACACTTGTCGAAGCCACATGGTGGAATCATGCGCATTGTGTCTTTGCTAAGGTCAAAATCCTTGTCGTCGTTTGCCTTTACTATGTCTAGTTGGAATAATACATGTGGTGGCCTTTAATTGCCTCGCAATAATGGAGTCATAGACTATCTCTAACCTTTAATTGACTACTTACGCAATCCGTAGACCCGTTGAACTTTATTTTCAGAATATATCATTTCACGTCTACCCCTTTCCCTAACACAACGAATAACCATGTCAAAATCACATTAAAAACATTAATAAGACCAAATATATTTTAATAAAATCTATGACAAGGGAAGAGAATACAGTTTATGCATTCATGGGATCACAAAGACTCTTTTGTACTCTAAGTGGCATCAATGAAGTCTATAGATCCATTGAGACTTTAAATACACTCTATAACTATACGTGTGTCTTCGTTGCACATAAGACATCAACATACATGTGATCACAGTGGCACAATAGGCATCTATTAGATAGGACATCATGTAGAAGTTGCGGCCTTCCTTGACACCATGAAATTGTTACTTCAAGTTATATGAAATGATCTCACCTAGGAAATGATCACAGACTCTTTTGTACACAAAGCGGCATCAATAAAGTCCATATATCCATTGAAATTTTAAATATTCTCTATAACCGCATGTGCACATCTTCATTGCACATAAAACAACATACTTGCGATTATAACTTTTAAAATAAATAATAGCGTGCACATCTTTTAAATTGATCTGTGATTTAAAAGTGAACATGTGATAGGCATAACCTTATCACAGATTCACTGAGACCTCTAAATTAAAACATAATCTTTTGAAATATAAAAGTAACTTCTATGCATGCGTTGATATATACATTTGGATTATGAGATGGTCATGTTCATTAGTTGAGAAGATGAGTGTGTCATGGGAATAAAGTGTGACCTTTTAAACATAAGATATATGAATTTGGCCTTGATTAATCTAAGGTTTTGCAAAGGTATATTACATGGTAATTTATTTCTAAACATGCTAGTCCCATGGGTTTGGAAGTGGAAGACGTGTCTTAGTTTGCTTTTTATAGTGATCTATTTCTATACGAAGTAGAAGTTTAATTTAGAATTGTTAGTCTATTATTAATAAGCATGTTCACATAAATTTTATAAATACTATTTTCTCATTACAACAACAATATTGTATGCTTTGCAACATATATTGTATTTTGAAATTCAATGATGAAAGCCATTGCAACCCTTGTTATACTTGTCAATGTCAAATACCAATCTAAAACTAGGGTCAATGTTTTTACCAATAGTGTCAATATATACCCATTTGGGTATAGTTTATGCCATAAATATGGTCTCTATGTTGTTTGTTTTTGTCTTTGAGCAAGATATGCTTAGCCCCATGTTTTACATTTTTCTTTCAATGTCTCTTCACTATCATAGTACAGTATGAACATCATCTTTTCCCTACAATAATTTTAAAGCCAATTTCCTCACCGTAGACTAGGCAAAACCATACAAGTAAAG
This sequence comes from Torreya grandis, assembly GCA_037957365.1. NCBI lineage: Eukaryota > Viridiplantae > Streptophyta > Pinopsida > Cupressales > Taxaceae > Torreya > Torreya grandis. The sequence goes on from JARHVA010000271.1 coordinate 114,303, forward strand.
ATAAGTCAATATTACTTCATATAAAAAAGCAAATGCAAGGCCTCTTCAAACAATGCACAAGTATTGTATATGCTTCACCATATTTGCAAATCAAAACTATTGTTTTGATACGACTCTAAACTTGTTTTAAAGCTCTCTCTCTCTCTCTCTAAATATTTTTTACTTTAGCATTAAACCGATGTCATACATTCCTTTCAATAGTAGGTACTAAAGCCACATCTCGGCACTTGTTTTTCATGTGACAAATTAGACCAAAAAAATCAATGAAATATTATCATCTCAATTTACAACATAATGTTCACCAACAATTATGGTTACTCGCCACGTTGATAAGAATATGGATGTTGCCAAAAACAAAATGATCATCTCGAGAAGGGAGAGAGGCCTAGGTGCAAGGCTCCATTGTCTCTACAATGAGGATGACACTCTTGAATATGTCATTTGTATTGCCTCTAATTTATTAACACATACTTTGTATTTACATATCAATATAAAGCACAAACAATAGTACCAAATGAAGGGGGGGGATCATCCCAAAGAGAAAGAGAGGCCCACGTCAAGGGGTCCCATGTTTTCTACACTGAAAATAACCCTCTAAGATGTTGTTTATATGGCATATGAGTTATTAACACGCACTTCACATTTTAAAAAAATGCATCCCTCCCAACATACTTTGCCCCTTTAACAACAATAGCTATTTATGATGGTTGTTTTGTTATGCCCTTCAAAGGAGTGTCGGTTTATGGATCTACATCAAAGTTTCAATATATTATAATTCAAGGGTGAAATAGACTATATAAATATTCACTCAAAGATTTGTTACTTATTATAGATTTCAAATGAGGAAGGTTACTTCAAAGTCACCCTTTTAGATAAGCAAGCATGCTAACATCTCATGTACCACATTGTGTGATAGAAACACATATCAAAGTACTTACATTAAACCCAAGCATAAACTTTTCTTTCCATCAAGTGCCTTTAGGTTGTTCTAGCTAACTTAATCTATGCCCTTCTTTACCTTCAACTTGGCCATGCATGGAATGGAATATCTTTTCAAGGTTACCATTTGTTGAATGATCATGGAAGCATTATTTTTATTCTTCACTTTGAAAACAATTTTTTTGGATTAAAAAGTTAGCTTATATTACTCAAAATAAATATAAATACAACCATCCTTTAAAATAAAATAAAAGCAAGTGGAATTGCACCACCATGAGCACTCAATAAAATTTGACCCCCAACACAAAAACATGAAGGAGCTCACTCACCAAAGTATGCTAAGTAAACCAACAAAACAAGGCTAAAATTAACAAAATAAACATTTATTACAAAAATACAAAAAATCCTAGACCACTAAGGACATGTCAATAAATACTTGAACGAACATAAAAAAACATCAAGCCACTAGTGTGGCATGACTAGCAACAAGTTGGCAGAGGATCATTGGGGTTATGCCCCCATCCATTCGCCCCAATAGGTGGATCAACATCCTCAAGTAAGATATCATCCAAACTATTCAATTCCTTCCTATATTTGGCCTTGGTCATTTTATTGTGATGGTGTAGTTGTTGACATTGGACAAAAGAAATGGTGATGGCTAACAATGGAAACTTGTCCTACAAGAGTGGAGCCTAACAACCACTCCCCCAAGAGGAAGGAGACTTCGATTGGGAGGAGAGGACTCTGTTTTGCCAAGATCATTGGAGTTATGCCCCCATCCACTCTCCCTAATAGGTGGATCAACATCCTCAAGTAAGAGATCATCCCGACTATTCAATTCCTTCCTCTTCTTGGCCTTGGTCATTTTTATAGTGATGGTGTAGTTTTTGTTGACATCAGACAAAAGAAATGGCGATGGCTAATGGTAGAAACTTGTCCTATGAGAGTGGATCCTAACCACTCCCCTAAGCTAAAGGAGACTTCAATTGTGAGGAGGGAACTTTGTTTTGCTCTTGGAGTGGCAATAGAGGTGAGGCTAGCTCAGTCAATCATGTCTTCAACCTTAATCAAGGGTGCCATGCCTTAAGGGCAGCTCGAGAGGAACCAAATCGATCGTGCATGTGCCATTGTCCTAATGCTCAATGAAAGTCATGAGGTGCTCCATCTCAAGGGCCACTTTCTCCACTTCGACTTGAATTTACATCACATTCACAAGCACGAAGATCTATTAAAATGTCAAATTAACAACTCATAATAGCTTGAGCAAAGATAGCTTCATTTTTATAATTCCATAATTGAAATAGTGTATCTATACGATAGATATGCCAAATATGTGTGAATTGTACAAAACGTTGAGCAAAATCATATTCTAAGAAAACTTTTCATACCATAAGGGTTTCAAAGAATCTATAGCGTGCCATGCATCTTGAGCTCTAGGAAAAACCCAAAATAAATGCTCGAGTAACAATTATTGCATCTATCCCCTTCGAGGGTGCCTTGGTAAGAAAGCCCCAAGCAAATAGAGTTATCTTAGGCATGAAAACGGCTTTGTAAACATTGTTAAATTGTCAACTCCAAACTAGAGTGGGTGAATAGAGGTTCAACGAGTTATTAAGTTTCTTATACAAAATGAGCTTGGGAGAGCGCTAGGCATAGCTCAATCGGAAGTTATAATTAAAAAAGGGTGTATTTTCATGCCACCGCTAGTCCTTCCACCATTAAGGAGAAGTGGAGAGATCCAGCTAGTGAATATACTCATGTAAGGTCGCCATCATAATTTCATTGTAAGTTTCAAAGTCAGCTCCTGCAATGCCAGACTTGGTCTTGACTGCAGGCCAAGAAAGCCACAAAAAAATATATTTAATGATGCAAATACCTTTCCCATGACAGCAATTTGCAAGGCCGTTAAGCTAATCATAATATGCTGTTAGTCTATTCAATAATTAATGGGCTTGTGATGCAATTTAATTTTCATTCTTTGTTATTATGATGCGATTAAGCAGCCTTTTAATTATTATGTACCATGTGTCAAGAATCCAATACTAGTCGAACGAAATTTGAGATGTTGCATTTTTCATTAAAAATTGAACATTTTGCATATATCACCATTGTATAACCATGAGTTATCACATCTTTTACCAATAAAAAATAACTAGTTGGATTATGTTGTCATGGTGGTGGTTTGTGGATCCATACCAAAGCTTCAATATATCATAATTCAAGGGTGAAATATACCATATAAATGTCCACTCAAGCCTTTGTTTCTGGTTATACTAAATATAGATTTTAAACTGTGAAGGTTACTTCAATGACATGCTTTTACTTTAGAATGCATTCTAACATTATCATGTACTGTTTGTGTCACGCAGGCACACTCCAGCAAGATTGAAGTGGGTAAACGAGAAATAAACTTTACTTTTCGTTTACAGATTTATTGGTCCAGCGGAATTAATCCCCGCCCCTTTTCTTTACCTCAGTTTAGTGATGCATAGAATGCAATCTTATTTTAAGGTTACCATTTGCTGAATGATTACAGAAGCTCTATTTCCCTTGCTCAATTTAAAAACAAAATTCATCTAGGCATTTTGACTCATTTGATATAATGGTTTAAAAGGAGGAATGAGATGAAACTTGTATGAGAGTTTCATGGATCATTAAAGTATCCAATATTTCAGGTCTCACTGCTAAACCCGTCATCAGGGAAATACTTGAAGTCTATGCTTTCTGAAATTTGATAAAACGCTTCCAACTTAAACTGTTCATCAATACAGTGTGCTTTGACACTATTATACGGAACTTGAAGACAATTTCTGCTAAATATGCCTAACTTAATATAACATCCTATAAACATGTTGACTCAAAAGCATTAATTATCTATATACAGATTTTGTGCTATATATTGTCATGATTGAATGAATCAGATTTGAAAATTATTTTAGTTAAATTTACGTATCTCATAAACACACTCTTCCTATGTTTTTAACATCTTCTACTCTATGCTTTCATGTTCTGCTTTTCATCCAGCTTGATATCGAACGGGGAACACTAACAGGGAAAATAAATAGTGATTTGACACTATTATACTGAACTGGAACACAATTTCTGCTAAATATGCCTAACATTATATAACATCTATGGAACATGTTGACTTTACAGCATTTTTTGGTCTATATACAGCTTTCATACTATGTTTTGCATTATGATTGAACGAATCAGAATTGAAAAATTATATTTCAATAATTTATATATCTCCTAAACTTACTCTTTCTATGTTCTGAACATCTTCTGACTCTATGCCTTGATGTTATATGCCTTCTATCCAGCTTGATATTGAAAGCGGGACACCCAGTGATACTGATGGAATCAGCCACAAGAAAATTAAGGATGGGAATTGAAACAATTTCTCTGCAATATGAAAGGCACAAGAAGATCATTAGATTAACTACCTTTCATTTTCCTCTATTCCTGCTCATGAGTTCCTGATACATAAGATGATGTCAAGATTGAAGAATTCCATCTGCCATATTAGGTTTCATGATATCATCAATTGGATTTCTCTGGCTCCAGACATTTGCATCTTGGTATCCCAAATCAAAAAGTTGATCTAAAATATCATCATCGGCTGGCTCCAGTGCCCAATTAAAAAGCTGCAACAGCCAGACGTGTAAGAGCAGTAAAACTAAACTTTGTTTTCAAATTGCTTTGCTGATTTGCTGGTTGGCTTCTCTAAAACAATAAATATTTTCTGCAAATTGTATTTGTATTATACCTGTCGTGGCGATGCCCTATTCTCTGGATTACAATCTGGGCTGATTCCAATTCCTTCCAATCCCAATAGACTAAGGGGAAAAGCACAAACCCTGATCTGCACCAAAATACCAACACAAATAGAATGGCATGAAAAATGCTAGTTCCCTTGCAGAGAGGGCAGCATTCACGGTTAGCAGAAGCCATGTATAACCCAATGGTCATCAAGCCACTAAAGGTTTTATTCATGCAAACCTCTGAAAACACTGCAACTGTTGTAATAAATGTAAAAATATCATGATAAAAACAACCGTCCTCGCTATGTTGAGTGTTGCCATTTTGACTCAAGATTAAACCATCTATGACAACGACAAAAATTATAATTTTCCCAGAATGGACAATAATTATTTCTCAAGGTTTAGATACTGCATCTTGTAATGTTCCGGAGTTATACTGACATGATAAACTGCTCTCTCTGATAATGTATCATCTGATCATTAAACTGACCATCACACAATGAAAATTTAGTACAAAGGATCGTCACAAGCCTCAATCCTTTGATACTTTGTCCTAATAGGATTCCTTTTGCAACCAACAAAAGATGTGTGCTTTCATGCTAATGGAATGAATAATTTTAGTACCTCCAAAGGATCACTCAGAAGCATACATGCCTCTTGCAATGAATTGATGGATAGAAAGTTTTTGGTGCTGACTTGCACTTTGATATCACAATGTATTCATGGGGATTAAGAAAATTCTTAAATTTATGATATACCATGACTTGCTGGACATATTACAACGATATGATATCATCCCTTGAAAATAATCATTTCAACAAATAAATTTATTGACTGCATCCTCAATCAAAGAATCTTCTGTTCAAAATTTAAGTTGCTTGTTAGCTTGTTTTATGCAGTCAACAGGAGTATAATTTTTTTGTCGTATAAATTGGGTTTTTATAGCATCTAAGTTTCCAAGTTCTTTCAGTTGTGTAGTGAGTTAGTCCAAATGGATCATCCACCCAGACATGACATGAAACAATTTTTCAACAACAACGAATATTGTTTGAAGTCCTTATATTAGTTCTGTTTGTCCTTCCAGCTTCTTTTCTGATTGGCACCACTTGAAGTTCCTCTCTTTGTACTTTTTTTCTTTGTGTTAGATAATAAACTTTTTGATAGCCAAAAAAAAGATGAGATTAATACTCTATTTGTCTGATATTTATATTAAGTTTATTACAAGCAATGCTGTCTTCAATAGTAGTGTATGAATAGATAATCTTTGCCTCAGCTAACTCTGCCTAGCCTAACAAAAAGAATGGCATCTTTTTCATCTTTGCATAGAGTTCCTTCAAAATGCATTGTCTTCATCATGATTGCATTAAAACATCATTGATTGAACTAATTGGTTGTTTGTTGTTAGCAATGGGTTGCTAGTTGGAAACAATTGGAGAGTTATTGATGACTGATGGCAGTTGAGCAATAGATGTTGTCGCTACCAGTGCCTTATCACACTAATGGCAGCTGAGCAAGAGATGTCACTACTGGTGCCTGATCACTTCAAAATAGACACCTGATCTTGCTTCAGCTGATTCCATCATGCAGTGTGGTTCCGCTACTGGAGTCCAAGAAAATCATCTCATTCCTAAAGCGCAAGTTTTGCTTCCAATTTGAGATTTTTGAGTCAATTTTTTGCAGGCTGGTTGAAGTGGGACCACAAGAGGTTTAGCACTGATGGAGGCTAGTACCTCAACAACAGTTTGGAGTCCAAGATGCTCAAAAGGAAGGACTCCGATTGATAGACGGGGGCTGTCCATTCAAAGCAAAGCTGAAATTTCTAGAGTGATGAAAAATTTACCGTGCATCTCTGAGTAAAGACAAGAGGCACATGCTCAATGAGAACTGATGGCCAAGTATGTAAGTGCCAACCGAGATGTGCCTTCACTTGCCTGATCATGTCCACATTCAAAGGCTATTTACCTCACCCTTCCAAATACTTATTTTTTATTTCATTACTTTATTATCTCATCAACAATAACTGATGATCAGCAATATCAACACAGTTCCCAATCCCCCAAGCAGAAGTAAACAAGGAAAAAAACTATAGCAGTTACGAACAGTTGGATCACCAAATGTACAAGAAAAAAAGCAAAGAGAGTCAATATGAAGGGAATCAAAAGAGTCGCGACATTCAAAATAAGTTGGTTAATTAAAAAGCAAATAAGGTTTTGGGCCCTTCCGTAGTTTTGAGGACAATGATAAGAATGCTCCTACTCACAGTTCAAAATCTCGCCAATATCTTGGCTTTTCTCTGCGTTTATCGTGAAAGGACTGCAGGATGAGAAACATGAGGGTTTATCACAAGACGAGAAATGATGGTTTCTCGGTGATTTTCACCAAGTAATATTGGCAATTACTTGGCAAAAATCGCCGAGAAATCCCTGTTGTCTCACCAAAAACGAAATAGAATTTCAAGGCGTTTATTACACGGTTTAAACACTGTTTTTACCAATTTTTTTGAGTTTCTCAATACACAGTTTTTTGAGTTTATCAATATGCAGCTTTAACACTGTTTTTGCCATTTAAAATTCATGGAATCACGTCAACAGATTAAACAATAGAATGCACATCATTGCGAGCTTTTATTACGAGATTGGTAAGTCACTGTGTTAAGCATTTTTCCCAGCAGCAATTCGTGATTCCCAACAGTGTTGACTATGTTAAGAATTTTCCCCAGCAGTGATTCGTGATTCTGTGAATACATGACTAATGAATCTGGGAATGTTGTTCATTAATCGGCATTCACAGCTATAGGGAACATTGCTTAAATGGAGTTTGAGGCTAGAGATGAGTTTGCAGATGTTTAGGCACTAGATACAAGGGCAACAGAACAGATGACATTCAGGTGAGACTTCTTTTGGACTTTCAAAGAAGCATCTCACTCCAGTCTCTTTGGAAGACAAGTCTATTCATATTCCACAGGGAATTGGATCTATTCAGATTCTTCTTCCTGATGATTCTGTCAAATATTTGCAAAATGTTCGGTGTGTTCCCGCTTTGCAGAAACATCTCCTTTCCTTGGTCACAATTCGCAAGAAAGGTTATCAGATTGTATTAGAAAATAGCCTCATTTATATTAACTCTGTCAAAGACGGATACAAAACAATCTATACAGGTTATGGAGATGGGAACTTGGTTCATTTGCATTGAAAAGTACTTTCCCCTACAATATAACTAGCAACAGTGGTTGAAATAGATATTATGTCTACGTAGCATTTGTGGCATCTGCGTTATGGACATTTGAATGTTCACTCTTTGGTGGACTTATTGAGACTTAACATGGTGAATGGTTTGCCAACTTTTCGCAGAGATAGCATTCTTTGTGAATCATGTGTTTTAGGCAAACAAAACAGGGAAAAAATTCCAAAGGATTCTTCTTGGAGAGCTAACAAATGTTTGCAGTTAGTTCACAATGGTGTTTGTGATATAAAAAATTCATCCATTAGAGGGAGCAGGTATTTTGTGTTATTCATTGATGAATTTTCAAGGATGCCTTGGGTATTTTTCATGAAGAACAAATCAGATGTTTTCACTAAATTTGTTTAGTGGTTAAATTTAATTGAAAAGGAAGCAGGTTTGAAATTGGCTGCTCTTTGTTCATATAATGGAGGTGAATACACTTAAATTGATTTTTTGATTATTGTCGGGGAAATGGAATCAAATGGCAATACAGTAATGCTTACACTCCACAGCAGAATGGAGTTTCTTAGCTAATGAATAGAACTTTAGAAGGAACAGCTCGAGCTACATTGCATTACAAACAACTCAATGATAAATTATAGGCAGGAGGCATTAGTACTGTAGTGTATTTGAGGAACAGATCCCCTACAATTGCACTTTTGGCAAAAACTCCATATAAGGCTTGGAATGGATTCAAGCCAAAGGTTAAACACTTGAATATTTTTGGGTGTGCTTGTTTTGCTTTAGTTCCTACTCAACATAGAACTACGCTAGAACCTCAAAGCAGAAAATGTATTTTTCTTGGGCATTCTGAAAACGAAAAAGAGTATCATTTGCTTGCACAGAATACAAGCAAATTCATAGTGAGCAGAGATGTGGTCTTTGATGACTTTTGTAATATGAACACTGAAGAGATAGTTTCACAGTTTGATAGGTTAGAGAGGAAGATTCAAAAACATACTAAGGGATCGAGAAATGAAACTAACTCTCAAAGATTGTGGTATGAGACAAGTATCCCTTCAGTTCTTCCTATTTCCTCGAGTTTTCTGGAAATGTTACTTAGAAAATGGTGGAAATTCTTCAAGTCTTCCTAAAAATGATGCAGATACAAAGAATTCTGATATTCCTGATCTTGAAAATTTGCACAAATACCCTAAATGGGCTCAAAGTACTTTTTCTGACTTGAAAGCAGATGAAGTTGGTAAAACAAGTCCCAACATTTCTTGTAAACAGGGGAATTATGCAATGATTGATACTATTTCCACAAAGCCATCCACTTTTAAGGAAGCTTCTACTAAACAGGTTTCGCAAACTGCAATGTAGAGTGAGTATGATGCCATTCTGAATTATAACATTTGGGTTTTGGTTGATCCTCAAAATGTTCAACCCATAGGATGCAAATGGGTTTACAGAGTAAAGTACAAATTTGATGGCTCCATTGACAAACATAAGGCAAGATTTGTTGCAAATGGTTATGCGCAACAAAAAGGAATTGATTATGAAGAAACATTTGCACCAACTGCCAAAGGGCACACTATTCGTATGGTTCTTGCCTTAGCAACACATAATAGTTGGAAGGTCCATCAAATGGATGTCAAAAGTGCATTTTTGAATGGTAATATACAAGAAGTCTATATGACACAACTGCATGGTTTTGACAAAGTAGGTGCTGAACATAAGGTGTGCAAATTAATCAAAGCATTATATGGGTTCAAACAGGCACCCCGGGCTTGATATGAAAAAATGGATTCCTACTTGCAAAAAATTGGATTTTTGCATAGTGAACTAATAATACTCTTTATATTCAAGTGCAGAGAAAGAAGTTTGTAACTCTTATTCTCTATGCCGATGACTTGTTTATCACAAGCAATGATGAACACTATAATAGGTCCGTGAAGAAGGAACTAAAAGATGGGTTTGAGATGATAGATCTTGGACTTCTTCACTATTATTTTGGCATAGAAGTCACTCAGAAAGATAAAAGCATTTTCATTGCTCAAACTAAGTATATTTCTAAATTATTAACAAGGTTCAGTATGATTGATTGCAAACCTGCCCTCATTCCAATGGAAAGTAACTTGAAATTGTCTAAGGATGATGGTAGTGTATTTTTTGATGGCACAAAACACAAGGAATTAGTTGTAGGCTTAATATACTCAATGGCCGCCAAGGCCGATATATCTTTCGCAGTGGAAATTTTGTCAAGGTTTTTGCATGAGACCAGAGAAAGTCATTGTCATGCAATGCAAAGAGTACTCCGTTACCTTCAAGGAATGAAAACCTATGGCCTTGAGTACTGCCAAAGCAAGAATTTCAAACTTGTTGGGTATTGTGATGTTGATTTTGGTGGATGTGTGGATTCTAGAGTGTCCACAACAAGATACACTATGCATATGGGTTCATGTAATAACCACCCCTATTTTTCCAATGAAAGAAACTTGCGAACTACTATGTCGTATCAATTAAATTGTTTAATGATCAACATGGCATTTTGTCAAACACTTGACAAACATACAACTATACATGCAAAACCTGAAACTCCTTATTTGTTGTTAAACACTAATTTGCAATATAAATGTGCACATACAATTGCCTTATGGGCTGCAACAAATATTCAAATTTGTATTCAAAAATTACAATGCTTAGATATAAAAATTTGATAGAAGCAGCCTGGAAATTAGTGTTGTAGTGACCCACAGAGGAAATGGCAGCCTTCCAAACCTCTAATCAGCGAGAATGAACAAGTAAACTTGATGCAAACACTGTTCACGCACTATAGCAGCACTATTCACGACACTATAGCAATTTTACTATTCATGGGTACTGTAGCAAAATCACTATTCACACACATTGTAGCAAAAACACTATATTCACGCACATTGTAGCAAAATCACTATTCACACACATTGTAGCAAAAACACTATATTCACGCACATTGTAGCAAAAACACTATATTCACGCACACTGAAGCAAAACACTATTCACGGCTGCTATAGCAAATCATTATTCTGTCCTTTGTTGTAAATCCAATAAGCCCAATGTGTTTCCTAAATGAAAACACCATCAGTCCTCCTGACTGTGTCTTTCAACAGCGAAGAGAATGCTAACAAAGAGGGATTTCGTCCTCCAAGCTCGAAAATCAAATTTCCAGAAAATCCAGCAGCATAACATTAATCTCATCCAAAAACTCCCTAAATGGAAGCTCTTCTATTTCTTTTATAGAGTTCTCACAAGAGTCCATTCCTTCCTTTTGTCCATGTAGGATAAAACATAACTCCCTTTATGTAACTTATGTATCCGATGAATTATAAAATAAAGGGGATTCTTTTATTTAAATAATCCCACAAACTATAGAATATGCATTAATAAAGTTAAATATTTAAATTTAACTTTATAAAATAACTTCATTAATGCCCAATAAATCATATCAATGATAAATAAATCTTCCTGTCGATTTTAAACAATTACCATCGACATGTCACTGCCCCTAGAAGTCCAGCCATGTCCATTCACGACTTACTATAAATAGTAAGTATGCCCAAAACTTCCTCAAAACCCTCAAAAAAATATGCAACTGAAACTGTCTAGGCCAAATAGCCTCTAAGTCCCTTTAATGTCCTAGTTAGCCTACGGGACCATAGGGAAATAGGCTAACGACAACATCATGCTTTGAATGTTAGAAAGGGGACATTACAGTTCAGCTGCCATTGCATGGTGTTGTAAGAAGCAGGATACTATGGAAATTCATCAACAGGATCAAAATACATTGCAGTATGGGATGCTTTTAGAGAGATTGTCTATTTACGTCACATCCTTGAAGATCTTCAGATTTCTCATATTGCTCCTACACATTTATGCATTGACAATCAAAGTCCAATCAAGATGTCCAAAAATCCAAAATTTCATGCCAAAACCAAACATATGGATGTTAAATATCATTATCTGCAAATGTTAGTGTCGAAGAAAACACTTGAACCAATATATTACCCAATTACAAATCAAACAACCAATATTTTCTCAAAACCCCTTGACGAGTAAAATTTGAAAAATTCAGTAAAATGCTTGGAATTTGTCCAAACAACTGACTTTGAATCATAGGGGGCTTTGTTAGGACTTGCTCCAAAGTCTAAATGTTAGTATAGGTTAATAAGTGTTTGTAATAAATTAAAAGGGCATGCTTATTTATAAAGACACCCCATTTATACATTTATTATATTGTTAAGTTAATAAAGTAATAATTTTGCTTTATGTGTAAAACATTCCCGTATAGAATTAGGTATTGAGTAGTTACAAGGTTGGTTGATTTACCGGTCATTGGTAAATCAATAAATAGGTCTTTTTTTGTCATCAAGGGTTAGCAGCTTATTGACACCCTTATGTTCTTTGCTATTTTGATTAATAAAATGCTTGTGGCCTGCCTATTGTAAGCACAAGATTAACCTGTGGTAATTTGTGTGCTGGTTTTACTCAAATAGTTTCACAACTTTTTATGAAGGCCTTAAATTTGCATTGTCCCACCATTCCATCCCCCGAGTATTTCTAATTAAACATGGGCGTGATATATGCTATTGCAAGGCTCTTGTGATGTATTGTAAGGGTGTGTTCACCTAATCTTATCAAGGCTCTTAGGTTGTGACAGAGGTAAGCATACCCTCAATGTTAACTATGGAGGTGAATCCACGTTGACCCTAAAACTTTGATGAGAGTTAGGCAGCAATCAGCAAAGAAAAGAGAAACAATACTTACCAGGTAGTTTGAGTATCCATGTTGTGTCAAGCTTAGGTAGAATAATACTCAACCAGCTCAGTGTGAGAGTAGGGAATCCCCTTTGGCATAGCAATGTAGTGCATTGATTATTGATGGGTGCTCGAAAATTTTGAAAAAAAATGCATGAAAGCAGCTCTTTCTAGATTTCCCCTTATCTGATAATATTACTTTAGTAGCTGCCGATCGTGTTTTCTGGTACTATCTTTTCTCATCTACTGTGGAATACAAAAACTTGAAATGCTTTAGAAGCTTCTGCAAGGATATAAATAGGTAAAAGGAGTCTTTACCTTGTTGCCTGGGAGGTCTGTACACCTCAAAGGACAAAAGGGGTATTCAATTAGCATTTATTGAGCTCAAGAAGCCCTAATTCCAAAGTGGGTGGTTTGAGCTATTAGTGAGGATGCTCCCTGGAAAATTCTGGTCTGGTACTGCTTAGAAACAAGGATAACGATGATGTTAGAGAAGCATTTGGTTTGTGTGATATGGTTTGTTGGGGAGGGGGGCACTTTCTTTGCAATAGCAGGCTCTGCAACTCTTACGAGGTATTTTCCTGTATCCTTTTCCTAGTAGCCAGTTAGGAAACATTTACACTTTTGCTGAAATGCTAGATAGAAAGAGCCTTGTAATAGAGAATTAAACTACTAAATAGATTGGAAAATGGTCCACTGAATACAAAAGTTTTTTTTCGTCCTGGAATAAGGCAAAGTAATTCTAAGTGCAACTGCACAGGGTCCTCTTTCAAAGGATTAGAGATAGAACTAAAGCAAGTATTTTCTGTGTTATAGTGAATATCCTTTTATGGAAGGATTAGGTAGAACTACCCTATTGACAAGAGACTTAACAGAAAATGGTGTTGTAGGATCCTTAAAAAAAGTATCTAAAAGGTGTTAGGGTGTCTACAAGTCTCAATTTGACAATTATCTTACAAATTCAAAAAAATTAGCTGGTTAGATAAAATTAGAGGCATTTTGTTAAGGCTAGATTGCATAAATCCAATTTGACTCATTGCGAATGTGTTAGATGTAAGAAAGAAATTGTGAAACATGTTATTTGGCAAAGCCTAGTTGCACATTTTTTAGGGCAGTGTTCGTTTTGGAATTGAATCTCTTCCAACTATGTTCATCTTTTAGTGAGCCCCCTACATTGGAATAGAGGGTTTATAGGGGATTGCAATATGGTAGGTAGCATAAGATAGGGAACAATCTGAGTTGTAAAAATTTCTCTTCTTCAGAAAAGAGGTCTATAACAACCTTTGATGATGATTCCTCTAAGATTAGCTTGGAGGCAACTGTGTGCTTAAGCATCACATTGCTGCACAGTTCTCATATAGGTTGTATATTTTTAGAAGAATTTAATGATACTTTACATAAGGTTTCTAAAGCCAACATATTGGCCCTCCTGGCCTATGCTGCAAGATAATCCTTACAAAGAATGTGCTAAAATTCATGGTGTACCTCTTTATGTGTTCTTCCTGTTTTTATGTTTAGGATCCATGTTTCTACTTCTTCTATCATTGATGTATCCCAATTAGAAATTGCCTATATTATCTCTCTTGATGTGCATTGCCATGCTTTGTGCAGTCATGATTTGATGATGTTCAAAGCACTAGGAAGCTTTTGATTCTTCCGTCTTTATAGTAATAGCTGTTTTACAACTCTCCTCTCTCTTCAAGATTTCCTCTACAAAATAGATGAAGTAGTTACCACATGCAAAGAAGGATGATATTTTTTGGTATGTTACTACATATGGCATAATAATTGTTTGGGATTTCAAGCTTCCGCAATCAATAATGTTTAAAGACAACTTATTTTGGGTAAAATTGCATAGAGAATTGAAGGATCGATGTTTTGGACCACACTTTGTGGTCCATCATCAAGATGCGTAATCGTTTTCAAAAAGAAGTTACAATCTCTGTGATAATGATGCCAAAAACAATTTAAAAATATCTTCAACCCATCCTTGTTTAAAATTTTGACCATGACCCTAGAAGTTCCTATCATTTCTGATTTTTATATTTTTGTAATCATTGGTTGATTTTGACAATCTGCCTATGTCAATATGCAATTTCATTTGTTAAAGATTGTAGATTGGTTCATTTGATCCTTTAGTTGGACCACATGAATTTTATCCTCTCGAATATCAACCATCAGTAACTAGATGACCATTAGCCTAATCATTCAAAAAAAAACTCCCGATGCTTCTTAGATGACCAAATCTCATTATAAACAATTGACAAAGACGCTAGGTCTAATTTTTTCTTTATATGGGGTTAAAATTTGATTCACTCTAATACAGGCTGTTGATTATCTTGCCTTCCAATGTCAACCAACATGACACCAAGTGTTGTTCGAGTTAGTGGAAATGAGATCCTTTACAAGATTAATACAATCAAGGATTAGTGCAACATGCAAGGGAGGGTTGAGTTGTATATATATAATATATTCAGACACACACACACATAGATACATGGAAATGCTTTTCAAATAGTTGATACAATTTAGTAAAAAATGTATGTAAATCTTTTTTAAATGTGTAAAGTGATATTTGTGAGATGTTAACAATTAATAGCTGACCTTAAATTTGATGTCCATTTGACCATCATAAGGCAGTTTCAAACTGAAATCTGACCATCATATAGAAGTTTTTCCTTCTTGCTTGCAGAAGTCAATCCAAAAAATGTGATACCTTGGGCATACAGCAGAGTTTGAAGCCCATATTTTTGTCCCTAAACATATTTTTTTGAGCCATGTATCACCACCTAGCAGAAAATCTGCGGAGAAGCTAATAAAGTCATTAATCAATGTGTATATCACAAATCCAAGATAGACACCTTGAGATTGATATCTATCAACATTTTTCAGATAGATATATTTAAGATATCTGTAGTAGTTTTACATCACTTGCAAGCCAACAGGGACATGTAAACCTTATGAAATATAAACCTTTGGACCCTTGGAACAGTCCCTATGAGACTCTTTGGTCAGTCGATCAAATAGCCCTAAAATATTTTTTGCCACCCCTTCCTCCCTCTAGTTATCTCTCCCTGATGTGGCTTCAGATCTTGGACAATAACTAGAAGGAAGAAGCCAACAGGATTGCTCCTTGGACAAATACATGTAAATCACAAGTTCCATAAACCAATTTAATCCTTATCTTCTTTTCTTTTTTCCCAGCATTGCTACTATATTCAGAACATATAGACAAGAAACATGTTTGTAATTGGAGACATAAACCTCACTTAGCTTATCTATATGACAGATGATTGGTTAGACACGGCGGGGATAGCCTAGCGGTGTGTGAGCTGAGTGCTAGAAGTGGGAGGTCTTGGGGTCCATTCCCCAGGCTAACCACCTATATAGTGTCGTTCCCACACTAGATCCGGCAGGTCAGCTGTGAAGGTTCCCGATGCGGTGGACTAGCCAGCTTGGTGTTCAATGCGACGGGGGTCGGTATGTGGCTTGAAACTTAGTGGTCAATGCGACGAGACAAGCCAAATCCATGGCTAGGGGCCATGTCTACTCTTCATAGCCGAATCCGGCTCCAGTTAAATAAAGCCTATTACCCAACATTTTAGCCAATGAGATGTGGATGAGTTGGTAAAGTGGCTTGGTTGCTTCAAGTCCCACCCAAGTTCAAATCTCACTAAGGCATATGAGGTCGGATGTGGCCGTTGGTAGTATTCTCGAAGTTGGTTGAGGTCATCGATAGTATTCTCGAGGCTAGTTGTGGCCATTGTTGGTATTCTCAAGCCAGTTGGGGCCGTTGTTGATATATATGGTATACATGTGGTAGATAATCAATTGGGGATCTGGCCCCTGATTGTGTCCCAGACCGGTTCATAGCTCCAATCAAAAGTAATTACCAATTAAAAAAAAAGACAAATGATTGGTTATATAAATAAATCTCACAGTTTAATGTAACGATCAATTTGACAAGATTGTGAATTGACCACTTTATTGTTTGCCTAAATAGATACATGGGATGATGGGACGCTACCTTAAAAATTAGAGTAAGCTTCATCCCCGTCTATTGAGTATGTTCTCCAAGGTAGATGAAATGACATTCTAGTCAAGGTCAAAGCTGTCAAGTGGAGATAATCCATTAATCAGTAATTGATTTCTTGGCATTTAATTTAATTTTATGTTTGACAAACAAACAAGAAGGTGGTTAGTAAATATGTTAGAAATATCAAATGATTTCGATACGGTAGTAAGTAGTAGGTGTTTAAATTGATATAAAAAAGTTTTAGGTAATTAGAATTCATAATGTGTGACTTGTGTTGATATAAAACAGTTTTAGATAATTACAATTCATAATGTGTGACTTGTGTTGATATAAAACAGTTTTAGATAATTACAATTCATAATGTGTGACATGAGTATGTCTTGGCCAGAAGATTGGCATAAAACGTATCATAAAGACAATAAATAGCACATATGTTAAGTAATTACAGCTCTATGCCGGTTAAAGAAACAAGTTAGTTTAGAGACCCACTATGTTTGAACTTTGAAGCTAAAAAGGGATAATAATTGAATGGCTTCTTATGAAAATAACAAAATAATTTTAAGGAAGGAACACCATCCTTTACAAATCGACACAGCAGGGTCTAAACATTACAGCTAAGGACTGAATCATCTTACTTTGAACAAGCAGTGCTTGTTTTGGGATGACCTGAATAAGCAATTTAATATTTGCACCAAAAATCAAATATTGAATGGGGAAAAAAGATACCTACTGCAGTTCTGTACACATTATGCATCTCTGCCACGTCAATGCAGAAATAGCTATTCTCAATATTCAGTCATCTGAAGATCAAAATTTTGCTGGGGAAATAGAGCAAAATTATAAAAATGTTTGTCATGTGAGATAGCCACCAGACGTACCACCTTGGAAAATGGCAACTCTACCTCTCTACTATTTAGGATCATATCTCATATTCGAAATTGATATATTTTCTTATTTTTACGGAGGCATCTGAGACAAGACTTCAGATCTTGTTATTACAAACATGCTTTTGGTTGCCAGTGTTAGACCATTGTTATAGATGTATGTAAACTTATGAGTCTTGTGTGCATGTCCATGTGCGCATTTTCTGGATGTGTCTCTGTGTGTGCACACGCATATGCATGTGTAAAAGAAACTTTTAAATTTTACAAGGTATGCATGAGGAGAATTTACTTGTTTTGTGCTAGGTTTTGAATCGTTAAAATTTCGTTACTCTATTTTTATAAACGAAATTTAGTTTAGTGTCCAAGTATTAGATGATATTAGGAGTAAACACTGAACTCTGTGAATACTGAACATTAAATTAAAGGAATGATGTGGAAAGTGTGTGGACATGAAGTGTATGCGCATGCATGTTCATCTGCATGTATGCACATGAATGTGTGCTTGTGTTAAAGAAACTTTTAATATGATGAAAAGGATCCAAAGCTGTCATAGAAGTTCCAACAGTTTGATGAAATGTTCAATTAGGACACTCCGGAGAAACTGGAAAATGGATACCATGTTGAATGGGTCAATTGAATGGTAAATGTATGCTTTTTCTCTAGTGGACCACATATTTTATATTATACTACAAACATCAGAAAAGATTATGGGTATCCGATTCTCACTCAAATTAGAATGTATTTATCTTTCAAACAGCATACCGTTTTGTCAGCAGCTGTTGGTGGCATGAATAGTGTCAGCCCTCCATCTACACAGATCCGTTTTCTAAAAATTGTAACTGGCCTTGGTGCAAGGTATCTGTAAAGAAAATTGGCATTCCTCTAAGTTACAATCCACTAACAAGAACCATATAGTAAAATCAGATACGGGAAGAGCTCAATTAGTTATCGTTTGGAAGAATAAAAACATAATTAAAAGCGACAAATACAAGGCATATACCCTGGTATGAAGGAAGATGTAAACACAGCATCAATCAGATCTTCCTTGGAGTCAAAATGATCTACAAGCAATGACCTTGGTGATCTGAACACCTGTGTTATAGCAACTGTGCCATCATAAAAACAGTGAGTCGCACAATACCATCAATGGCCTGTTCTTGAGCAATCAAAGGACAAGGAATACAATTATTTAGGGGACAAGAACTTAGCTTATATTGATCTTTCATGTAGTTTACCAATCGAAATCTGGGTAACGGAGTAACTAATGCAATCAATAAATAGAATAATTAAAACCTTTTGTAAATATTTAAAGCAAGCTTCAAACAATGAAGTTGAGATTGTAGGCCTTATCTCAGGACTTCTAGTAAGTGGGTCAATAAATAGTTTTATTGGAAGTAACTACAATCTCAGTCGACACAATCCAACCAAATGAAAAAAGATGCCAGAATCAAGCAGTTATATACTATTACTGGAGCCATGAAGACTCATTATGCAGAGAAGAATACCCTCTGGAAAGTACTTCTTAATTGAAATTAATAAACAGGGCTATTATAATGGTACGCTTATGGAGGATGCAAATACCCTCAGGAAAGTACTTCTTAATTGAAATTAAAAAACAGGCCTATTATAATGGTACGCTTATAGAGGATGCATTAGTCTAAAGGATGAATTAGTACACTCTGTACTCAGGTGAATGTCACGTCATACAAGTTTATAGGGGGAATTGAGACAGCCAAAAACCTTTCCATCTCACCATCGGTTAAAACTTAAAAGTGGTAGGCTAGAAACCAAGTGTCCCTATTTAGATAGGTTTGTTAAATATTTGCAAGCATTTTAAATATACAATTAGAACCATCTTATATAATATAAAGCATAAAAAGTATGGGTTGGACTTTATTTCATGCTCTGAAGCACTGTCACATTACAGTACAATGAGTTAAGTTGGTTGTTTACTTGTTATAAGCAACTTTTTCATGATTAAATTGTATTCTAGTTTGTCTTCTTGTTTTTGGGAATTGTATTTGTTTCCTTGTACTTTTGCCGGGAATATTTCAACTATATTTGGTTAAATGCCAAATTTTACATCTTCGGATTTTATATTCCGCAGTAGAGAGGCCATCATTTCTCAGTAGATAGTATTAATAGAGTGAAGATACCAAAATGCAAAATCAGAGGGGGATAGATTCCCCAAAGAGGTCAAAATGGAAACCCAGTACCATAACTTTTGATAAAATATAAAGATAGCATTAGCTAACTATAGGAGAGTTAGAAAACCATTAATAGAGTAAATATACCAAAACGCAAAATCAGGGATGGATTCCCCAAAGAGGCCAAAATGGAAACCTAGTACCATGATTTTTGATAAAATATAAAGATAGCAGTAGCTAACCATAGGAGAGTTAGAAAACCTGTTAGAATCCACAACAAGAAGACTTGTAAACCTGTGCAAATATGGAGCTGTAATGGCTGGAGAGGCGAGGATGGTAGCAACCAGGCAATTGATGCACTCCGGAATGGCATTATGACAGTTCACCTTAGACAGGCATCCTTGTATTTCCTGAACGATGAATACCAACATTTCCTAACTCGAGGACAGTAGTGTGTAGAAAAACATGTATACATCCCTTCTTAAAATTTCCATGCTGTTCAGACTATCATTTGTATGCTCCACGTAGACATTGAAATGTGACCTGTGGGGCGGAGGTTTGATGAGGAACCTCGGAGACTGGTGGTGGGATATGCATCTAGGGACAGGGTGATATAATTAGCTTGGTTGACAAATCTGGAGTTTGCCAAAATTCTCTAGATCCAAACACACTGAAAGTCCTTGGAAACACCATCAATCATTCTATGGTGTCCTTGTTTGTGCCACAGAAGTCAAACTTCTGTTGATCTTCCTGTGCGATAAGATCCTTCATGATAGCAGGATAACATTTGCCATGTATGCTGAGTGAAGTAGGCAGCTTCAACCATAATGGAAGTGCACTACAGTAGCACTCTACAATGTATGGATGATGGAGATTTATTCCAAACATCCACCTACATTGACCGACTACATTTAATAATTCACAATTGATTACCTAACACTGCATATTCATTACTTGACACCCACATTTAAAATTAACATATCAAAATCTAACCACCCCATACTAAATACCTAAACTACCCAGATTACTCCACCATAAATATTAAATGTTGGGGAACCACATATACTAGACGTTATGGAATGTGCTTAACATACATCCCAACAACCTTATGCTCCTGCATCACCTCCGGTTGGGTGCTTGGAATGGCTACAGTTGTCTGTTTGCTATTGGTTCAGATTTGAGCGATAATATATTCTAAAGGCTTGAAATCGTGGCAGAAAATTCTGTGATTTCTTTCCAATCAGATACTCCACAGTGAAAAATGGGATCATACACCAAAGCTTAGAAAGAACCTTTCTCCTAAAATTTTTGAGTTTCCTTTTCTAATGAGATCTTTAATGTTATCGCATGGTTTTCATCCTTCATTGGACCAACAGTAGACTGATTTTTTGTATAGCATACTCACAATAAAAAGTATGTAAGATTTACACTCTTCATGTTGACTGCACATTGCACATCGCCCAGCCAGCCTTTCTTCTGCAATGCATTACGCGCTAATATCTTCCCATGTGCAGCTAGCCACGTGAAGCTGGTCTAACCCGTATCTTTAACTTTGCCTTTTCTTGGAGTGACTGATTTAGGATCATATCATATCCTTTCTTTACACAGAAGTCTGTATTCACAGTTTCCTCTCGGTTCCCATTAGATTTTAAGTTGCTTTTGGGTGAATGAGATAGTTCTCTTGAAGATCCATTTTCTAGCTCCTATGATATTAAGGTTGCCTTCATCTTCATTTGGTTTATATCCCTATAGTTTCAGCTCCTTGTTCAATCCTTCCAATATTGTATCTTACTTGCACCATTTTGTATTTACTTGAATATATGTCCTTTTGTTACTGATGTCATTTCTAGGGTGTTCCAAAATAGAGGTACCCTGTTTATTACTTTGTTGGATTGGAGCTTCCACTAAACTCTGGTTGTCAGCATATTTTTAAGTGAGAATTCTTGGCCACAGAGACTTGGCGGAGGTGATAGCCCAACAAACTAATTCCCCTGATTATTTCTGCCTTTCTTATATTCAGAACTCCTGCCTCAAAAGGAAATGTTACTTTGCACTGCACTAGTAAAGGCAGTATATGGGTTTTGTTTGGCCCTAGCCATAAATATTTTTATCAGGATGCTATTACTCTGATAGATAATATTTTTTGGATTTCAAGCAAAGAAGCCATTCATATTGGCATGGTCTGCAAAGCAAACTTAATTAGTTGAAATTAAGTCCAGCCAACAATAGCCATCAATTTTTAATTGCTGTATTTTATTTTTGGTTTTATTATCGAGTATTTCCAATTGGGGCTTCCTCTGTTTTTTCCCAATTAATGGGATTCCAAGGTTTTGAATTGCCAACCCAGAAATTTGTATATTGAGGATTCTCCAGTTCGCTACATTTTGTTTGTTTTAAGGAAAAAAATATCTTTTTCCATTGCTGATTGATTGCCCTGAAGCCTCTTCATATCTCCTTAATGTTTTTTGAAGATGCTTGACATTCTGCTGTAGGATGGATACCACGAGAAGTGTGTCCTCTGGAAATTGCAGGTGCATTTGTGGTTTAATGAGACTGGCAGTTTCTTGTGGTGTGGTGAATTATCAATAGCCGACTATTCTAAACATTAGGCAAATCAGCTATATACACATAATACACAATATATCCATTCACATCAACAGGACAAAGTCAGAGATCTGATACATAATATACAGCAACAGGATTATTCTCATTATGATAGACTGTAATGTACAAGTTCTCCATAATACATGGCAATATGGTACAGGCAGAAATACAAGCGCTTCCTCAATAGGAGTCAAAAAACGAACATATAGTCATCCCCACAACAGTTATGTTGGTGACAACTGCTCAAACTTAACCAAAAAGTAATTATTTAACAACTACTTTTACATTGAAATATAATGCCATATGTTTTTATTCATAATCATTTCTTCACTGACAGTATCATAACAAACTCTATTATTTATCTGCCTACAATTTTAAGCCATGTAATCCTAGTTTGATTAGCAATGTTGAAGTGATATGCTTAGTTATTCTGCCATTATTATAAACAAATAAGGTAAGAGAGCAGATCACTTTCCTCAGTCCCCGTCATTGAGAGTAATGACTGAGTTGTTGTCCCATTGATTATTACTGATAGCGTCACTAATACTATGACACGCAGGCTCTGGTCGAATTAATCCATTCTTTAAAAAAAACAAAGCAGACTAGTATTTTATCAATAAATTCCAGTTGCATCCATCAATTTCTTTGTTCATGCCTATTTTGATTAACATTACGGGATTATTTTATATTAGTGGTATTTAAAGTTTCTTAAGCAGTATAACAATGCTATCCAAACTTGCCTTTCCTTAATGAAGCTGCAATAAGATTCTGCTATTATGTTTGGCAATATGACTTGTAGATGCCTGACAATGATTTGAGAAATTATTTGTAGTTAGTACTAATCAATGATATTGGTATAAATTGAACACGCATATAAGGGAACTCCTTTAGTACTTGCTCTATATTCATAAAAGTCAGCTCCGGTAAAATCTTCTTTTGCCTGGACTCATTGGACATGGAAATCTTCACTGATTATTTCCCAATATTTCTTATAGAACCGTAGTGGAAATCAATCATTTTTCCATTCCCCTTCCATTATAGGCTTCACCAACTCCATGTCTTGCTGTTGCATTATGATATTTGGTGTGTATACTAAATAAAGTTGTGTTGCAGGAATCGCCCCCCCCCCTCCCCCACATTTCACGTCTCGGTACGTCTCGGGTACCTGTCAGAAACGTCCGGAAAGGTACCGACAGGGAGAAACAATGGAAGTCAACAAAAAAATTTAAAAAATGTAAATCCAGTCCGAACCCAACAGTATATAAATAAAATAAACATTTACGTATAAGTTTACATTTAGATATGGACATCTAGTTTCTTATACTTTAAGTTATATTTTATTTATATTACATTTATATATGGACATCTATTTTCTTATACTTTACATTTAAGAAACTAGATGTCCATACCTAAATGTAATATAAATAAAATATAACTTAAAGTATAAGTTTACAATGTTTATTTTATTTATATACTTTCAGGATGTTTGAGAGGGGTTTCGGACCTCTAGGAGCTACAATGCAAATTTTACGTTTTGGAGGATCCTATCATATTTCAAAGTTACTCAGATTCCAAGGTTTCAGGGTTTCAGGCTTAGCCATATTTAAGGGTTTCAAGATTTCAAGGGGACATCATAGGAGGTATGAAGGCTGCATGAAGGGATGTATGCGTGATAGAATAGTATGAGAATATCTCTCGCAAAGTGCCACAAGCTAATCCCACCCCATTCCCTGTGCACCCCTTAAGGCATGCACCCTGTGAGATTCAATGCACTGATGAGCCCTTGTGAGAGAAAGTGTCAGTAAATGATAAAGTTGAAAAATAATGGGAGTGGCATTCATGATTTTGTGGGCAATCGAGATGATTTATTCTAGATTTGAATGTACATTTTGTCTTTGAAGTAATGAATGAATTAATATTATATATTTTTTAAAGTGTTTTATCATTTATAGACAAATATTTTCATACTATGTAGTTTCAAGTGTTTTACTAAAAAAATGAGTAATATACAATATATATATATATATATATATATATACAAACGTACCCACGACATATCCAAATCAAGGTTTTTGAAAAATGGCGTAACCGCATACCCGAGACATCTCCGTATCCGTACCCGTACCCGTACCCAAACAACATAGAAATAAAGTCATTGAAAATTCCCCTATGACACTGATCTTCTCAAAGAAGCTTTGTGTGATAGACTTTAATTGATTCTTTAATTTATGTCTGATCATTTGTAGTGCTGTCTCATTTTTAGACGTGATTTAATTTGTGCTTCTCCTATTGAGTGTATTTTTGTGCAAGAATTCTGTATCTTTATCGCCTTTGTTGATCCACTGAACTATGGATTTTTGTCTCCAATAGCATTCCTATTTATCCAGGATGTTGTTCCACTGAGCTGACAATAGAATTTTCTTGCTTTGTTTCACAACTGATTCGTTTTTATGAAGAAGATAATCCCACAGATGGGCTACCTTCATTTTTGTTTCACTCTTACCTTGCTGGAGTATAATTCCAAATGTATTTTGGTTCCATTGTGGTCATTTTTTCTTCCTACATTTTAGCATGAAAGCAAAATGATACACCTGAAATCCTTGAACGAAACCAGTTTCTCTCCACCAAGTTCATATTTACATTAAATTTGAACTGAGTCATTGGTGGTGGTTGAACTTTATTTACCATAAGTACCATTGGCCAGCGGTCAATGACAATAAACAGCAGATTCTTAAAAGTTAAGTAGATGAGTTTAAAACTGCAATGTTTGTGAGCTTGATAAACAAACATGGCACGATAATTGGGGTTGCATATTCTAGCCTTCATGATAACACTGCACAATTGTGTCTTACAATTGTGTCTTATAATTACATTTAAAGTGTTGAAATGAGTAGTAGTTTGAAGTGAATGAAAGTAGAGTTATTCGAGCCAACTTGACAGTTCTTGATAAATATTAACTAGCACAGCAGATTGCATGATAGAGGATCATAATAAAGTAAAGTTATGAAGGAAATAAAAAAATAGATTGACTTGGGTTCTCTGTGTGATGCCTCCTTTAGTACATGTATGTTCAATTAACCTAACCTGCACGGCATACTGTTATAGCAAAATGGAAAAGAGATACATGTATCAACCTCTTATTCTCCCACTTGCTCTCATATGCACATCATCTGGGAAGACCTTATCCAGAACACCCCTAAGGACTGCCTGCAAACAAAAAGAAACCCAAAGGGAAGATGAGCTATTATACTGAAAACCTGGTCAAATTTTCTTGCTACAAAAAATTAAAGAGCAAACACCTGATAGCCCTTTGCTAAGTCAACCCTGCTCGCTATTATTCCTAAGGGGCTGGCATAAAGGGCTAGCTATATAGTTTCAAAAGGTATGTATTCAGAGCTTGTAAAATAGGTGCAAAAGGGGCATTTACGAGGAGCTTATCGGGTACTTAAAAACTATCAGAGAAAATAATTTGAAACTCATCATGCTCAAATATAGAATCTATAACTAATGGGAGAATCAGACCTTTCAATAAAACATAAATTATAAATCTACCTACATCTCGTGTTTAGACCATGCCAATGGCATGGAGTATTGAGAATAAGAATAAAACTTAGTCACGTGTACAAGAATTCAGCAATTAGGTCCAATTGCTGAGGTATAGACAAAAATATACAAATCCATTCATTGTTGGGATACATATGGAATTCAAAATAAAATAAGACTCTTACCCCCAGCCGAAAAGCAGTTCCATTAAGGCGGCAATCCTCTGCTAGCTCCTTGGTTGCCTTCAGGGCATCTTGCATGCTGGCTCCAGATGCAATCACAGCACAAACAATAGCACCAGCCGATGAACCCGCCAATGGTGTGTTTTCCTAAAAATAGAAAAGAGGACGATAAATACTCTAATGGGTTCATGGATCAAAACCAAAAACCCAGTTCAAATAAATGACGTGCACACAGGAAATACTGAGAGGGGGGGGGTGAATCAGTATTTCAAAAACTTTAATCAATTTAACAGAAAACAAAGCATTAACAGCAAAGTGAAACACCATAGACAGGATGAACACCAGGATTACATGGAAAACCCTTTTCGGGAAAAAACCACGGCAAAATTATTGCTTTTATTTTCACCAATGGGCACCAACCCAGGTTACAAAATGAGCACCAACTCACTAAGAGCACCAACTCCAAATGCTTGAAGCACCTACTTCAGCAAGAGCACCAACTCCAAATGATTAGAGTACCTACTCCAGTAAGAGCACCAACTCCAAATGCGTGAAGCACCTGCTTCAGCAAAAACACCAACTCTAAATAATTGCCATCATAAGCCTTCAACTCAATTGGATCAGATTTCTGAGCACTAAAATTAGAATGTTTTCTGCCAACAATTTCTCTTGAAAACGGAATTTCAATGATATTGCTGTAATGATGATCACAGAAATTTCGCAGCCATTTCATACTAAACTCAGATTTTTAGACAAAGACAACCTCCTTTTTTAATTTATATTTTGAAAACAACTTCAAGCTCAATGGGCATACTCAAACACAAACTTGCCTCTTTCCATATTTGTGTGAAGGTCCACGGTTGAACATGCTACCACTATCTCAAAAACTTATGAAATCAGAAGGAATGTTAACCACAAAATTATCGCTGCCATTTCACATGAGTAGCTGCTCCGTTGCACACAGAATTTTTAAAATTCTAGCACTCTAAATCCTCTGCCTTTCTTAGACTACTTCAGCTCCATCAGACCTTCTCCAAAATTCCATCGACACTCACAAAAGGACTTTGCATATCTTCCTTTTTGAATAGCGCTGAGATCATGATACATACAAACTGCCCACGGTTGAAAACCACTACCCTCCAAAAATAAAATGGACAAAATTTGATAACGCTAAACTTATATCATGGAGAAGTTGAAATTGTGACCAAAACGAGGAAGCGATTGTTATGTCTTTCGAGCGCAGACCACCCCACTCACCAAACAAGATTAATAAGGGGTCATGTTGATATCATTAATTCATGAGTGGCCCTCCAATTTAAAACAAGCCACAAGATATATTATAGCCAACGGATGTGCCATGAAGACAGCAGTAAAAGAAGACGGTTAGAAAGTTTTAGCCGTCCATACCCTTTCTTAAAATGCGTTAAGGCTATAATGTCTGCCACCAAAGGATATTCCAACGCTCCAGAAAAAGACCTTGGGCCCCACAATTATTTAAAAAGATATTCTCCAAAGGAATAAAACATAGTTCAAAAAACATTTGCTGACAGGATATTTAGACATAACCAAGCACCCAAGTAGCTCAAACAAGCAGGTAGACACCTTAGTTTTAAGGTGAATACAATGGCAATCTGATAAATATTCAGTAGCTCTTCTTTCATTCCAATCCCAAATTGACATCAATGACAAACATGTTCAACAATAAAAAGTAATCTCAACAGAAACAAGTTAAGGGCAGGTAGCCTATTAAAAGTATAAAATAAACAATCCAACAAATTCATCTCATCTACACTTTGATATCCACTCCAAAACCATAATTGTAATCTCTGAAAAAAAGAAAGCAAATACTCCTATAATCTTATTACATTTTGGACATGTTCATCAACTCCAAAACCCCAGTAAAAAATTACAAAAATAAAATGAAGCAAATCATCAATAGTTAATCTCAAAAATGAAGAAAATGATACTCCAAGAAATTCGTCGCATCTAAATATTTCCATTGAGTCCAAACCACGACTTCAAAAGCAAAGCAGAAGCAAGATATCAGTACATAAACTCTAAAAAGGAGGATAAATAATACAGCAAATTTCTAACATCTGGACATTTCAATTAACTTCAAAACCAGAATGTATACGAAAAAGGAGCCTAAACAGAAGCAACTTACCAGCATGTAATCTTTAAAAAGAAGAAAAAATCACTCGAATTGTTTCATCATAATCCAAAGGGAACCAGGTTATCGGCAGGTACTCCACTAAATTAGTCACATGTAGATATTTTCATCAACTCCAAAACTCAATCTCAAAAAAATAATAATCTAGACAGAAGTCTTATCACTGTTAACCACTGAAAAGAAGAAAGTAAAACTCCAATAAAATTCCTAAGCACTAGATGTATCCAGCAATTTCAAAACCGAACTCAAAAAGAAAGAAAAATACCGAAAGGTAATCTCTCAAAATGAGAATATATAAACTCCAAAAACTGCTTGCATCTAGATGTGGTAATCAATTCTTAGACCCGTATATCAGAAAACTATATTGGAAAATAAAAATAAAATTACCCGAGCAAGTTAACAGCACAAAGTATCTGAAAAAAGGATTAAACAAGGTACTAACAAACTCATCAAATACACACATTTTTATCTACTTCAAAAGCCAAACTCGGAATGGAGAGGGTAAAAGAGAAGCACGTTCATGTCTAAATCCTAATATACAGCCTTTCATTGGAAAAAAGGAAATAAATAGTCCAATAAAATCACTACATCTAGGCATTGTCATCAACTCCACAACCCGAATTGCAAAAGATAAAGTAAAAAATTAAAAGAAGCAATCTTCAGTTGGTAATCTTCGAAAGAAACTAAAAATCAAATAAATTTATCACATCTAAAACATTTTCATCAAATCCGAAACCCAAATTCAAAAAGAAAAAACCCAAATTTTAGCAAGATATCTGTTTGTAATCTCTGAAAAGAAGAAAATAAATACTCTACTAAATTCGTCATGTTTAGACATTTCCTTCAATTCCGAAAGTAGAAGTCAAGGGCAAAAAAGCCAAATGAGAAGTAATTTATGAGCAGTCAACCTCTCAAAAGAAGAAAATAAATAATCCAATACTCTCGTCACACAATTTCCTCAACCCCGAAACCCAAATTCAAAAAATATTTATAAACAAGTAATTACTGAAAAAAAATTTACGAATCAATTTCATGGCATATAGAAATTTCCAATAATTCCAAACCCTGAATTCAAAAGGGCAAAAATCAAAATAAATAGAAGGTAGTTTCTCAAAAGGAAGAACTAAAACACCAAAGATTGCATCAAATCTAGGCAATGTTATCAAATTCCAAGACCCAAACTCCAACTAAAAATAAAAATACAAAAAAGACTAAATACAAACAAATTAACAGCAGTTCTTTTCTGAAAATAAGAAACCAAATACTCCAATAAATTCATAGACTCCATACATTTTCATCAAATTCAAAAGTTGAATTTAGAAAAAAATATTAATAATAATAAATTATTAAAAAAACAGAGGCAATACCGGCTGATAATATTTGTAAAGGAAAAGCATAAATAGATCTTTAACATTATTTCCACAGGTTCTCATTTTCAAAACATATATCTGGAACTAATGGTGTTTCATCCACTTTTCTCTCCAATAAATTGATCACCCCCAGAAGTTCTTGCCAAATTCATAAGCGAAACTCCTATAAAGAAAAAAATCACAAAAAAATAGAAACATATTACCAGCCATAATCATTGAAAATAAAAGTATAAATATGAGTCCAGACATTTTCACCAAATTCAAAATCCGAATTTAGAAAAAGGATTATCAAAAACACAAATTAATTAACAACAGAAAATATCTTAAAGCAAACACTACAATAAGCCCATCGTGTCCAAACATATTCATCAACTTCAAAAGCCAAACTCCAAAAAAACAGATGCATGTTACGAGCCAGAAATATCTGAAAACAGAGTATAGATACTAGTATGTAGCATATCTTTGAAAAGAAGATAAATACTTCAATAAACTCATCGCAGTCAGTCGATTTTCATCAATTCTGAGGTTGCAATTCAATTTAAAAAACATAGACAAAATTGCTCATTTGATGAGTTCATTTCTCACATAGAAGCAACTGCTCATATGAAGAGGTTATTACTTATTACTCATATAGAAGCAATAGCTCACATTTCATCCCAATGATGGTTCACATAGGGTGATCTGAAGCGTTGATGGTTTCATGATATCATTGATATGTGATCACATGTTTTTCCAGAAGCTTTGTTACTGTTGTTATGGACTTTGAAAGCCTTAAAACTATGATGAGTCAATTGTTTTTAGCTTCGGGCCTAATCATCTTTGTTCACCTTTTCAGTTTTTACGGTTACCATTCTAACGATATGTAATTGGAAGTCCCTTTGGCCTACTTTGATCGTCCGTGGACATCAATACTAAAAACACAAAAGTATGTAATTGGCCGATAATCTCTGAAAAGTACAGCATAAATAGTATAGGCTCTCATGGGACACAAAATAAATTCATCACATTAAGACAACTGTTACGACTTCAAATGCCGAATTTAGCAAGAAAAAACATAGACGAAATTTACCGGATAATAATATCAGAAAAGCTATGTTAGAATTTTCGTATTTTTACATGTATAATTCCACATCTTTTTAAAGTTCTTATAAAACAGAAAATGACGCATTGACTTCCAGAAAATAAAAAATGTTACCGTAATATATCCTTTCTCCATGAGATACTCTGCGACGCCGAGATGGTAAGGGAACAATAAACCCGCGGCGGAGAAGCTAAAACCGGGGCTTGTTAGAACGCGTCTTTTTCTCTCGGCCTCCACGTCCTTCCTCCTCTGCTCCCACAATACCGACGGATCAATTTCGTCCTTCGTAACAGAAGCGATTTCCGCCTCTTTGCCATTGAGAAACCTAAAAAACCCAAACCTCTTCTCCGCATCCTCCAAACCCCTCGGAGAAAGAATTGCTTTCTTCTGCTGAGACTTTCTGCTTTTTAACAGCCGGGAAGCAATGCCGATAAAGAATTCACCCGTCGCGACGGCGAACGATCTTTTTTCATTCACAATTCGCTCATTTTCCCTGTTTGTCTCTGTAGAAAATCGAACAATGCGCCTCTTCTTTGCAAACTCACCACGCATGTGAAATAACCTGTGGGAAGTGGAAACCCTGAACCCTAGCGGATTGATTTCGGTTTTACCGAGCAAATTAAAATTGAAGAAAATTGAGGAACCGGCTGAAGGTGAACGTACCATGGACAGGGAAGCCATTACTGTTGTGCCTTCCCTGGTGGCACCAAGAGCTTGACTGGGGTGGGCAAGGATGCGTGCAGTGAAGCTAGCGGGAATCGAACGTTTGACATTTTGTCTCCACGCTTATGGGTCGCTGTTTGTCACGCCAATGTTCGTGGTAAATACCGGAAATGAGGACATGTGTGCTCACGTGGCATTTCATTTTTGTCAGTTATACATAGATACGCTCCCAAAAACGTTGGAACAGCAAAATAATTCACTTTATTTATTTATTTATTCCTTCTTTCAATTTAGTAATTGTTATTATAATTCTTATAAAATAATTAATTTTAATTGTATCTTTAAAGAAGTGGTTCCATGGAAACAAACTTCTAGATTGTTTTAGTAGTGGTGCAATAAAATTATAGTAATGTGTAATAAATATGATTTGATTTTTTATTTTTTTTAAATAATAATTTAAATTATTTTATTTGTATTTATAACAAAAATTTAAATAAAATTTACCTATTCATAAATTTATTTATTCCAAAATTTAATATTTTTAAATTTTATTTTTTCAATGGAATAAGATTAATTAAAAATTAAAATTTAAGGTTTATCATAAAATCTTTAATTTAAACTTTAATTAATTACATTATTAACAAGTTTTATTATAAGTTTAACATTTTGAAGTGATCTTATTATACAATTACAATATTAACAAGTTTTATTATAAGTTTAACATTTTGAAGATATATATATATATATATAATTATTTTTATTTGAATCGAGTAATATTGATGTTATGGTAGGCTTCCAAAGTATGAAACTCTTTTCTTAGCTTTTTGAAATAACCTTCATCTAATCTTTTTATACCTTAAGTCTTATTGCCATGACTGTTTTGTGCAGTTCTAATAGCATGTTAGGACCATATTGTACACAGTGTTGGGAGTCTCTCCCTGCCCCTCTAACTAGATGGACCCATTCATCCCTTTCTTCCTTGCCTATTTTTAGCCATTTGAACTCAACGTATGCACCCATATTGCCAAATTTGAATTTAAAGTGACTTGTAGATAATGAGTGAAGTATTGCATTTGAACATCTATTACATATCTAACATTGAGCATATTATTGATACACAAGAGGCATATGTTGATGTTCCAAAGTTCTATTACTCAAGATTTGATTATTAGAAGACTAGTCTATGGATGTTTGCCACCCAAACCCTAATATAGATATCTAATCTATTTCCCTTGACAATCTGGTTTAGAAAGTTTCAACTATTGCAAGTACATAGGAGTTGTATTGTATGAATTGAGGACATGGAAGTCAGGCGCAGAAGTAAGCAAATAAACCCAAAAAATAAATCTCAATTATAAACACTTTACAAAGAGCGAATTTTCCTCCTATGGCACCTATTAGAGATGACATTTTTTGCTCCTTACAAGCTCCTATGATCATATCTAAATTTTAGGGTGACCTTTTTGGTAGTATTGGGTGTGCATTTTCAAGTTCATATTTCAGCGACAAGTATTATGCAATGTTCTACACAATATATGCCATTTCTATCCCTTTGTATTTCTTGTATATTTCATTTATTGATTAGGAATTATTATTATGTTTTACATGTATTGTGGATGCTTAATTAAATACAATTCATTTATTTGTATTATACTTTGATGACCCTGTGTTGCCTTATACCCCTAAATTAGGGTTATATATTACATTAAATCCTATTTACATTATCATTCTCTTAGTGTCAATTGTGTTCCATGCTTCTAGATCTAATTTCTTAGCTCTATCGTACACTTGATGTGCTTGATTTCAAACCCTAGGTCAATCTTATTTCTAAAATTTCATAAAACCCTAGTGTACTTGAATTCATATTGTATATATGTTCATGTTTGAAAATTTATGATAAAAAAATTAAATACATGTGAGACTCCAAATAGAAGCAATGTTAGAATTCGTAAAAAAAACTTCATATTTTAAAAAACCCTCTTTCTAGATCTAAGTTAGGCTTGAAAAATAAAATGGAATTCCAAAGTGTGTTTAATGCTTCCAAAATCATAATTTCTTTGGCAACTAATGTGAATGTAAATGATGTGTCTATTGATGATGATGATGATGATGATGATGACTTTGATTATGATGAATCTTTGAATGTCCAAGCAAATGGTAATATTGAGAATAGTCAACCATCCACATCTCAAGATGCCTCAAAATAACCTCTTAGTGCCTAAGTTAAAATTTTTATGATAGCCAACCCTCTATAAATTATATAAATGATAGATGTTTTGAAAGAAGTCGTTTGTGCTTGCTTAGCCATTTCCCAATCATCTCAAAACCATCCAATTTCTCAAATCCCTATGAATTTTAATTCAATTTCTCAAAATATGTCAATATCTCAAAACCATTCCATCCCCCAACACTTCCCTATTATGCCTAACCAATTCCACACTTTCTATCCTCAATGTTAATTGCATACCTCTTTCATTCCAATGTCCACCTTAACCTAAACTTCTTCTCCACCTATTGCTTCTACTTTACATTCATATCTATCTCAAAACCTTCAAATTGAAACCATGATGCACACCCTTCATAACTTGAAAATTAAATTTTTTTAAAAAAAAACTCTTGGGTGAACAAAAATACCAAAAGGGTCACTTCTAATGATATTATTCTAAATGTTTTGGCTTGTAAAATAATTTCTCATCCCCTTCCAATTAGTTTTGTTCATCCAAAATTTTAATTATACTGTGAAAAAGGAGATCCATCACATCATATTAAATCATGTAATGCTTTTTGCTTTAATTTTGTTCATGATGAAAAATTATTGACCAAGCTCTTCCCTAACAACTTAAAGGAGTGTGCTCTTCATTGGTTATATGCTCTTATATGTAGATCAATTCATTGTTTTACCACCCTTTTGGATGATTTCAGAGCTCACTTTCAAATTAATATTGGCATGAAGGTCACATTTACTAAATTATCTTAAATTAGACAAGGAACTTGTGAACATATTAGTGATTATGTATTTAAGATTTAAAACCCATAGTTACTAAGATGATGTATGAGCCACCAAGTAATAAAATTCAAAGCATTTTTATTCATAACTTACTTTCAATTATCAAAAAGATAGTTGTTTTCAATTCTTATTATTAGTTGATGAGTTTTTCCATGTTGTTAGAGAGTTTGAAATTATTTTTTCGGATGCCAATATTCTTCTAATGTATCTTATTTTTCTAATGGTTTAAAAATTATAAACAAGTCAAACTCAAAAAATAGAGACGATGATAGTGAATTTCCAATAAAGAGTGATGCTGAGAATGTAGTCAATGCCATAAAACAACCATCTCGTAAAGGATAACTTAATTCCATAAAGATAAAGAAGATAATTTACTAGGCTTAGTGAGAGTCCACAAAAATTATTGAATACCTATGACTACTATTTATGTGAAATAGCGATTTATGTAGTTGAAATAGCTATGACTACTATTTATGTGAAATAGCGATTTATGTAGTTGAAATTTTTAATCAACTAATGTGAGATTCAAATTTTAATTGGTATCAAGAAGGACTATGCCTATTTCATGGTAACAAGTTGATGTTTTATGAAACTTATAATCAACTAGCTCTGATGAAATAGCGATTCATATAGTTGAGTTCATATTACCTATTATATGATAATGCTTCATTTTAAATTCAAATTGTTAAAAGGATAACACTTCAGCTCCACAATAAACTATTTAATTCCAATATATATATATATATATATGCAGTTTACCCATAGGATGCATAATCCACTTTGGCTAATTCAAAATAAAATATATTTTAGAGGAATATCAAATATATTGCCTTGTTCACCAAATATAATGAATGTGTGATAGAGATTTAGAGAGATGAAAATGCAGGGTATTTTGGAGATAATAATTATAATTGGAATGTGAATGAGGATATTCCAATACATGCGGTGCATCGTATTCCACAACCTGTTTTAATATTATTCCAATATATGGTAATAGTAGTTACATGTGGCTCTAAGTTTTAATACATGTTCTAACATTCCAATACATGTGTCTTGTCCTTTTTTTTTGTGGGATATTCCAATTCATGCATGATAAAGATGCATTTAGGTAGCTCTCTTATAGTATTTATTATGATAGTTTTTATCGATCAAAGTGATAAAAGTGATAAAAGTGATCAAGTATTGTTCGATCGAAGTGATCTAAGTGATCAAAGTATGTCACCTAATTACGGAATAAGGTACAATATGGCTTTAAGCATGAAATCAAATTATACCATTAAATTCAATTGTTAATGAATAATGAGTTAAACAATAGACATGTTCTAATTTGAATAGACATGCATTACAAATGAATAATATCAGAGAGCCCAAATGGAATATACAATAACAAGCTTATATCGAAGGATAATATAACAAGCATTTTATGGTGCCATAAATTTTTTGTATAGTGTATGCACATCTAGTATTATGTATATATTAAATCTTATTTAACAAGTTATTAAATTGATGAGTCAGAGCCTATTATAATCACTTTAAAATAGTTGAGATCTGATAATTAGCTCCTTATAACTAGATATCCATTGAGATTAATATTATTTATGCTTTAGTTGTGGGGATTAATGTTACATATAGAATTATTGATATATGGTGTTGTTATGAAGAAATATATAGCAAGGATTCCATTCTTTAATGAAATAGTTATGTGGTTGAACTATACTTGATTAAGTATTTGATCTAATGTAATCAAGTTTATATACTCCAATATATGGTATTGAGTAGATTTGTTTACTATCACAACTTAGTGATTTGTACATTCGTATAATTTGATAAGACTTCAAAAACTTATATGTAAACCAGATATGAAAGACTATGTTGACTTGGAAGCTGGTGTACGATGTTCTGTATGAAAATCTATTTAGATAAAGATAAAAACTTTGAAGGAGAATTACATTGTAAGAATCCCTTATCTTATAAAGATTGTCAATATACCTCATGAATAGAGAAGTTATAAGTATTGTTATAATCATAGGGAGTTCTTGATAAGAGATATAAATGAATAGTGGGATAGTAATTACATATCATTTGAGTGCTTATATATTATGGGGTAAAAGTACTCGTAGATATCTATAGCAAAGGGTGTTTAAATTAGGACATAAAATTTATTAGGGATCTGAAAATGATAACCTTATTAAAACAATCTCCTAAAAAATGGGATGAGATGTTCAAATGAAAGTTTATGAGTTCTCTATTTCTCTATAAAAATTATGACTGATTAATAATTTATATATATTCAACATTGAATACTTGTGTGTGGTACATTTTATGAATGTGTTAATATATACAAGTGTTTATACTTACTTAGCATATAATAGTTCATCGTGAGGTGTGCTTATAAGTTATAATAGTATGCAGTTTAACCATAAGGTATACCCAGGTGGTAAAAACCATACTTGTTGGATTATTATTTATGATTATGGGTTGATTATTTTTTAGAATTATAAAACTAGTTATTCATAATTTTGTAGTTGTGTTCATAAATGAAGAACTATGATATTATGAGATGTCATAGAATACTACAATATAAATATATCCTACACCCAAGTGGTGTATGTTGTAATTGTTATGTCTAGAATCTCACTTATGTTTGACTAATTAAATGTATACGTGTTGGTTATTACTATGAATAATATGTTTTATGACAGTTAGTAGGACTTTATGTATGCATACATAAAACATTTGAGAGTGTAATGAATGCTAGGATATAATATTATGTGTTTCATGAAAACTGTGACTTGTTTTGTTATATCTAGTTGTTTGAATAGAAGTTTATGTGTCCATATATTTAAGATAAAAATTATATGATTGATTGTGAAAAATTAGTAGTTGTGTCTTAGAACACTAGACTATGATAATATGAGTTATCATAGGGTGTAGTGTGTTTGGAAACTAATTATGGTAATTAGAATATGCAGTTAAATATATATTTTACCCAGATGATATAAACTATAGTCATTATTTTTAGTATGAGATAGATAATAATGTAATAGTCATTCATATGTTTGACAAAATAAATGTATGCTTTGATTATTTTTATGTTTATCATGTTATGTGATAAGATTGCTAGTATGATGTAAATTATATGAATCTTATATTTAAATTATGTTTGACCAATCTCGCTTTGCTAATACTAAGTAAGGAGTGAGACGGACTTCAATAACTTACTAGCATCATAATACAAGATGAAGGCAATTCGATCAAGTGGTGTGTATGAATATAATTGATCTATAGATTGCTATTATTTATTATTCTTAAAACTTTGGCTAAAGTATGTTTAGTGAGACATTATCATTTCATGAGCATGATTTACATGTTTGTACAATATCTTGCAACAGAAAGGGTTTTCTATGATACATTGCACGTTTAGTTTAGAAATCATACAACACATTATTACTTGCTTGTCTATCTGGATTCATGTACCGTCACTATCTACTCATTTGTAAAGGAAGGGCCATTTCTTTATGGAATTAGTGCGGGGCATTGTTGTTCTATGGTTGATGTGAAAAAGCACTCGGATGATGTTCTCCCTCACCACAATAGTACTATTTTTGAGATAATACTTGAGATTGCCACAGATACTGGAGAGTCTGGAGATCTCATGCTCCAGGGAGCCATGTTTCTTATTTATGTAAATTATAATTATATTATGTTTATTATTGAAAACATTATCAAGAAGAGTTGTAATTATCTATTTACTATGGATTGACAACAGTGGTTGTGTATTGTACCAACAGTGGCTAGCTATTTGTAATTACTTTCTATGTTTGTATTATGATGTGTTTCATATGATGATAATGATCAGTGAATATTAGATGTCACGTGCTTATATACAGTTAGTACACTTAGAGTATTTTTTATGATCTCTGATTAAATTTTTATGGTGTAATCTATTTATAGTACATGTGTTTAAATAAAAAAATCACATATATCTATATCAAACCTAACGAGGTTGTTAGACAATCATCTTCCTAATGAGATAGAATTAAATGATATTTTAATAATTAATAATCTGGATAAAAATCTAATTATGCTAATAATGTTTCTACTAGCATTAATGATCAAACATACTAATCATGTAAAATGATTTTCATTAAGTCATTTAAACTATATTGGCAAACTATGTAAATCAACTATCTAATGCATGAAGTAATAAACACACTATATTACTCATTTCATTATGCATTCTAATAGGTGCTAACTACTATAGTGTGTGTAGGGTTCTAACCATTTTTTTGTCGTTCTTCAACATCTTCATCTACGTCACCCTCTTTGATGATGCTCTCCCTCTATCATGCTCTAAGGGATAATTTTTTCTATGTCAACTTCACAACAAACAGGGAGTTAGATCATATCAACATGATATACATACATCATAAATTATAGCTAAAATAAAAATTAGCATGATCATAATGTAAACATTTACACTACAATGTCATGTCCCCTTTTTAGTTGACATGTTTAGAGTTGATGGTTAGCCTATTCTGCGACCCTCGTAGGCTGATAGGATGGATTAGAGAGTCTTGATGGAGATTGGCTTGGCTTCGATTAGCAAAATTTGTCCAGTTGGCTTATCATTCAGGCTATTTCGACACGTTTACCTAAGCTCCTATTATATAGGGAATGTTGGCACTCAGCGGACCATCCCTGTTATGGCATGATCATGTGCGGAATCACTCCCTGGTTCACTAGCTTCAAACGGTTTGAGGATCCGACATGTATTAAGGGAGATATTAGCATATTTGATTAATTGTAATCAAACCCTAATTATTTGGTCTAATTTTAATTAAGAAACCCTAATTAGGGCAAGCATACCTTTTCGAGGGTACAAGGGTTTCTCATGGGAGAGAGTTGGAAGGATTATGAGATTATGATTATTGATTTTTGCTAAGAATTCTTCTGAGAAGACTGAGCCAAGGGTTCCAGGATTCCATTTGCATTGGAGAACGTCCACTCTTCAGTGTGTGCAATTCAGAGGTTGTGAAATATCAGCCGATCTATTGCCAGTTCGAGGGATAGCTTCATACAGAGGTTATCACAAAGGTTTACAGGTATTTATTTCATTAGGTTTTGTTTGAGTAATTGTTTAGAATAAAGATCTTCCGTATTAGGCCATATTTCTTCAGATCTGGAGTACAGCATACAGGCCGCACTATTTTCTATTAGCTTTTGTACGGGATCCGTACAGATTTGTACAAATCCGTACCATTCTGCATCAGGCCGGACAGCGTCGCGTAGGAAGCACATAGACTGACATCGGCCGTCCAATGGCCGACATTGGTCGACTCAGGAACTGACATCGGCAAGATATCGACCGACATCAGCCGACCCAGGTCATCAGAGACCGACGTCGGCAGTTTTTCACAGTGTTATACCACCGACAGCGGCAGAATAACCGACGACGGTGACTGTGTTTTTAACACAGCAACCCGAGACGGACCAGATCTAGGGTTTATTTTTAGTTTGTGGAAAATTTAGGTTTTTAAGATAGTATTTTAATATTCTTTTTATATGTATGACAGAGGACTTCTATTGTAATCATCTGGATGAATAATACGATCATTAATTTGCTAGTTAAGAGATTATACTGTGGTTTATTTATTTATTTGGAAATTATTTTGCAAAAATTGCAATTTGTTCTTATTTCATACAAAAAATCAGAATACACAGAAAAGCAATTCAGAGCTATTGTCTTTCTACAGTCCCTATTGGTTGGGGATACTACAATGGTATCAGAGTTAAATCATGTCATCCTGAGGGTTTATAGATCTTATGCAGCCACAAGAGTTGGGACCACACAGGTATAACACACACAGTAGAGCCTTACTTGAAGGTACCCAGGTGTTAGATCAGCCACCGATCATCATGAGTGACAGACGTGAGGGTAGCCCACCTAGGGACCACAGGTATGATGATGATCAGGGCACCAGAGAATTATACCGTGTTATGATGACAGGCCAGCAGTAGATGAATCAGGCAATACATGCACTCACTACTATGGTAGAGAGGATGAACCCACCTGTTAGATAGAATGGGGAACAAGGAGATAATAGGAGTGTTACTTTTAATCAAAGACCACAACTGACCTACTCCAGAACAACTGATAGACCTACACATCCTACATTTGTTCAAGAGGAACTAGAGGCTCCAGCAGAGGAGGAGGCAGGAGATTCCCTATTTGCATATGTTCTCATGGCTGCAAATGATGAGTGGGACTTATTAGCTCCTCATGTCATAGAGAGGATGTCCTTTGATCGCTTTGTTAATTAGAGGAGAGAGCACTACAAATTGGTTAGACAGGATAGGAGGCCTAGAGGTCAACTCAGTGAGCTGAAGAAGGCTACTGGCAAGCTTTCTTTAACCACTTTTGATGGGAGTGGCAAGATGACAGCTCAAGCTTGGGTTCATAAGCTTGATACATTCTTGGAATTGAGGCTAATGACAGAGATAGAGGCCATCAAATACGCCACTTTGCACTTGGATGGAGTAGCACATGATTGGTGGTACCATGGTATGGTAACACTTCAGCATAACCAGGTGACAGAGTACCAGGACTTCGTGGATAGGTTGGTTGAGAGGTTTGATAGGAAAGATCTTGAAGTTTACTTTCGAGATCTGGCATAGTTGAAACAAACAAGCAACTTGGAGTCCTTCATTGGTGATTTTCAGAGATTGGCAGTCATGGTGCCAAATATTTCAGAGCGTAGGTTGGTAGTTCTCTTCATGGAGGGATTGACAGAACCATTGAGAGGTTGGATCAAAGCCTTTGATCCTCCTTCATTACAGGAAGCTATGAAGAAGGCCCGTAGTATGGAGATGGCAGCCCCATCCAGTAAATTTAACTCCAGAGGTACTTCTTCATCCAGGGACCATAAGTGCTTCAATGGAGATAGAGAGAGAGTGGATTTTAACATAGATAAATCAGGGGTTAAGAATGATTTGAAGGCCAATCCAGTAGCAGCACCTTTGGATCGAGAGGCTCTTAATGATCTACGCAGGAAGAAGCTTTGCTTCTACTGTAAAGGTCCCTATGATGCCAATCACGATTGTCCTTTGAGGCCTAAGGGCAAGGCCAATCGAGTGATGTGGGCTTATTATGAGGATTCAAATTCAGAGGATTTCAAATAGCAGGATAGTTTTGAGGGGGCAGAGGCAGAGGCTTCAAAGCCTAAGGTAGAGGTAGAGTTATAGCTTCACATACAGGAGGCACGCCTATCCAGCATTCAGTCAGATGATTCATTCAGACTCCCTGGAGTATTGGCAAGACAAAGGGTCATCACCCTTCTTGACACAAGGGCCACACATAATTTTATAGATGCTAGATTTGTGGAGAAGTGTGGACTCGCTACTGAAGATTTTGACGGCATTAGAGTTAAAGTAGTTGATGGTCACACTCTAAGGTGTGAGCGTATGATTAGAGACCTCCCATTACGCTTGAACAACTATGAGTTCAAGGCTGATTATTATGTGGTTAACATGGGGGATATAGACTTAGTCTTGGGTATGAAGTGGCTTCATTCATTTGAGGAAGTCACTCTTTGTCTCAAGGACATGGAGGTTCATTTTGATGTTGGTGGGAAGACACATATTCTTAAGGCAATACAGGGCAGCAGCTTCAAACATATGTTTTTTCATCGGATGGAGAGGCTCATATGACATGACATGATAGAGTGCGCTACTGAGTGCACATTGGCACCAATATAGGAGAGACATGTGGATGAGCCTTGTCTTGAGGTGAGTACAGTTCAGGAGGTAGCACATGTGGTAGGGACTCAGCGTTCTCTTATAGATGGGTCACATGTTGATGATGATATGAGTATGTCTAACATTCACACTACAGATTTAGTGATTGTAGTGGGTATAGGAGACAGCTGCATACAGTCAGTTGGTATTGTTCACATTTTTTAGAGGATATTGCAGGAGCTTGCGATGATTGTCAGCAGCATAAATCATGATTACATATGGGATCCAGGTGGATTAATTGGTTTATCATTTAGCGATTGCTTGAGGGCAAGCAATTTCAGGAGGGGCAGATTGTCATGTCCCCTTTTTAGTTGACATGTTCAGAGTTGATGGTTAGCCTATTATGTGACCTCGTAGGCTAATAGGATGGATAGAGGGTCATGGTGGAACTTGGCTTGGCTTCTATTAGCAAAATTTGTCCAGTTGACTTATCATTCAAGCTCTTTCAAACACATTTGCCTGAGCTCCTATTATATAGGGAATGTTGGCACTCAGCGGACCATCCCTGTTATGGCATGATCATGTGCGGAATCACTCCCTGGTTCACTAGCTTCAGACGGTTCGAGGATCCGACATGTATTAAGGGAGATATTAATATTTGATTGATTTAATCAAATATTAATTATTTAGTCTAATTTTAATTAAGAAACCCTAATTCTAATTTAAGAAACCCTAATTAGGTCAAGCACACCTTTTTGAGGGTATAAGGGTTTCTCATGGGAGAGAGTTGGAATTATTATGAGATTATGATTATTGATTTTTGCTAAGAATTCTTCTGAGAAGACTGAGCCAAGGGTTCCAGGATTCCATTTGCATTGGAGAACGTCCACTCTTCAATGTGTGCGATTCAGAGGTTGTGAGATATCAGCCAATCTATTGCCAATTTGAGAGATAACTTCATACAGAAGCTATCACAGAGGTTTACAAGTATTTATTTCATTAGGTTTTGTTTGAGTAATTATTTAGAATAAAGATCTTCTGTATTAGGCTATATTTCTTCAGATCTTTCCATTAGATTTTGTACGAGATCTGTATAGATCTGTACAAATCCATATTGTTCTGCATCAGGCCAGAAAGCACCGTGAGAAGCACAGAGACCGACATTGGCAGTCCAGTGACCGACATCAGTCGACTTAGAAACTAACATCGGAAGGATATCGATCGACATCGGCCGACCCAGGTCGTCAGAGACCGACGTTGACAATTTTCATAGTGTTATACCATCGACAGCGACAGAATAACCGATGACGGTGACTGTGTTTTTAACACAGCAACCCGAGACGGACCAGATCTAGGGTTTATTTTTAGTTTGTGGAAAATTTAGGTTTTTAAGATAGTATTTTAATATTCTTTTTATATGTATGACAGAGGACTTCTATTGTAATCATCTGGATGAATAATACGATCATTGATTTGCCAGTTAAGAGTTTATATTATGGTTTATTTATTTATTTGGAAATTATTTTGCAAAAATCGCAATTTGTTCTTATTTCATACAAAAAATCAGAATACACAGAAAAGCAATTCAGAGCTGTTGTCTTTCTACAGTCCCTATTGGTTGGGGATACTACATACAACTAAATCATATCAATGTAATCATGTCACCTAAGCAATATTCTACTATTCCATAACAACATATATCTCAAATCTTGATTAAAAATGACCCAAATCAGATTTATCCATTATAAATAGCCTTGGATAATCAGATAAAATAACTCAATTCTATAAAGATAAAGAAGATAATTTACTAGGCTTAGTGAGAGTCCACAAAAATTATTGGATAAGCCACTTGAGTGCAACATGATCTATTTATCCCAAGTAAAACAACTCAATCTTTCAAGACCTTTATCTAAGAATTATGATCAAAATGTATTTTTTGACTATCATAGACTTATAAGGCATTCACTATATAAATTTATTTCATTGAAGCATAAGATCCAAAATCCAATTAAGAGAAACTAAATTCAAATTTAAGGATAAAAAAATGACGTGACAAGATCCCTAACTTCTCCCACCCAATATTTGAAAATTCTCACAAATCCTCTTCAAAATTATATCTAATAACAAGGCAATAATATATATGTCTATTACAACCCCTTAAGTTGTACTTAGAATTATGCAGTAATTTTTTTAAAAACTAATTACTAACAGTCATACCAAATAACCAACTTAACCATATAAAAACTTAGAGCAATTCCAAATTCAAATACCAAAAATAATATATAACTTATTACAACTCTAAGTAAATACATTATGACTCAGCTACAAATGGTCTCATAATATCGAAACCATTGTTCATGTTTAATTAAATATAGTTATTACATTTATATTTCCTTCAGGCATTCATCCTAATATGATAAATGGATACCATGCTCTCCAGAGCTCAACTCGATCCAACTCATGTATTTCTAAATCTCAAGTGTAGTCCCCAAGTTTGTAGTACTATTGTGGGGAGGGAGAACATCATCTTAATGTTTTTTCAC
The DNA here is from genome assembly GCA_037957365.1 of Torreya grandis. NCBI lineage: Eukaryota > Viridiplantae > Streptophyta > Pinopsida > Cupressales > Taxaceae > Torreya > Torreya grandis. The sequence continues at coordinate 158,931 of JARHVA010000271.1, forward strand.
ACTAATCATAGACTAATTATCCCCCACATAATTCCCTATCAGGTAATGGCCCTCCCTTCATGGATAGGTAGATAGAATGGTACGGGAATCTAGAGAACAAGCTAGTACCCATGTGTGCATGATAAAACTAATCATGCAGTTTATCATAGAAAACCTGTTTTATTACAAGATAGTGCATTGAAATACAAATCATACATACCAAAGATAATGACTCATTATACATTAATTAACCACAAGATTCACACTAAGTACCTCCTTTTAGCAATAATATCACACCACATGCTACACATAGGAGTAAGCAAAGTATACATATATTTGATCAATTCATGAATGAATCATACATTATTTAACTTAAATAGGAAATAAAGTCTACAATTCATATTACTCGAGTATGTTTCACAATCATATTAAGTTACATATTTCCAACAACCAAAATAAGATCCAAAAAACTACACCTCATTATATCCCATAATATCATAATCCAGTGTTTTAAGACATAACTACTATTTTTTCCCACAATTATTCATACAAAGTAGTCATAAAATACATGGAAACATAACTTCAATTTAATCAATTAGATATAACAAATCAAGTCATAGTTTACAAACATACATAATAAGTCTTACCTAACATTCGTTATACTGTCAAAGTTGTATGCACGCATACATGATATCCTACTAATTGTTACAAAACATACCGATCAAGTAATAACTAACACATTCATTTAATTAGTTAACGAAGGTGAGAGTTTAAACATACAACTATAGTATGTATCATTTGGGCATATACATTTACGTTGATGTATTTTATGACATCCCATACTATCAAAGCTCATTGTGCATGAGCACCCTACTTACATGTGAATAAAAAATATTACACTATAATATTTAAATGAGGAAGTACATGATTGTACCACCTAGGTATACCTAGATTAAACTGCACAATAATAATCAAATGAAAACATAATCTCTAGGTACACATCGCGATGCACTATTTTATTCTAGAAATGTCTAATCACTTGCACATAAAATACTTTCAAAAGTATACTGCACGTAAGTTTTCATATTTACATGATGCTATAAAAATATCTATCTTTGTTATTGTTTACACAATATAAAGCAATATTCCAAAACTATATAAAACTCTAATCACGGTCATCATATGCAAATAGTTTACAAGGATAAATAGTCACATAAAAAATCATTGATTGACTAAAGCTCACCAATAAATTTGACATAGATTATAGGATCAAAATAAGGTTGAGAATCAATCGTCTCATATTATCTTATTCTTATGTCATATGATCATAATATTTATTAACAAATGTATCAAATTGCAAGAGTAAGATATTTTGTAATGACATTTGATCAAGAATGTAAATATCCTAATTTAAGAGGTATCTCCCACGTCTCACAAACATCAATGTAAGCTAAGCCAATCATTCAACTTAGTCTAAGGATAAGCATACAAACAATGGAACCAACGTAATGTTTGCTTACAAAAGTTAGTTTATAATTACCATTAATTTTTTAACAAATTTAACTCCTTTAATTCTATATTGCTTAACCCATTTGACCCATTATTTTCTTGGTAGTATCACTGGTATTTATTTACAAAGTACCACTAATATAATGTACAAGCTTTGTATTGTTTCATTTACATAAATATTTCTATATTTCGACATTATTTCAAAAGGTTGACATAATTAAATATTGTGTGATATGACATCCAAGTTTTTCTACTTCTTTCTGAATCAGGTATACAGATCATTCCAACTTTGATTACCAATCAAGGGGTAATACTAAGAAAAATATCACCATTCCCATTAAGTTCTTATGATAATCACGCTCTTATATTTAACTGCTCACTCAGGCTATCCGCAATACAAAAATCCAAGGAAGAAAATAAATTTCCATCGAACCTTCGATCTTGTAATAAAAAGAAATCATATTTTCTTTTATTTCAAATGACCCAATTTTTTAATTTTGAACACTTAGTTTTCAATTAATAAACTTAGTGTTTCATTAATAACTAGGCATTTCGATAGAATCAATGTTATATTCATTGGTTTGTTGTTTTACTATTGACACTTGGCATTCCAAATAGGCACTCAACATCACCAATTAAATGACTTGCATTACTAATTACACATACAATGTGTGTGTGATATATATATATATATATATATATATATATATATATATATATATATATATATATATATCAGTGATTTAAATCTTATCTTTAGCATTTGCATCATAAGTTTAATGATTTAAAATTAGACTTCTGCAATTTATAATTAGATTTCTATGATTTATAATCATACTTCTGCAATTTATAATTAGACTTGTGTGATTTATAATCATACTTTTAAGTTTTAAATTAGACTTCTATGATTTAAATTAGACATAGCAATTTTTCATTAAATACTCAGCTTTCTATATAATATTCAGTGATTTAAATTGTATACATGATGTTCATTTATAGAATCAACGTTCAATAGTGACTTGGCATATTTACAAAGAGACTTGGCATCTTAGTCGACTCAGCCTTTTTAAACAAGAACTGGTGCTTCATTGCATTGACTCAACAATTCATTTAACTTGGTGTCGCATTTGAATACACAACAATATCAACCATGCTAGCAATGATTTTAGATATAAATTTACACAGTGTTTTTGAAAATAATCTCAACAGTTTTAGATAGATACACTTAAACACAATGTTTTAATATACATACAACGTTTAATAAAGACCCATCTTTCAAAATTATGACTCTATGCCTCCAATAGATTTTCAACATTTTATTAAGAAACATGACATTCTAAAACAATTACTTGGCATTTAATATAGTGGCTAAGTATTCAATCAAAAGCAACTTGAAGACCCAGCTTTTGATTTAATGACTGGCATATCATATTAGATTGTAGATTTATTTAAAATGCAATGCAGGCTATATTATCAAACGAATATCAATATAATATGTTGTCTATTACCAATTGAAATGCAAACCTAAAAATGTTGGCTATCTCAATTTCTAGTAGGTTTACAGAAAAATAGGACGCAAACTAGAAATAATCCTTTAACAACAAATAAAATGATGCATCCTATAAGTTTAACTCAGTCAATAGAATATGAAATGTAGGCTCTTGTGGATAAAATGTAGGTTTAATTATATAGACATTGCTTGGAATAATAGAATAAAGGACGTAGACTCATATAATACTCTATACACAATCTAAGAGGTATACATTTTTTGAATAAACATAAATGACACACAAGAAAAACAATTTACAAAACCTACCTTTTTAATAGTTGCTTCTGCTCTTAATCCTCCGCCTCTTCTCCTATATTCTACTTCTCCCATCCTCTGTATATTATTTGCAACTCTCCCCTTAAATTTATAAAATTATCTTTTCTTCCATCTACAACGCTCTTTCTTTTTGCATGCCATTTCTCCTAGTTTCCTTTCATGCATAATATTTTACTCTCATTTTCAAATTACTAAACAATAATTATAACCTCTCAAAGTTGTAGTCTAGCATTCACAATTTAATATTAAGCATAAATTTTGTTTATTACTATGCCATAGTTCTCTTAAATCATCACAACCTTAAGTTTGACAAATTAAATAATGTTATCTATTTTCCTAACTTTCATGTAATTTCATTCATGTTTTATTAAGACTAAGTTTAGATTGCCATAACTCACTATTAGCATATTAAAATAACTTAAATTTTAAGAAAACAATCATTACAAGGATAATTATCTATTTAACTATTGGATATTTAGTAAATAATAACTAATATATATTAGTAATTAATATTTATTTTGCTTATTTATTATCAAAAATCAAGATAATTAATTTAAAAATTTCTAATGCATATTAAGAATTAAATTTGTTTACTAATATAATTACATACAAGTTTTTCTTAATTAAGTACGAGCATTTAAAACATATTATGCATATAACATTTAAAATATAATGTGCGTGTGTGTAGGGTCACTAGCAAATCCTCTATTATCGCCCATCATTTCATCTAGCCCATCCTCTCCTATGATGTTATCCCTCATCAAGCTTTAAGGGTAGGATCAATTCTGCATCCACCTCGCAACAAGTAGGTAGTTAATCTGAGTCATCATATATCAACCAATGATGCGAAGCTAATAAATATACATATCCACAATGTATAAAATAATAAAATACAACTATCACATCATGTATACTAATCAACAATATCATTGTCCCATTACAATATATGTCATAAAGCTCAAATCAAAGCAATAACAATCAGATAATAACCGTACTAATCTACGGATTTAAAATTTATTAATTATAGGGTTAAATCAGAATGTGACAATGATAATGCCATTGATGAAAAAAATAAGAGCTATAATTTGGTAAAATTTTATTATACTACTCGTCTAAGTGATAACTTTATCATCACAATCGAAGCAATAAAGAAAAAAAGGCCTCAATCCAAATTATGTTTGATGAGGGTGAAATACTAATTGATAGTTCATACAATGGTCCCTTATTAATTAGAGTTTTCATAGATAGCAAAGGAAGGTATGGAATCATGGTAGATAATAGTTAAGTTTTAATTTTTCACACCAATAATTCTTTCATAGCATTAGATTTTGTGAAGAAGATGTGGCTCATATAGAAACAATCACTACAATACTTTTTCCATTTAAAGTTGGATCCTAAAAGTCTCACATAAAATTAGATGCATTATTTTTTTGAATTTTTAGCATTAAATTCAGGATTAAGGTCATAATAAATTTAAGGGACTTTAAGCTGATGTGAGGGGTTTGATGCTAGGTGATGTTAGAGTGCTGATGTTAGGAGTCTGACGGTGGGGTTTCAATGTTAGATATAACTTTAAATTTGTATTTACATTTACTAAAATGAATATTTAAGTATAAAGGGTCACTCTACATCTTTTGGAATTCATGTCAATGCTCCATGAGTTACCATTTAGAATATTTCAAAATCTAGTTTTGTTAGTACTTAGGCATTTTTAAAGATTTATGTTTTGAACATAAGATTCTTAGGGTGTAAATTTTGCATTTAGTGTTTGTTTTAAGAAAAATAATGGTTGTTTTTAAGGTTTTGGGGCCTTCTATATTGATTGGTGAATATTTTAGAAGTTATATGTAAACTAAAATCAAATTTTACAAACCTTGCATCTCTTAAAAATCGTGAAAGCTAAGATGATATTGAAACGTAGATTTGAATACACACATATCAAGTGCATCTTGAGTATAAATTTGGAATCTATGTATAACATTTTTATTAAAAAAATAGTCAAAGTGGCTGATTAGGCCCAATTTTTTACACTCAATTGAACCAATTACTCAATTTTTTCACTCATGTGCATAATTGGGGTCAATTGAGCCCCAATGTGAATTAATTAATTATAATTACTTGATAATAAAGATAATTTGGCCCTAATGTGAGATAAATGGTTTAAAATTGGTTTGAGGTACTAAACTAGACCCAATTTCATCTTAATTGACACACTTACTTTGTATAAATGGGGTGAGGCCCAATATTCTTCTTAGTATCGATTTACTCTAATAGATCTGCATATAAGTGAAGCAAAAATAGAAATATGTATTTACTTTGAAAACGTAATGCTAAAATGTATTTATATAATGAAGGTAAGGGGATATATGTAGCAATGTCAAGTCTTTGCTACCCTTTCCATATTGGCCACATAATAAGCACGTGATTGACATATGTAGAGTAAGTATGCTATTGGATGGCATAAATGTACACATCATTGTCTTATCCTAAGCTTAAATATATAATCCAAACTATAAAATATATAGTTATCCTAAGTTAACATAATGAAGTTGCGTATTATATTATACCAACACCCCCCTTAAGTACAACTTATGGAGGTTTATAGTAAAAAAAATGAGGATTAAAACCCTTTGAAATGGGTCTTAACAACTAAGCTTGATCAGGTACCCATATACAATGGAAGACCTATAGGAAGATGAAAGAGAACTAGAGTGTCAACACACCGACCCTCCTCTCTCCTTGAAGACTACTTCCCTCAAACCAAATATATAAAAAGTGGTGAAGGAATGTAAGTCTAAAAATGTATAATGTTGATGACTAGGGCCTCTACTTGAATGTTGAAGGAGGTCCACCTGCATCAAGCAACATTTATGCCCTTTACAAAAAGAAGGACAAAACATATATTTACTAAAAATATACCCACTCTATGAAGGAAAAAATAGGGAATGATATAAAAATCTCTTAAATTGGTCCAAAAGTGGAGAATGGCAGTGGTCTAGTAAGATTGTGTAGAAAAACTAAAAAATATGCCATTATAGAAGACATGTCAGAAGGACATTAATCATTCATGGGTAAGTGCACAAATTTGGGGTAACAACATGGGCCTACTATTTCATTTATTTTCATATAATATAACTAACAATTTAACTATGATTCAATATTTTCACGATTAAAAGTATTTAATATTTCTATGATATAATGTTTTCTATGATATTATTTATAACATAATTGTTATATAGGATTTCTATAATTCAATATTTAAAATAATTTGATATGATTGCTAAGATTTATAATTTCTATTTGTAGACACCTAAATTTGGTATATGACCATTTTCAATTTTGTCTTAGATCCCTAATTTATCTTATTTGACATACTTGTATATATTTATGTATTTCTAAGACTTTTCTAACCCCATATTGGCCTCTATTTAGCCATTGAGCCTTAAAAGAACACTAACACTTATTAAAATATACCAATTGGCATATTTAGACTAAATATCATATGTTTTCATGCTCCTAATTGATATATGATCCTCTTTTTACTCTAGGTCAGATTTGTGCCTTACACAAGTTTCTGCCTTTATCCTTTATAAGTCATGTTACCACTGATCTTGTACCTTTACCTTTACTCCTTATCATTTCAAATGTTGGCTAGTGTGCCTAACTTGCCTTAGAGTACCATATATATACAAGTCATCCTAAACCAATTAGGAGAAAAAAGGGGATAATAAAAAAAATAGAAAATCAAGGTCAAGACCTAGAGTAGAGCCAAACATCGAATATATTTTTTCCTCCCACTTCAAGCTGAGCTTCATTGAGTGGTATCTTAAAAACTTACGATAGAGTTGTTTTTCTTGGTCTCTCATCATCCCCTTATGTCAAATAAATGTTAGATTGTATTTAGTTGCATCATCACTTCTAGGTAAGAGAAGGTTCAAAACCATTGCTCGGTCTATTCTATTTACACTCATTTAGAACTACATGGAGCTCCTATTAAAGCATGTGGGATACATAGTTTACAACTCGCTTTGATGATTTTTTAATCCATAACCCATTTGTAGTTTTAAGTGCAAAGCTAGGTCATGGAGAAGGAATCATTAATTCAACACATTTTGCCTAGGAAAACATGGAAGTATGGGTACTGGAAGATTAGAAAATAGGAAGTGAACTAGTGATAGAAAAATTAGGTTTTACAACCCTGCACATGATAGACTTGGTGGAATAGAGACAAACCTAATAAAATGAATATGTTTAACATGAGTATACCCATTTCAAACCCATGCAGATCATGATTCTATTTAGGAGGATTTAGAGGTTAAATTAGATTTCAAAATAGTGAATAGTCAACCAACATAGTCATATTCCAGATCCATGCTTTCAGATTTCAGTTATAGCAACAAGGTGTGATTTTTTATTCTCTAGTTGCCATTTTACATAGAAAATGTATGTGAAAATTTTACTTACATAGAGTATATATATATATATATATATATATATATATATTGATTGTGTACATGGATATATAAATGAATTTATTACATCTTAGTATTACATGAATTAGTACCTTTTATATCACTTGCCTTGTGATTGATTATATAACACCTTGGTATCATATAATCTATATTTTTATGACTAGGATTTGTTGCCTCGTCAATACATATTTATTGTACCATAGTCCTATACATACCTTTGTTATTCTATATGTCATTGCTGAATGTGGATTCCTCATAGATATAGATTGCATTCTACTATCTTCTTGATCTTACACATTAAAACTTGAATTATATTATCATCTACATTGTTTTAAACACTTATTTCATGTTACTTGTTATGTTTGATTGGAATTGACCACTTATTGTTGATCATATTCTAAGAACTTGCATTGGTTTCCTAATCACAAATTTTTATTACTAGGACCTTCAATCACAACATGTATCTATTTCTAAGGGAATCCATAGGTTTCTTGAAATCCTCCTCATTTTGGTCATCTAGTTGTGAGCCTTGCTCCTATTGTTTCATGTGCAGACCCATGCTTTCTTGTGTTAGTTATATATCTTATTCTATACATATTTTTAAACATTAAAAATATGGATTCATACATGATCATGTGTTTTCTTATATGGGCATCATACCCACACATGTCATTTATTGATCACATCTATACACATATTATCCCATGAGGATATAGTACCCATGGTCTATATCATATGAGTTTCATTGATAACATTTATTTAAATATATCTTCTTATATACATATTATTAAAAATAAAAAACATGGATTCATACACGATTATATATTTTTCTATAGGGGAATCGTACCCAAGAATTTCCTTTATTGATCACATCTATACGCATATTATCCAATGAGGGCATAGTACCCATGGTCTCTATCCTATGAGTTTCATTGATAATGTCTATTCACATATCTACCTATGGGGGCATCATACCTAGATATATACCTATGGAGGCATTATTCCCATACATATTTATTATTAACATATCTTGTGTATAGAGTCTATCATAACCCTTTTCACTTATGAGTCTACATTGATTAATAAAATTCTAGATCTTGCACACACATTGACACATGCTTTGTTATCACTCATGGTACATTCATTGCCATATATTTATACTATTTAGTTCTCATGCATTGGGGGGCATATTTTGTACATTTGTAAATATTCATCCTCACTATAGGATGCATTCACTTATGGGCCTTGCCACATATTCATACATATCATGTGACCATGACATATTGTAATTATATTATGATTGGGGTTTATATTAAATATGTGCCTTGCACTATTACATTTATGGGCCCTTATGCCTTGCACATCATTTAATGCCTTACCACATTATTTCAATCATAATTGATATATACATGATCCTTATAATTCCCCTTTAAAGAGAAATATCATATTACAAAACATCAAAAACATTGAAAAATAAAAATTTCATAAAATTTTCAAAAACACTATTTTATACATGGTTACATATTCACATATATTAGAGGTTTTCATATCCATGATTTAGACATGTGATTTCACACTATTTATTGAGTGGGTGTTATGCAAATTTATAGGTTACATGATATTGAGTACATATTAGTTTCCCACATCTTAAGGGAGCATTTTCATAGACATCATGCCTTATCTTGGGAGCATTGCCATATAGTAAATTTTGCATGGTGATATGTTTTCATGTTTTTAATTTATCATATTGAGATATATTACATTGGTTACTACATCTCATGCTAGTACCTATATCTTATATATCACATGGATATCTTTATTATGATTGTTTCATGGTTACATTGACTACTATGCATGAATTTGTTTTGAGCATGCAAGTGTTTTCTTGTTTGTGAGTCATTTTACATGGAGTATCCCCTTGTCATCATGTTTTTTAAGTCCCACTCTAATGTGGTCTCACTAACTTGTTAGGGTACTAGCTTGTCTATTCCATTAATTTATTCATTTCTTGTAGCCATGATGTTCATCATACATATACTATACTATAATTGTAGACATGATGTTTATCATGCATATTATTATTATATTTTTTTGTGCATACATTGCCATGGTTTCTAACATGCATCTATGGGGGCATGTTACTTGTCTGTGTTCTAATTTTTATATCTAGTCCAACTAAGGGCATATTATATCACATTCAGGGTGTACTGGTTGTTCTTGCCTTGCATGGAGTGAGGGGGAATCATACCATTTTAAGTTGTTTATTATGACAATATTTTTATACATTATACTTACACTCATACATGGTATTATGGGTCATGACTAGATTCAAATTTATTTATTCTAAAAATAATTGATTGGTAACAATTATTTTCAAATTCATTACATATGTTCAAGATACTGACACTTTGGCCATATTAATTTCCTAACTATGGGAAACTTAGCATTATATTTTGAGATTTATGATTGTATCATGTCTTCATCTTTCACCTAAAAATAGGGATATTAGAAAAAAAAATTGATTAAACTTAAATTTTTTAATCTTCTTGCTTGATCAAAAAGTGGATTGGCCCTAATGAATCCCAGAGAAGTGTTGGATATTTTTCAACGCCTATCAAAAATTTAGTTTTAGAATTAGTTGTTGTGGAATTTGGGACAACTATTAGCTATGGTTTGATCATTTGACAAAGAGTGATAATTTTTATAGGGACAAATACTAGCTAGCGTTTGATCATTTAACAAAGAGAAATAGCTTGTGCATGCAATCTAAATACACCCGAATAAAGGTGACATAAAACCTAGAAGGCTTCAGGTGGTTGCATCCATATCCATCAACTATTCCATACTATACACATGCATCTAACTTCGACACTAGCATTGATGCAACCATTTAAATTTGATGCAAGCATCTGAGGCCATAGAGTGCAAAATTTTATATTTTGATGATTGTTCTAGGATCTTGATCTCATCCACTTATAACCTATTTTAGTCCAGATCTGTCTGCACATAGTAAACCAAATAAGTACTCTTGTTTCCCATTTATTACAATATCAATCAATAGTTTTACTTTTTATTTTTTGGCATATCTCAATATTATAAATTTAGAATATTATTTATCTGAGTTTGTAAATTAATTAGCCTATTATAGATATATTTATCACCCTTTTGCTTATTCATTTATATATTAATTACCTAGATGATCTTACACATCTAAATTTAGGGTTAAACATTTGGTGAATCTGAAGTTTGGTCTCAAAACCCTAAAATTGACCTAGGGTTTTCCTGATTTGTTATGCTTGATCTTTTCTAATTTTTATTTGAAAATACTCAAAATTTAAAAATAAGATTTCCCTTATTATACTTATGCTTAATATGGATGCATCTATAGGCTATTTTTGCCTCCAATTTCTAATTATAGTTATGGTTTACTATTATGATTGCTTAATCAAACCTACCATCCAATGCAATAAAAAAATGCGTCAATATAATGAGAGTGTTTTAGAATGAAAGCAACATTTAATCTCTATTTCTAATTCTTTTTATAATATAATAGAGCTAGTATCTTGATGCCAATATGCATGCTCTAAACCATTTGTTCCATCTAACTCCTATTCGAGTGACAACTATCATCCCACACCCATTATTCATCCAAAGATCATATTGGATTATACATTCCATGTTGTCAGTACATGAAAATTAAAAGGTTCACAACCTAATCTGTCACCTATTAATATACAACATGTGCCTACTAAACATAAAATTGTGATAAAATATAAGGGTTATGACCTTATCGACCAATTGAGAAACACAGACGCTAATATCTCAATCCTTAAACTTATAAAGAAATATACTATCCATATGGATATATTATATGAAGCATTGTGTGATACCCAAGTTCCTAGTGAAATTGAACAAACTTAATTTGTGAATATTATGCAAGATCTCAAAAACAATGAAAAACTCATCACCTTTGATCCAACTGATTTACCATTCAAGGATATCATTGACCAACATATGCCTTTGTTCATACAAGTGAGTATGCATAACAAAAGAATAAAGAGGGTGTTCATTGATAATGGATCAGGCCTAAACATTTATAGCACAAATTTATTAACCACCATGGGAATTTATTCCAATCTTATTCAAAAATCAGTTATGCATATCAAAGCATTTGATAATTTCCATATCCCTCTAGTTGGCCAAATCATATTAGATGTGATATTGGGGCAAAAAATGGTTCCAACTACATTCTAAGTAATGTCCCAATCCTTAAATTATAAATTTATATTGGGTAGATCATGGATACACACAATGGAAGATGTACCAGCTACACTACATCAATGCATAAAATTCATACATGATGGAACTTTGTTGACGATGCCTGCAGATGATAAACCCTTTAAATTTTAAAAAATGATACATTCTGGTATAGAGGGCATTCTAAAATGGTGCCACCTAATCAATGTATTCCCATTGAAAATATACAAACCTATGAAATAAGTGAGTCAAACACAATGGCTCATTTACCTCCAGATACAAATAAGGCACTAATGACTGAGGTGCACATGGATGCACATCAAGAGTAAGAGAAATATCAAAGGAACAAATAACACCAACACCAAAATAAAATCAAACATTTGATCTTCCTTTATTAGTCAACATCGAGCAAAAAGATGGCCATGTTTCAGGCTACTATGATAATGACAATGACTTAACACATGATATGACATATGAGAAATTTCAAAAACTAAACTTTGATCCACTTGAGAATATTTATCATAACCTATTCAAACTTACTAGCACATATACGCTAAATCCACCTTCAGAGGATGCAAAATCTAATCAAAATAAGGGCTAAGTAAAAAATAGAAGACAAGCATGTAAAAGTTCATTATTCCATACATCCCTCTTGGATAAAAACTTTGAGTCAAACTTAAAAATGCCAAATATAAATACACCATGTAAATAATATGGAGGTATTTCATAAGGATCCATAATATATTTTATAGATCAAAACAAATTAGGACACTCTAGATACAATACTTTCTATGTTAAACATAGAATGATATCTTTACATCCTAATAAACATATATCATGCAATAGATTTATTCCTAAAGAGGGATTACCATATTGTAATTACCATCAGATCATTGGACATAATATAAATCAATGTGAGGCATTTTAAAACCAAATTCATAAATATAAGAATGAGGATTGCATATGAATTGTGCCTGAGAAACAAAAAAGACATAATACTCCCAAAGGTTCACAAGAAAACCATCCTTCAAAGTGACCAAAGTACGAAGATATAACTAATACTACTAATATTGATGGGGTATATTATCAACATATCAAGTTTGATATGAACAATTTGGATATAATTTATATCACCACATTTTTTGATAGTTGGGATATAATACAACTGAATTAACATATTCTTCATTGATGCCAAAATCTCATGGGTACATCTACCTACCAATTGCATGTGGACCATAAGTGGTCCACATAATCATATGGATATTAGATCAAGACCCACATTTGATATTAAATTTTGAACAACAGTGGTTCACCAATTAGAATGCAACATTGAATACTATAGATATGTGTATCACCTTTACTATTAGGGATATGGAGATTTGCCTACACCATGATGGATATGGCCATCCTCCTCTATTGACAACTTATGAAAAATAATTAAATAGAAACATTGATAAGGTGATAATGTGTCTCTATAAACAAAGGCTAAAGAATGACTCAAGGGATCCTACATCTTTTGATGATGAAGACTTCTTCGATTAGTCCTTTCAAATATATCAAAACTACCCAAAAAAATTAAAAAATTAAAAAATCTAAAAATATTCAACATTTCCATGTTTTATTAGTTCATTGGAGTCTATGTTTATTGGTTATATATTGGTATATAGCATATCATTTATTTCTATACACACACATATGTTTCACGTATCTTTTGAGAGTGATACAAACATACTCAGGCACATGATATTACACATATAGATGTTGGGCCTTCTCTCTACTCACATTATTAGTACATTCAGGGAATCCACTTCCTTGATCACTATACACCTAGGTTACATTATTATATGATCATTTACATTATCATGTTTGAACTTATATAATTACACATGCCTTTATCCATGCTTATATCTTTTGCAGTATACTTGATATGCTATGTAATTAACATTTTTCACTAACACATATATCTAGAGACTAATATGATATGCTTATGTTATTTTCTTATGATCCCATGCTTTCATTTTTGCACTTCCTTGAGTGTGTTCCTTGCTTTCTATTATTTTGCATTATATTGTTTGTTCAAGCATTTAAATATGCTTCATTACTTATGGCCCTTGTGCTTATGTTTGCCTATTTTGACATTTGCATATGTCATTTTTTATTGTATGTGGAAATTTGAACATGTCATTATATGATTTGAGGGTATTTTACTAAGTCATGTCCCTTATATTGTGTGACATTTGAACATGCCCTTTGTATGAGGTCTAATTAGACCATTGCCTTTTATCTTGATTTTGAGGGCTCTTGGTGTGTGTTTGATTGCTTGTTGAGATTGCACTAGTACTATTTAGATGGCCATGATTTACGTCATGTATCTTAGGACTTTATGTGATCACATACTATATACCTCATTGTTATATCTACCTATACATGCTACTTCTATATGATACATGATCCATACATAGATTATACAATTATCTTATCCTGTTAAGGTAAGGCAACTACCAGTTTCTACTTCCCCTCATCTCAAAATAGGGGCATATTAGTGGGGGCATGTCATAGAGGCATGGATTTTATACCTTCATAGTTTCATATTTCAGTGGGGGCATGCCAAAAAGGCATGACCTCCACACTTATTCAATATTCAACATATCTAGATTATAGTGGGGGCATGTTGTGGAAATATGTTCTCCACACTTACACCAATTTTTAGATTCTACAGATTCAGTGGGGGCATGTCATGGGAATATGTCCTCCACACTTGGAATTTTTTAAATTGGCTAAATTCAACACTTATATGATTCAAATACACATTTATGTTAGCATTCTATATATTGGTACCATTGTTATACCTAAGTTTCAACTTGATACATATATGAGATGCACATGCTATGCAAAATAACACTTTAAATTACAAAATCAAATCAGCTTTTAGATTTTGAATAATAATATGGACTATTATCATGCACATGATGGACTTCTACTGGCTTTATTAACCCAATTTACTGTATTAGTTTGTTCACCTTTTGGCAAGGTTGAGGTGATAAAATCACTCAATCTTAACAATTTTATAAGTTTGACTTGATTAAATCATCTAGCTTCACCATATATACAATGTGATTTGATTGGATCACTCACACTTGCCATGTTATAAGCATGATTGGGTTGCATGATTGAGATATACTCAATGGCTATGTGGAAACTCACATTTTCACCATGGTTAGGTGCATGTTTTCCTCCAATATCTATAGACATTCACTTGCAAGTTTACAAATTGTCCTATTTTCTATCCATGGCTTCATAAGAAAACATCTCTTCAAATCAAATTTCTAAAAGACAAGATAGTTGCATCAATACATAGGTGTACTCCTAACCTTGCTCTTTTTACTTTCAAGCATTTCAAATTCTTTCAATTCTAGATTATCTGCATTGATTATATACTGCAACACGCTCTTAGTTGCAGTTCAGTCACTAGCAAAGAACTCAAGTTGGACTCATGTAAAGGAAAGGTGTATTATCCATGCCCAGATATGCATTCATTTTTATTTAGATTAGTAATTTCATCACTAGATTAAAGGAGACATTAAATTTGAATTATATAGTATCTTAGTATTGTATACTTGGTAAAAACCTATCATGGTTGTACCCTTTACTTCTAAGACCTTCTCATTTCCAAAAGGCTCACATTCTATATCTCTTTGTGTGAAATTGCTTATCTCTTAATCTGACCACTATTATTCTAATGACTAAGCCTTCTATATTGTGCAAAATTATATAAACATGATTATTATCACTTTCTATAAATTTTAGACTAGTACCTATTTTTCATCTTTCCAAACACCACTCAGACCCCTATGTCAACACTAGTGTCCATTTTAAAACTAAGTTTCTAGTGCCCAAAAGTTATCCCATTTGTAAATGAAATGTATCCTAAAAGTCAGCATAAGTGCTTTAGTGTGAGATATGTTCAACAAGGATTAGTATACATACAAGATCAACCCTCATTCATTCTTCACCTAAAAAATACTAATAACTCATAAGAAAACTTATCAAAATTAGTCAATCAAGTAGTCAAGTGAGAAAACTTTCTCTATCCATCCCTATTTCTATATCAAGTATAGTAACAATATCCCTGCAAGTCTGAAGTACTAAGAGAGCATCCCATGAGCCACATAATTTTCCAAATTACAAGCTAGGTCACTCTATGTACTTGATTATCACACATTGCATCCTTATGCACACACAAGCCAACATGTAGGGGATAAATACATAATTTTGAGGCCCTCTTCAGAGTATTGTCTATGTAGGTAACACCCATTGATAAAGGGGTCCTTGGGGAAACTCAATGTCATGTGCCCACTAACCCATTTTTCCCAATGTCACTCCAAGGGTGAGAAGCTAGGGTTTGATCATTTGACAAAAAGTGATAACCTATGTGTATAATATGAACACATCAGAAGAAAGGTGATGGAAAACCTATAAGGTTCAAGGTGGTCGCATCCATATCTAGTCACTATTATGTACTGGACAATTGCGTCTAACTTAGACACCAACATCGATGCAATTATCTAGATTTAATGAAAGAGTTTGAGGCCATAGAGTGAAAAAATCTAGAATCTAATGACTATTCTAGGATCTTGATCTGTTCTAGTTCCAGCTAATTTTAGCCCAGATCTACATGTGCATAGTAAACTAGCTAAGTACTATTCTTTCCAATTTATTGCAATATCAGTCAATAACAATACTTTTTATTTTTAGCATATCTCAAAATTATAAATTTAGAATATTGTTTATCTGAGTTTGAAAATTAATTAACCTTATATAGATTTGTTTATCAACCTTGTGCTTATTCATTTCTATAATCTTAACCCTAGATGATATCACACATCTAAATTTTGTCTAGGAGGATCCAAAAGTCAAATCAGAGTTTATAATATTGCATAGTTAGCCTACACATTCATGTTATAGATCTATGATTTTAGATTTATGTTATAATAGCAAGGTGTGAACATTTATTATCATTTGTACTTACTTTGCATAGCCTCATAGCCTAGTTCATTTATCACTTTATCTTATTATTATTAAGCAATTGGGTAGATCTAAATTTTCTACTTTCATAGCTATATTGTTAGATCTATTCATTGTAATAGTTTATTCCTTATTTTATATACAACTATTACAGTGAATAGATCTAACAATATAGATATGAAAGGATGTTCATGTTTTTATAAAAAGATGTTATGAATTGTGTTTTACTATTTATAGTAGTAATAAAAGATTTTTAAGATAATTTGGATGAGATTAATGAGGATTTAATAAAGGTTATTTTATAGTTAATTGATATTATAGAGTTATCTTCTATTTGTTATGTGATTATTATAGTATATATATGTTGCAAAAGACCCTCAAAGTGATTGATATGCTACAAAATGAGAAATGATACTAAAAATTTACTATGTAACAATTTTTTAAGTTTTGTCCTACATGTTGGCTTGGTGTGAATAATGCAATATGTGTAAATATTTAAAATTATGTAGAAGTCCACCAATATATTTAAAAAGCAATGAAATGTACAAAACCTAGTAGAGGTGAGGAAGCCATGAATGCACACCAAGACAAAAATTTCAAGAAGTGAGTTTGATGAAAAGAATCCTCATTCAAAATTGTTAGCTAAAAAAGGCAAAGAGATAGGTGCATAGAGGTTGAGATTAGGGCACACTCAAGTGATTACCTTAAGTCAACATTATAACACACTACTAACTTGAAATGGACCTAGCTAACTCTAACCTAACTAGCTAAAAGAGGTGTAGGTAAACTATAAAGATGGAAAAACCCTACATCAACATCCCCATAAAGTGTAGCTTAGGTGAGTAGAAGAAATTAGGTCTTGGCAATAAGGCCTGCTGAGGTACCTAAGCATAATAAAACTCTCATAAAATGGATAAAATTAGAAAACCTGTATGACAAAACTCCTCCCCTAAAAGAGAGTAAAGTGAGAAAGAATGCATGCTCTAAAGACATCGAGCACAAAAAAAAATACATCCACAAGTGAAAGCAACAAAGCACATAGAGAGAAGAGCTAAGAAGTCTCCATAGAAGATGTTGAAGCTACCTACAGTAGAGCTCTTAGAATGATGAATGTCACTGACGATATCCTCTACTTAAATACTGAAGAAGCTCCATCCACATAAAAAAATGTTTTTTCCCTTTCCCAAACGAAGAACACAAATAGTGTACTTGAAGTCTACCCATTCCATAATGAAAGATGAAGGTGGAAGCAATATAAATATCTTTGAGTATGAATCAAAATAGAAGTGTGGCATAGGTCTGATAAGATCATGCACATGAATAAAATCTAATGCCATTGGAGTGAACCTGTTAGAGGAATGACATGGAACATTCCTGAAAGAATCTCCATGTGAAGAAGATAATTCAAATATACAACTCTCAAAGTTGAATAAGATATTGTAGATGAAGTACATAGATCCATAATATGAATATCAATAGGAGCATAAGAGTGGTTAAAACTCTTAATGTTTGTACTCTCACTAGAAATAATAGAGCCCTCCCTAGTAAAAAACTATGATGGCTTTAGGGGAGCAACAATTTGCATAGGGTCAAAAATAGAGTCTACAATGGGACAACTAAGGTCTGGCAGAATCTTGTCCTACAGTAGTGTCTCGATAGAAGGAAGATTATTATCCACCATGGATGTATTTTTATAAGAAATAGGAATGGAAGGAGAGATCATAATAGTCTCAAAAGAGACTGTAGGAAGTGGATGATATAACAAACCCACTGGGTTTTGCTAGAATATAGTAAATATTAAAATAATAATAATAATTACACATATTCATCATATAGATTTCACCACAATAAATCTAATTAGTGATATTTTATTAACTTCATTCATTTAGTTAACCATTAGGTTTATAACTAATGAACTTAGCTAAGGATCACCATGAATAGATATAACAATCATGAATAAAACTAATAAATCAATGAATATTGCAACTAATCATAAATGAAATAGTATAAATTCAACCATGACTAATACAACATTACAACCACTACTGTAAAAGTATAATTTATAACTATTATAGTTTTCAAAAAAATATTTTAATATCTCAAATAATAAAACATGATACAAAGCTCCACAGAGTAGAGTCTCCACGACTCAAGAGTCTCCATGACTCAAGTATCAATTTGTAATCTCAAGTGTAGTCTCTAGTGTAGTACTCCAGCTAGAGGGAGAACATCATCTGAGTACTTTTCCACACAAACCATATACCATAGATTCCACACACTATTTATCAAATAAGGGGATGGCCCCCCTTCACGGATGGGTAGGTAATGATGGTGCAGAAATCCAGAGTGATAAACCATAACTTGTGTGTTGAAGATATCTAATACATAATATGTATCATAAATAAATCTATTCTAACATGATATCACATAAATATGAAAACTATATCAACATATGAAATGATAATGTTTAATTAAAACATTACTTTGACCAAAGTTTTTAATAATTAATGACCTCTAGGATCAGTCAATTTCATACACACTAAATCAAATTACTCTTCATTTTGCATTGTTGATACTAATTAAGTTAGTGGAATCCATCCACTACTTATTTAGAGTCATGAATGCGAGATTGAATTAAAATATAATAATATAAAAACCAATAGATTCTAATAGAATATTTCTTATTAGTAGATAAAATATGCTAAGTATGAAAATATCATTTTTATTCATTTAGTCCATCAAATAAAATTCAATGAATCGAAGATCCTCTAATTTATTACAAAATAATAAATAGAATCAAAATACAGTTCTCAATAGAATCTTTCCATCCAGGTAAGAATCATATCTAGACTACCAGTTACTTAAAATCACTATGTAACTATAAAATTTATTTCCTCAACTTTTATTTATTGAAACCTAGCTTGTTTATTGTTCATATTTCCCAAATATAACAAAAATCCAATCTTTTATTAATTATAAGAGATCTATAATTTAGAAATTAAATTATTTAATCTTAGAATTTCAACCAAACATTCAACACATAATAGATACCCATAATTCCTTGTTATGTTAAATACTAGTCACAATTATTACATATCATATAAATATCTCTATATGGAGTATTGTTTTAGATTTACTATAAGAATTGCCAAATCACCTAACATAACACATATAATATGCATTGTTTCAATTAAACTTTAATAACCAACCAATTCATATTTTTAGTAGTTTTGCTAAAACATATGCACATAACTGTCATTTATGTAAAATTACAAAATCGAATACAACCAACAAAACCTTATTCATTATTTTTAAATCCAAAGACATGGAAAATATATATTTTTATCTACTCAATTCATGCTCAATCTACAAAATTGACCAAGACTCAAGGCTTCTATGTTTAACTTAAATGCTAACTTTGTTTACATATTCAAACACATATAATCCCAATGAAACAAAAATTCAACACCGTTGAATACTTATAAACATAAACCAAACAATCAAACATTTGACACAGTTGAATACATATAAATAAATCCCAAACAATCAGACATTCGATACAGTCAAATACTTTATGTAATATAATCAATCAATAGTTTAATATTGTCGAATACGATATAGTAACCCTTACCCAATCAACAAATCGACATAGTCGATTATAATATAATATATTAAACCCAATTAATAGCTTGACACAAATGATTATAGCATAATATGTCAAACCTAGTTATCAATTTGACATAGTCAGATGTATTACATCATAACCAAACTTTGATTCCTTATTTTTATTCTTTCCAAAAATAATCCATATCCATAAAACCCTACGAATGTAGTCACTGTATACATATACACATTCTGAACTCATACATTCATTTATTCAATTGACTGCATACAACATTCCCTCATACTAAAAACATCCTTAATTGAATCATAGTTATTATGGACGTTAATATTAGTCAAATATATATATATATATATATATATATATATATATATATATATATATATATATATATATATATATATATATATATATATATATATATGTTAATGTGTACATATATCCCAGACCATCAAGGTCCTATAAGATGTATATACACACCCCTTCATATATTAATTATATGTATATATACTATTTAAGTGAATAAAGGAAATAACCCCATTTAAATTTCACACAATTGAACCAATTTAATATACATTATACCCTTATATTAAAATTAATTGTATATACCTTATTTAGATGCCACAAAAACTTAATAAACAAGTCAATGAAGCCTTCAAGATTTTTGAATTGATAGAGGGTTACATGCAAAGCTTTCATAGTGGTGAATTCAACAAGGCAAACACCTACGACCCTACCCCTTACCCTTTAGGATTATGGGGTTGGATGTAGGGTTCTATGGAGGTCGATCCTTCCACAGGGCCCTACATACAACCCCTTATTTTATTTTCAATTCATTTCTAAAAAATGAAAAACTCATTATTCAATCAATTCTTTTCACAAATCCATCCAACATTAATACACAAAAATTCAAGTACAAAATTGACCTGTATATTTTGCCAAGAAAATCAAATCCTTCTTAGCTCCAAATCCTTTTTATCTTTCACTTTTTTCTATAACTTCCCATATGTCTGTGTCATCCCCCACAACACTTTTTTTCTTTCCTTTTATTTCCTATCATCACCTTACTTTCCTCTAATTTCTCCTCCATTCTTGGTAGGTAAACTGATTAATTAAATGCATGCAAAAATAGCTCAACAAAAGTCTATAGTCCACCACCATACAACCCAACCAAACTCTATTTTTTCCCCAATTGATGGTTAACTCAAATTCAACAGATGATTAGAAACCCTAATCATCTCGAGGCTTCCAAAATAATCATTTTATAATTTATATAATATTTTCATGACATTGACTTAAAATAATTCTATCATCGACTTCCCAAAATTAGCCAACTAAACCACAAGTCACATAACCCAAATGTTTATTCCATGAAACAATAATTGACTTAGTCGATAACCATTGTATTTCCATGCAAAGTCAAATATTGACTAAATAGAATAATGACTATATAGCATGACAATAAATTAGGTATTACAAGACTATTGTTCAATGTTAAAATGCTATCCATAAACACACTTTGTAAATATAATGATTTTCTTAAATCATTTAACAATTAAAATCAATATATTCATTATCTAACATGCATTATGAATATCAAACCTTTGATCAAACATTTAATCAAATACAAAGATATTTTAAAATGATGTTATTAATATCTTTTGACATTTGAATTAAACATATATATTATAATAATAATCTTTAATTATTATTACCTAAATCTTATAGATCAATAACAACAATGGAATCTATCATAACATCATATTGTTATACTATACAGTCATACCTAATAAGACAATAAGGTAATTAAAACATAAATGAATTCACTCATTTAACAAAACAATTACATTATATAAGATAAACTATGTATGATTATAAAATTAGTGAAATCACTCAAATAAATCAAAACAATCATCAACAACTACCAAGATCATACTAGAAAAAATATTAATGATCACCTAAAAAAAAGGTACATAAAACATGCTATGTTATCTATCTCAAATAATTAATTTTAAAACATGATATACTATGTGCTGTGTGCAAGGGTTTTTGGATTCGTTCTTCATCATCCCCCAACATCTCCATTTAAACCACCCTCTTTGATGATGGTCTCCCTCCATCACACTCTAAGGGATGAATTTTTCATGTATCCACCTCTCAACAATGAAGGTAATTAGCTCAAAACATCATTATATCCATTAAATAATGCGGTATAATTAACAAATGTGATAATAATATACAAAATATAAAAGTACTGCTAATTCATAGCAAACTAATCATGTAAATTAAGCATCACATAACTATCCCATAATTAACATATGACATAAAGCTTAATCAAATATTATTTAATCAACTAATCAACCATAATAATCCAAATATCAAACATGTTATTTATCTTAGAGATAAATCAGGATGTGACTACCTTCCCACTAAATCTGGTCATCATCCCAATGACACTTATTCAAACATAAATTCTGAATTTAAAATATTATTCAGTAGAAAATAATATAATATGTAGCAATAAATCAAGCAAAAAATGTAGAAATAACCTGTAAAACTCATCATAGTCCTCCCATGTGGCACTATCTTTAGAATATTGGTCTCACTAGACCTTGCATTGTGATACTTTTCTATTATGCAAATGGATTTTATAAGTGACAATTACTTTGATTGGCTCTACCATGACCACTCTAGGGTCCAAAACCTATAAAGCATTCCAATCCAATGTGTGAAGGATCAATAACATAATTTTTAAGATAAGACACATGGAAGACATTATGCAAAAGAGCTAGAGTTGGTAAAAATTCAAGCCTATACTCTACAAGATTAACAACTTCTAAAACCTTGAAGGGTCCCACATATCTTGGTGAAAGTTTCACTGACTTCTTAGATTTAATTGAGCTTTTCTAAGGCTTAACCTACAAAAACACTTTATCACCTATAGAAAACTATCTAATTGTTCTCTTCAGATCAACATAAATTTTTTATCTATCATTGGCCTCAACCAACCTTTGCTTGATTATCCTAACTTGATCTTCCATTTGTGAAAGCATCTTAGATCTAAAGACTACCGTGTCTTCTAACTTATCCCAACTGATTGGTGTTCTACACCTCCTTCTGTATAAGGCCTCAAATGAAGCTGTCTTCAATGCTGATTGATATGAGTTATTGTAAGCAAACTTAACTAATGGAAGGTACTCCTCCCACTTGTATTTATGATCCATGCAATACATACAAAGAAGATATTCTAACTGGTTAACTCACTCTCTTTGTCCATCAGTTTTTGGGTGATAAGTAGTGTTGAAGTTTAACTACATACCCAAAGATGAATTTAGAGTCAACCAAAATATAGAAGTCATCCTCAAATCTCAATCTAAATGATAATCTTTGGAAAACAATACAATCAAGACACTTCTTTTATAAACCTCTTCGCAAGCATAGGTGCACTATCTATCAAGTTGCCTATTATGAAGTGTGTTACCTTGGTTAATTTATCAACTATAACCAAGATCATGTCATGTTGGTTTCATGATAATGACAACCCTTGAATGAAGTCCATACTAATCACCTACCACTTCCATTCTAGTATATCATGTGGATATAGCAATCTAGCCAGATGTACATGTTCAACTGAAACACGTTGACTTTTTAGACAATAAGACACAACATCTGATGCATCTCTCTTGATTCCTTTCCAGAAATAGAGAGGTCTAAGCTCAACCATGAGATTGGTTACTCCTAGATGTCTTGAGTATGGGGCATTATGCAATTCATTTAACACTATGCTCTTTAGATTATCTCTATCAGGCATACACTATAGACACTTGAAAATTGTGTAATGCATTTCTAGTCATCAAAATGCCCCTTGGCCCCATTTAACCCCCTTGGGTTAGGATTGCTTATTAAAATCCTTAGATTTACCACTTTGGCTAAATTAATTAAGTTAATTAATTCAATAAATCCATTTACAACTCACCTACCCAAACCCATGGTTAGTCGACACCTAACCTAGAGACCATTTCTACCCCAACAATTAATAACCTTGACCTCCTAGATTTATTCTTCATGCATGCTCCCATTATTAACCTTGAACCATTTGTCAAGGAATTAACAACCAGTTATTAGTGAAATTGGTTAAATTTAGCCAATTTTTTATTATGTCCCCTTGACTATCGATGGTCAACCCTCGATCACTGATGGTTGACTCAGACCCCTGATGGTTGCTTAAAACTCCACCTCAGGAGTGCATGATCAAAGGAGTCAATTGCAACTCAACTACAACTCACTTGTTGATTATTAGATATTTAATTTTAGTCTACTATTTGCATGATCAATCCATGTTAGACTATTTGTTAGATTGTTTGTTAAACTCTTCATTTCAATGCTCCTTTGCTCTATATTAAGATATGAAGAGGAGGTTAAATGGAGGCTGGTACAAGAGATTTTTACTCCCAAATGAATCTAGAAGCTTCCTAGTGAACCAGGAACTAGGCCAGATATTTAGGGTGTTTATGTAACTCACTCTCTTTAACCAAGGTATTGTTACTCTATTAACATAGCTCCAAGATCCATAACAACTTTTAGCTAACCTTAGCGTTCCTCAGACCAATAACACCTAAAATCTAAGTATCTATATTTTTTTTTATCAAGATTTAGTAATTATTTATATTTATTTCAGTGCATGGGTCTTTTCCATTCTCTACACTTCATTCCCTATGTTGGAGTTTTGAAACTCTAAACACTTCATCTCTTACCCAAAACCATCTAAAGCCTATTCCAATCACCCAAACACTCAACTCCCAAACCAAATACCTTTAAGCATTTTATATCTTGTAACCAAAATTCAACACTAAAAACCACTTCCATAACCTCTTTGTAACCTCCCAAACATACTTTTTTTACCAAACCAAATCCAACAGTAACCATTGACAGTCATCTAACCATCGACGATTGACTCTAACCACCGACGGTCACACCCAATCACCGATAGTCACTATGTGTTATTTTACATTAGTAAGCTAATTTAACCCATCTACCTATACCCAATCTCAATTTATGAGTTTCTATTTTATCACAGAACTTCAACTTATTTTTTAAATCAAACTTGAGTAATTTATCATTAATATTCAATCATTTATTGTTATTTTATAATCAACATCACTTATCTCTCTTCTAACATTTCTTGTATTATATTTTAGTACCTTCTATTATTTCATGCAAGCATCTATTTTCAATTTATCAGAACTTAAGTGTTTTAAAAATGTGGATTAACAACCTCCAATTAAGCTTGTTCTTCCTGGATCTAGTTCACGCTAGGCAGTCCACCCTACTATCTCACTAATCCATCATTTTCTAGATTGCTTTCTTATCTATAGGTCATCCTCCCTAGACAAAGAGGACTATCAACAATTGTCTAGATTCATGCATGTAAACCACATCCAGGTTCTTCTACCTCACCCTTCTTTAAGTTTTACTCTCTTCTAAAGGAAAATAAAGCAAAAAATAGTGAAATATTTTGGCTCGCCCGATGGGACCCTTGAACTTTTTATTGGGTTCATAGTTATAGGACATTTAGTTGCATTAGATAAGAGTCATTCATTTCATTATTTTCTAAAAATTAAACGTTCCTTATTTCCTTTCTTCCTTTCCAAAACACAAGTTCTAGTTTCTTTTGCATTCTTAGAAAAAAGTAAAAATTGTCATTGTTTGCTTTCATTTCTGAAAATCGAAAGTACTCATTCTAGGCCTAGGCTTTGCATCATCATATCACATATAGGTGCATCTTATTTATTTTTTATTTATTTGAAAATACATCAAAATTTTCTTTTGGATTAAAATTAACTTTGCATCCATTGTTTGCTTGTATTTCTTTAATCAAGTTAATTAATCGTAGTCTCATTTCTTATTACACACATAATACCAAACCATACATTAAATCAAACATCAAAACATTAACATAAGGACTGACTAAGATTTCATCACCTATAGGTCACCTCTCCTTAGCTATCCTACTTGGATTTCATAACCAAGGGGAGAACCAACTTAGTAAGCTAGCTGAGTATAATCTCTAGTAACTTGGTATATTCTGGCTAAGCACCCAACACCCTTATCACTACATTGTGTGAAGTGATGGGGTAGGCCCAAATATCAATCCATATAACAAATCATAGCATAGATTCATGAGAGCCTTAACTACCTAAAACCAACCTTAGACATCCTTTTCCAGTACCCACTCTATAAGGCCAAAGTTGATCTTCATAACTTCTTTATAATTAATGCATAATCTCGAAAAGAGATAAAAGGTATTTTAGGATTTAAATGTACTTTAGTGTATTGTTATTTTTTTGAGATCTTTTTATTTTGACTGCTTCTCTTTTGAGTTTGTGAGATTGTTTTTTCCTTTCTTCCTTCCTTCTGTGCATGGTGTTGACAATGCAACAACTAAGAAACAAATCAAATCAAGATCCACCTCCCATCCACCCATCTTTCTCTTTTTCTTCATCCATGGAGTACATCTCAAATATAGAAAGTTCTCCCCATCCTTATGGAATTCCTAGTATCCTATGAATGGTTGCCCAAGGTGATACAAATTTTACCACCTTTTTGGATAACAACCCCATAGCCTTCCAACACTACCTTAATACCATGTCTTATCATACCCACACTTCAGTTCCATTTATTGATCTACCCTATGGTATGCCATACCATGTTATGGGTAGCACTTCTATTTCCACCATTTTCACCCAACCCTTAGTCACCCAAGCATCTTCTTATACCAACAATCCCTTTAATACCAACATCTAAGACCAACCCATGCAACCAACCAACACCCAAATGCCTTCCACCCCAACCAATAACTCTTCTAGTATAGGAGCAACCCAACCTTTGGTCACCTATACTCCACTTACCATTGGAGTACCCCCTACTAGTGTTGCCACGCTTCTTCTTGTTATCTCCAACCCACCAACCTCCACTCCATTGCAAAGCTTGGTGGTTTCCATACCTTCTACCCTTCCACCCATTAGTACCAAGGTTATCACCCATCCTCAACCTATCAAATCAAGCATACCTCCAACCCAACCCATGTTAATTCCTCAACAAGTGCCCATTGCACCCAACCCAAGCTATATTCCTAACCCACAAGGGTATATGGATCCACATTATACCCAACCTCCTATATCCACTTACCCATACCTAACATCTTCCCAACCATCCATGTCTGCATACCAATATGTGACATCCTCTCAACCTTTCACTAGTTATTTATATGTTGCACATAACCAACCCTAATAAAACATATCATACAACTATGAGAGTGCACAACCACAAACCGATCTAGTTAACATGTTAATGGACAAGATGACTAATTTGGAGTCATCTATTTCTAGTGCCCATAACCTCTTATCATATGATCAAATTTGCAATGAACCCATTCATCCATCCATCCCAATCCAACCTTATCCTCCTCAATGAGAACTTCTAAAAATTTAAAAATTTCAAAGCAAAGAAGATACTCAGCAACATCTTAGAGCATTTAAACACTATTGTTATTTGATTGCTTATGATGATGCTCTCCTTCTTCACACCTTTCCTATGTCCCTATTTGGTGTAGCATTAGATTGGTATAGTGCTATTACCAAACACTCCCTCTTTTCATTTGCCCAATTAGCTCAAACTTTCTTAGATCATTTTTCCATAAATATATCTAAGAAATTTTCCATCACCGACCTCTACTCCATTCAGTAATTTGAGGATGAGTCAATTACTGATTTCATAGCCCATTGGAGAAGTTTGACAAACCAACTCTCTTTATCTTTGCCCCAACCCAGGCTTATTGATATTTTCTCTCAGGCTTGTGCCAAACATATTTCCTCCACTTTACAAGTTCAGACTTTCAAGACCTTTGATGAGGATTTCACCATGGCATGAAAATTATAGATTAGAGCCATTGGTGAGGGGAAGCTAAAATTGATAAACAAGAACTCTAGTTTCAATTCAAATGAAAATTCCTCCTCCAAAACCACCAACCACTCCAACACCAACACCAAAACCAAGGGAACCGTGAATGCATTTATCCTTAAAACCACCCCTCCTTTAATTATTAACCAACCCAACTCTTCTAATTCTTCCAACCAAAATACCTAAAACTAAAACCATAATAACCAGAAGTAGTATACTCTGTTAGGGGAGTCATATGCTTCCATTTTGGAAAAGTTTTTGAAAGAAAATATCATAAAAATTCCTCTAATTAAATCCCACAACAATTCAATTCCTCTCATCCTATACTTGGTTGGTATAAGGAGAATGAATTATGTGCCTTCCATTGTGTCATTGGACATGATTTTAGTAGATGCAATACCTTCAAAAGCATTGTCCAAGGGTCGATTGACAAGGGGGAACTTGTGCTAGATAATCCCAATGAACTCCCAAATCAGTCACTTGACATATTTAGACAACCTTTCCCCAACCATTCACCTTCCACCAACAATGAAAGTAACAAAGTGGAATCCTTTCACAACCATAAACTTCATACAATCAATATGGTTCCTAGTGAAATGATAGTTGAGGAAACCAATGTCAAAACCACTTCTTATTCCCCTCCACTTATTGAGGTAGTGGAGTCACCTTATATTCATTTAGAAACTAAAACAAAGGAAGCAATCATTCCCCTTTCTCCACTTATTGAGGAAGTAGAGCTACCAACCTCTCTTTTGAAAGACACACCAAGGGAGGCAATCATTACCACCATGCCTTTTTCTTCCATCATAGAGCAATCCACTCTTCCTTTAGAAAGCATTCCTAAGGAAGAGGCTACCTTACCTACCCCTCCCATGGAGGAATCACCTTCCTAAACCTTGGATCCTTTGATTGAGGAAAAGGACATGGTAACCGATCCCATCCCTCAACCCATGGCCTTATCCATTGAGTCTAATACTGAAAGAACCAAACCCGTCTATAAGCCTTTCTCTAGACTAGTTTAAAAATTGGAGTTCCTATCCCAACATAACATGGAGCGGGCCACATTTTGACATCATCTTGGGTTTCCTTATCCAACCAAGTGAGATCCCTCAACCATACTTTTGTCCACCCAACCTTCCACTTCCACTATTAAACCCACCATCATCCTAACCAAACCATTAGAAAACTCTACCTCTCAAACCATTGTTGAACCAACAAAACCAACTCCACCGAAAGTAGCCTAAGTACCTTATATCATCCCAACCAAGCCCATAAAAAATTTAGGCATGTTCCCTACTCAGAGCCTTGCTCAGCCACCATTAAATTTGGATTTAACTCAACCAAACCCACCAAAGAAACTCCAAGTTAAACCAACTAAGAAAGTGGGGGCACCGAGGATCCCAAAATCCAAAACCTTGCCTCACATTTCTACCTTGACTTCTATTTTAGGACCACATCCTTCTTCTATCTTTGGACCTCACACCTCTACCTTGGTTAAGAGGACTAATCTTCCTAAGAAAGCCCAAACCCAATCTCCACTCCTAGCTACACCTTCACTCATCCTCACCAAACTATTCATAACCAAACTGTCTACATCCCAACCATCTGCCTCTAAACCTTCTACCTCTTAGCCATCTATCCAAATATTCTCCCTCTAAGCCTTCCACCTCTGAACCATTAACCCCCAAGCAATCTACTTCAAAACCATTTGCCGAGAAAATTCTTCCCCCAAAAGCTCCTATTACCAAACCCACTCCTAAAAAGGTTTCCACCCCAACTATCAAAGTGAAAACCTCCACTCCCTTGCCATCATTGATTGATTATTACTCAATCATCTTGCAAAGGATATTTAAATCCTCTTGCTTAACCTTGTCACCCATAAAACCATTCAACCCCCATAGTCCTAAACCATCTTGATTTAATGACAATATGGTATGCTCATACAATAGAACACTTGGGCATGATATGGAGAACTATAAAGTTCTCCAAGTCTTAGTCCACCAGCTATGTGATGAGTATGGCCTATTGTCATATGAACTTCCCATGAACCCACCACCAATTTGAGAACCAAACGTAACTACCCAACACTTACCTACTCCTACACTCTCATCTAAGAGTGAGGATGAATCGAAGCAGTCCTCTAGCCCAACTCTTTACCAAATCCATACCATCCATGTGATCACACAATCACAAGACCAACAAAAGGATAAGTGGAAGGAAAAGGTGTCTATTCTATATACATACCCTTCTTCAACCACCTAATCATCCAACCAAAAACAAACACCTTCACCTTCACCCAAATCTAAGGTGTCCATCTTGGGTGCTTGCCAAGCTAACCCTTCTGAGTCAATCCAAAAGAGTAGTTATAAAGAAACTTCACCAAACACCGATGAAGATGAGTTTATGTGAAATAATCAATACCCCTCCCCATCACTGCTAGGTGATGATAGAGGCTTTGCAGTCTATAGAGGTTTAACCAAAAAATCCACAACCTCTAGTAGCCTTTATTGGAGCTCTTTAGCCTTCCATCCTTGTTACCTTTAAGGATTTAGAAATACCCTCTATTCATCCCCATAATTTGGATCCTCCCCTCTTTAGTACCACATACATAAACCAAACCTACATAAAAAGGGTTATTATTGATGGAGAAACTAGCATCAACATTATCTCCTCCCACGCATATGACTAGCTGAAATTGCCAAAGAATATTATATTGAAAACCATGGTGGTGCTCTGATCTTTCAATGACATTATGGTAACAAATCTAAGAATTATCATCCTGTAGATTCATTTAGTACCTCACATGATTCTTGAGATCTTATACATATTAGAAGGTGAGTTCCAATACAACATTTTTCTTGGATGCCCTTGGATCTGTTCCATGGGTAGTGTACCATCCGCCCTACATCAATGCATCAAGTTTGATCATGAAGGTCAAGTAGTTACCATAAGAGCTGACCCAAGTCCTTTTACATCATGTAAGATGATGTACCAACCCAATGATGTTCTCCTCCTTCCATCCACCAAGCCTTCACCAACCAATGATGAATCCACCTCTTCTACCCACCAAGCTTCCACTAGTTTGGCCATCATTTCTTCCCAAATACCCATGAAAGATCCCTTAGAATCGACATTCTAATGTATTTAATTTTTGGAGTATCACCTCTTAACCTTGGATACCTTCCCTAATCCCCAAGAGTATGGAAATCTTGACCAAAGTCTTGGTTACGATGCCAATATTGGAACCATTATTCCTTTTAGGCACTCTACTTGTCAAACTAATTTCATTTAAGGGGGACTTGACCAACCTCTTTCCACCTCCTCTGACTCCTCTTCTCTTTGACCATTCACCTTTGATTTATCCTATCTAGATAAATTGAAGTTCACTAAGGCATACCTCCATAGGTGTGTTTGGAAGGGATTCGATCAAGATGTTATGAACATGGACTACACAAGTTGTTTCAATGTAAGGCCTAAAATCCTCATGAGATATTTGGTCTCAGATTCATTCCACATGAAGAGCCAACCAATTCACCTCCCATTATCATAATTGATGAGGGAGTTCTATCCTCACCAACCCCTTCACCATCAAAATTTGAAGGTCTATAAATCATTCCCCCTAATTTCTTTTCATAAATGTGATTAATTTAGGACCCTTTAACTATCAAAAGGATAGGGAGATCATAACCATTCCTTTGACTCATCCTGAGATGTTAGAAGATGACTCTCTTATCATTAATACCATTTGGTGTCAGGATTATGATTCCCTTCTCACCCATCTTGGTGTAGAACATTTCTCTATCCACAAATATGTCCTTGATAATTCAATCATGTTAAATGAATCCACCATGGATGTCAACTTGTGTAATTATAATATCCTATACATTATCAAAATCAAACAATCACTAGATTCCTCAAAGCATCAAGATTTCTCCTCCTTCTTATAAGACCATAGCATAGCATTTGTTTTGTCTTCCAACGACATGCTAAGAATCAACCCTTTCATTTACACCCATAATATCATTATGACTCGTAATGCCAAGCTTGTCAAATAAAAGCTTCATTGGATGCACCCTTGCATAGCCCTTCTTGTCAAATAAGAGCTTCAACACCTCCTATCTATAAATTTCATCCAACCCATTGATTATCCCCAATGGGTCTCGAATGTCATCCTTATCACCAAAGTAATAAGGGGACTTTAGATTTGCATGGACTTCCATGATATAAACCTTGCTTACCCAAAAGATGACTTCTCTTTGCCAAACATCAACCAGATTATTGATCTTACAATTGGCCATGAGATGCTATCTATTATGGATGGTTTCTTAGGCCATAATCAAATCTTGATTGCCCCTGAAGACCAACATAAAATTTATTTTAGCACCCCATGGGGAAATTTTTACTATAGGGTGATGCCTTTTGGTCCTAAAAATACTAGGGAAACCTACCAACGTGCTATGACTTACATCTTCCATGACCTTATTCACAAAACCATAGAGGATTACGTAGATGACCTTCATAGGAAATCTAAATTTTGTAAAGATCATTTTGTAGCTCTCAATGTTATCTTCAAATGCCTCATCCATTACAATGTTCGTCTTAACCCCAAGAAGTACATTTTTGTGGTCTTGTCAGGAAATCTCCTTGGCTTTATCATCTCTTTTTGAGGAATTGAAGTTGATCCTACCAAAGTCAAAGTGATCCCTGACATGCCTCCTCTAACCAACCTCAAGCAAATCTGTAGTTGGTAGGGGAAGCTCCAATCCATTCATCACTTCATCTCTCAGCTATCTAATAGATGTCAACCTTTCCATCACCTTCTTAAGAAAGATATATCTTTTAAGTGTAATAAAGACTATCAAAAGGCCTTTGACTCATTTAAAGAATACCATCTTTCTCCACCCATTCTTCTTCCTCCAAAAGAGGATCGACCTTTCTACCTTTATATTTTCATCACTGACCACTCCTTAGGGGAAATGCCTATGCATCATAATGATAAGCATAAAGAGCAAGTTGTTTACTATATAATTTGAACACTTATAGACTAGGAAACTTGATACAACCATATCGAGAAACTTTACCTCACCTTGGTCTTTGTGGCTTCCAAACTCTGCCATTAGCTTCTCAATCACAAGACCTATGTCATAACCAACACCGACACACTCAAGTATATGCACTCCAAGCTATACCAAAACCAATATATGGATAAATGGCTCATGATGTTGGCTGAGTTTGATCTTGAGTTACTCTAGTAGAATTCAATTAAAAGGAAAATCATTTTTGACCAATTGGCTGAAGCACATTTAGTGGACAACCAACCTTATCCTCTTGAGTTTCCTGACGAGTCCATCATGATTCTTTCTCAAGAAGACCTAACCTATCAAATGACCATGTACTTCGATGGATTAAAGTGTTAACATGGTGGGGGTGTTGGTATCATTCTCATCCCCCTTAATGGTGAACCCCTTCTTTTATCTTTCAAGCTTGATTTTAATTCTACCAACAACTTGGTTGAGTATGAAGCCCTAGTGATAGGTATCTAAACTACTTTAGCCTTGGGAATCAAAATGATCAACATATTTGGTGACTCCTAGATCATAGTCAATCAAATTAATGGCTCTTACCAGTGTAAAAATAATGTTCTATAATAGTATAAACAACTAGTCAATATGTTATTGCTGTCATTTGATCACTACCTTATCCAAGCCACTTTGTGATCTACAAACAAGTTTGCTGATACAATGGCTTCTCTCACTTCCTAGATCCAATCTCCACCTTTTAAATCTAAGATATTTGTCACTATTAATCATCTTACCGAGCCTTCTCATACCAAATTGATCCCTCCTTCCATCTTTAGTATGAAAGAGACCTAACTCAACATTTGGTATAAGCAAATTTTTGACTATCTCAACCTAGCCATTTTTCCTTTCGATCTTTTTAAGAATGGTCAAAGAGAATTTATGTAGAGCACCTCATATTATACCATATTGGGGGGAATTATTTATAAACATGTCTTTAATGGTCTCCTCTTCCATTTCCTATATAGCCATGAAGCCTCTCATGTTATTAGGGAAACACATGATGGGATTTGTGGATGACACCTTAGTGGTCTAGTTGTCACTAAATTTATCCTTTGCCTTGGCTACTAGTGGCCCACCCTCAACTAGGACTATTATGATTATGTGAAGAAATGTGTTAAATGTTAACAACATGCCAATTTACTTCATACACCTAGTCATAACCCCTAAGGACCCAAGGATTTATGGCCCTTCTCACAATGGGGATTGAATCTTATTAGTGAAATAAACCCCCATTCTTTGTAGTGACACCATTGTATCATCATGACGAATGAATATTTCACCAAAAGAGTAGATATATTCCTCTCATCTCAACCAAGGTCAAAAATATCATTAAATCTATTAACCATAACATTATATGCCATTTTGGTATTCCTTATAAAATTATCACTGATAATGGTAAATCTTTTAAGAATAAAAAAGTCTAGGGTCTTTGTGATGTGTTCGATATCAAGTTAAGTTTCTCATCACTTGATCATCCACAAACTAATGGATAGGTTGAAGCTTATAAAAAAACCCTTAACAAAATGCTAACTAAAATGGTTAATGCATCCGATCGGGATTGACATTTACACATCCCTTTCACCTTATAGGCATACCATACTAGCATTTGAACCCCTACAGGTGATACCCCTTTCTCTCTTATCTTTGGAGTAGAGGCTGTCTTGCCTCTCAAATTCCAAATTCCCTCTCTTTGTATATCCCTACAAGATATCATTTTTGAGGGTGATTATTGTCAGAAATGTTTATCCTAACTTGAGATACTTGACGAGGATCATTTGGCCATACTTAACCATCTTCATGTCTATCAAGGACAAATCAAACACACTTATAACAAACACCTAAGAGAATGATAATTCAATATCAAAGACCTCATCATAAAGGAGAATCAACATGTAACCAATATAGAAAAGATTAAATGGGGCAAGTTTGTTTTCAATTGGCTTGGACCTTATATCATAATGCACAAGTATGGATTGACAGCTTATCGTTTATCCTCTCTTGAAGAGAAACTAAAACCTGAGCCTCTTAATGGTTCACATCTGCATCCTTTCTTTTGTTAAATAAGATCAAACTCACCTTATATCTAACTTAAGATCATCCCTTATTTTATGATATTTTCACCTTAATCCCCTCACTTTGAGGACAACTGATTAAAGAAAAAAAACATGTGATTATCGATCACAATTGCAGCCTTAATCCTAAATATGGGTACCATGGCTCTACCCATGGCATGATTCTCATGGATAATTTTCATCCCTAATATGATGGAATCCCATGGTCTTTGTCTCTCAAAAAATCCTCTCACCCACTATTTTAACCTTCTTGTGCTTTATTTTTGCCTTCATAAAGGTGAGCCTTTAAGCCTATATAAACAAGCCTATGTCTAAACAATAACAAAAATAAAATCAGATATCTTATGGGTCATTCCTAGCATTCACAAACTACTCCCTTCAAGGATAGCTACCAAAAAATGATCAAAATTGCTTCATATAAGGTAGACTATTCCCTTGAAGGACAACTATCAAAAATCTTAACACAAATCTCAAAAAGCTTAGACCATTCCCTTGAAGGATGGATATGTAAAAACATTTGTCAAGCAAGTAATTTATTGGAGTCTTCTCATATCGACAACTTCCCTAAACCTCTCAATTCAATAGCAAAAATATCAAAAGACCCCTTATCAAGATCAGAAAAAGCAAACAACTAGAATAATTTGGAAGTCGTAATGAAATTTCATAAGTAGTCTTCCTACATTGATTAGTCTACACTATATATGACATAGAATTTTTTATACCAGCTCTTTGGTAACCTATAGAAGAGGCATGCTAGTCTCACGAGAAGGTTCCTTTATCATCCATCTCCCCTTTATACCCTCTATAAAATAAGATATTTTTGAGCTTACTTGACACTATGTGATCAGGAGACTTTTTAACCAATTAATGAATGCTTATGTAAAGCATATGAAGGGCTTACATTCATAAGCTGATCTACCTTTAGTTTGTTTTGGTCCTTGCCAAAGAAGAAGCATCATGTCTCCTTATTTTCTCAAACCTATTTGTTGATGCATTCATTAAGATGATTGTCTTTTGATTGTTTTATATTTTTTTTCTTATCTCACATCTAGTTTTGTTATCCAAACTTACTCTATGTGTTTTAAGATCAATTCTCCTTCATCTAATCAAATGCAATTCATTAAAAACATTTAAATTAAAAAATATGTCTTTTATTTTGTGATTGCCTTCTTACCTTATTTGTTTAAGTGTTTTTAATCATAGAAACATTTTAATAAATTAACCATCTCATACATCAAACATCATTTCACCTTCTAAATAATCACATCAACTAATCATAGCCATTTTTCACATCTATAACCTTTTAATCATTTCTTTTATAAATAAATGAGTCATCCACATATGTTATCCATCACATGTCTATCTAGATAAGGAAGCATAGATTCATTAATTTAGAACATCCACATTTATAACATCTAATAAGAGAAATGTTAATCACAACATCATGATCCTATCATAAGCAACATCATCATCGTGAACATCAAATAAATAACCATAACAATAAACAATATCCATAACCCATAATCACATCAATAAGATCATAATCATTAATAATCATATATAATAATAATGTCCATGTCTCTCACCAAAATGTGTACATTTCACTGCATTAGCTCACAGGCTGATATAAAAATTATATCATACATCAAACTAGAGAGTCTCATAGGAGTCTAAGGTCCTAAGACACCACTACCTCCTAGAGCTTGTCCATCCTTGGGACCTATATTTGTACCCACAGATGCTACCCACTAACCTGATGTAACACTGCTAGCTCCCCTAGTAACTATTGCTCTATACTTATCATATCAAGGCTCATCTGGAATCTATCTAAAGACCAGTGCCTCATAGGATCTAGGCTCCTTGATCATGGCCACATACCTCACCATAGGGATAGTCCTTGATAGTCTTACAAGTGTAGGTGCCTACCCTCCTATATGTATCAAATCATCCCTCTCCCATGTAACCAAGGCTAGCTACACTCATGTTGTATCCCTCTCTTATATAAGGATAGCCACCTGACCCTATGCTGTATCTCTCTACAGTCACCGCTACTAGAGCTACTTGTGATATAGCTAGTGCCACCCTCACTTGATCTCTCTCCATGATGAGTGCCTACCTGTTAGGGGCATCCACATCCATCTAGTCCCCATCCCCTATAATGTCTACATTAGGAGCCTACTGTACACCATTTCCCCAAACACTATCACTACATAGTGACCATAAAACCATACAAGATAATATGGAATCACACCTACATCATCGATATCTACCACCATTAGTAACAACTTATGATCAATCTTTATCTCCTTCGACTATGGAGGATGTAGTGGTGCCTTAACAACCTCTCTCTTATACCTTGAAAAAGAACTTGGGACACTCTAAAGTAACCCAAACTATTTCCTCACCCTGTCAAATGAGATAAGCTCCACCTCATGCCCTTGTCTCCCATAAATCCACTTATAACTCTGTAGTGATAAGGTTTGACTAACATAGTTTTCCCATGTTGGGAATATGGTATACAACTACCAGATAACCTCCCCATCAAATAGTGCCTCCAACTTGTCCCTGTACCACTCCAAATCTCATGCCACTCCCTCGATGTTATAAGTGCATAGTCACCTCTCCATCTCATGAATCCCACTCTAAAATTCCCTTGGTCCCATGTCTACCATGGTAATACATCAGGTTATAGCACCCTGATGTACTCATACACCCAACAGTGTATGACAAAGTTGATGCTAATGTCATATCTCCTATGTACCTAGTATCCATAGAGATCATGGTAGATTTTCACTAGTAAAATTAAGGCCCATACGAACATTGTCTGATCCATCAACATGCCTACCAGAACACCTAAAAATAAAAAAGGAAATTGGCCACTAATATATTTTAGAAGTGCATAACAAGTCATGGATATCATCATCATCATGACAAGTTATCTCCCTCCCACAAGATGTCTCCCTCCCCTATTCATGTGGTACATAGTTATATAATGGAATCCTCCAATGTGACATCTCATATGAACAAGGTCCTCTCCAAATATCTAGTCCATATATGCATCTCATTCCTTATTACCAATACACTCTATCAGCTCTCCTTAGATCATTAACTACAAAATATAATGAATATCCTCTAGTAAGATAGTAATCTCTCTAGTAGGTAGCAAGAAAGTGTTGGTATCTAAGTCCCATCTCTTGATGAGGGCTACTAGCATCATTACATCTCTTGGCATGTGCTGATAAAATCTCATGCCTCTTAGGCCCACTGCTATCATGTTCTCCCACTTCTAGTCCATCATAGCCCTACATACCTCATCTAAGAGTTGAAGTATTTAGTCCCACATCTATAACTGCTCCCTTACCTGTAAGGTTAGATATTTACCTTAGTCTACCTTATACTTCAAACACAACCTATGAACTTTACCTCTTTACCCTACCCCTTACTACCCAATTACACATCCCATTCTGCAACCACTACCCTTAAAACTCTCACTTTTACCCAACTCTTAACCCATTCATATATATATTCTACCCCTTTCCTAAACATTATACTACCTATTTATGGTTAAGTGTCGACCACTGATGGTTCTTTGTTGAACCATCACTAATCAACCCTTAATTGCTGATGGTTGGGTGATGGACCACCGATGGTCTATGCATCAACCATTTGATAGTCACTTATCAATCAATGATGGTCAATAACGACCACTAATAGTCATTATGTGGTGATCATCATTAACCAAACCCTAGATCTAAACCACTATACTTAAACCAATCAACATAACTCTTTTATTTCTACTCAAAATTACTCTATTCCCTCCCCTACCTTCACTTTCACCAACCTATTTCCACCCCTATACAAAATTCCTACCAAATCTAAAATCCCCCAATTTCTAATGCATACCCACCCAAGTAAATCCAATGAAATAAAACCACTTTCAAAACCAATTCATCCCCTACCTCATTACGTGTCCTCCATCATGGTGGAGCCCTTGACACCACTACCATTGCTCAGCCCCATGCTCTAACTCTATCTCACTACATCCTCATTGGTTTTTTGACCTACTCTAGCCCTTCTTGGTCAAACATCCACCTCCCACATCTAATCTTAATCAAATAATCCTTACCCAACTCACTCAAATGACAAATGACAAACCAATGACATTTTTCTTAGGATAATATAAACACCATGGGTTCAATTTACAAATGAGAAAATTAAACCCACTTTGACCTTTTATGGTCTCCCTTTTAGGACTTATGTTTGAACACCAACGGTCGACCCAGACCATCAATGGTCAACCCCTCTAGGGTTTTACCATCCTACCATATCCTTTTCCTAAAGGACCCTTTATCCCAACTTTCCCTTTACCCACCTAGCTCACCTTTTGGTCATTCAATCCACTTGTATACCTCCATTTGTGATGATCACACCATGATACCTTTATCATAGAATTTATTTTCATGACCCTTACCACCATTTATGATGGTATGCTCAACCTCAACCCTTTTTAAATATTAACCTTTTAGATGCCTTCATGTTTTCCCCTTGGTGATTGTGACACTTGAGACCTAATCTATGTTCTAAGGATCACCAACTTTTTAGACCCTTGATACCAC
This sequence comes from Torreya grandis, assembly GCA_037957365.1. Lineage (NCBI taxonomy): Eukaryota > Viridiplantae > Streptophyta > Pinopsida > Cupressales > Taxaceae > Torreya > Torreya grandis. The sequence continues at coordinate 199,348 of JARHVA010000271.1, forward strand.
AATGACCTTTATTCAGGTGACTTGAGTTTATGAGTGCACCCATATATGCTATGCCTAAATGCAATGGTTTGTTTCACTTGTCACTTATCCCCTATTACATAAACCTATTTACCCATTTTACAACCCATTTACATTTATCAAACCCACACTCAACTTCATTTTTATCTTGTTGCATCCCATTTTGAGGGGAGACACCTCCTCCTATACTTGAGGCATCTATCCAACTAACTATTCCACTTGTTGTTTTTGTTTCGCAGCTTGAGGATGCAAACTACACAACAAAAGGGGGCAAAATGTAGACACTCAAAAATTGCACAATGCATTTCTAATCGTCAAAACACCCCTTGGCCCCCTTGGGTTAGGATTACTTATTAAAATCCTTAGATTTACTTATTTGGCTAAATTAATTAAGTTGCTTAATTTAATAAATCCTATTTATAAATCACTTACCCAAACCCATGATTAGTTGATCGACACCTAGCCTAGAGACCATTTCTACCCTAGCAATTAATAACCCTAACCTCTTAGACTTATTCTTCACACATGCTCCCATTATTAACTTTTGACCATTTCCTAGGGAATTAACCACCAATCAATCTAAATTTAGCCAATTTTTTACTATGTCCCCTTGACCACCAATGACCAACCTTGACCACTGATGGTCAGCCCTTGAGCACCGACAGTTGAGCTAGACCATCGATGGTTACTTAAAACTCTACTTAAGAGAATGATCGAAGGAGTCAACTATAACTCAACTGCAACTCACTCATTGATTACTAGTTACTTAATTTTAGTTTGTTGTTTGCATGATCAATGCATGTTAGATTATTTGTTAAACTCTTTCATTTCAATGCTCCTTTGCTCTATCTTAAGATATGAAGAGGAGGTTGAATGGAGGCCGGTGTAAGAGATTCTTACTCCCAAGTGAATCTATATGTTTACCAATGAAATAAGAATCAAGCTAAAGATTTAGGGTGCTTTTTTAACTCACTCTCTTGAGCCAAGGTATAGTTACTCTGCTAATATTATTCCAAGATCCACAACAACTTTCAGTCGACCTCATCATTCCTCAGACCAACAATACTTAAAAGCTAAGTATCTATTTTTTAATCAAGATTCAATAATTAGATCTATTTATTTTAGTGCCTGGGTCTTTCCCATTCTCTGCACTTCATTCCCTCTATTGGATTTTTACAACTCTAGACACTTCATCTCCTACCCAAAACCACTCATAGCCTATTCTAATCACACAAACATCTGACTCCCAAACCATACACCTATGAGCATTAATTTTTATCTCATAACTAATATTCAACCCTAAATACCACTTATAGAACCTCTCTATAACCTCCCCAATAGATTTCTTTTCCCAAACCAAATCTAACAGTAACTACCGATGGTCATCTAACTACTAACAGTTGGCCCTAACCGTCGATGGTCATACCTAACCGTTAACAGTCACTGTGTCTCATTTTTTAATAACAAGCTAATTTGACCCATCTACTTGTACCCAAATCTCACTTTATGAGTTTTTACTTTATCATAAAACTTTGACTTATTTTTTAAATCAAGCTTGAGTAATTTAGAATTAATATTCAATCATTTATTGCTATTTTTTACTCAAAATCACTTATCTCTTTTTTAGCATTTATTATATTACATTTCAGTACCTTTTATTATTTCATGTAAGCATCTATTTTTAGTTTATCAGAACTTAAGTGTTTTAAAAGTATGGATTGATAGCCTCCAAGGAATCTTATGCTTCTTGGATCTAGCTCATGCTAGGTAGTCCACCCTAATATCTCACTTATCCACCATTTTATAGATAGCTTTCTTATCTGTAGGTCATCCTCCCTAGACAAAGAGAAGTATCAATAATCATCTGGATTCATGTGTGTAAACCACATCCAAGTTCCTCTACCTCACCCTTCTTTAAGTTTTACTCTCTTCTAAAGGAAAATAAAGTAAAAAATAGTGAAACACACACATCAAAGAGATCATCAATGCATGGCAATGGATATCTTTGCTTGATCATTTCTTTATTCAATATACTATAATTTATACACATGTGAAGAGTGCCATTCTTCTTGATGAAGATAATTGATGCACCCCATGGTGACACACTTAGTCAAATTAGACCTTTCAGTAATAACTCTTGGAGTTATGCCTTTAACTCAACCAATTCACTGGTTATCATTCTATACAGTGCCTTAGACTACAATTTTGATCCAGGTATGATATCAATCGATAAATCATACTTGCGCTTAGGTGGTAATCATGGTAATTCTTCTATAAAAATGTCATGGAAGTTTCTCAAGAATGTATAATATTAAATAGATGGTTTATTAGATTCTTCCATCTCATTTGTCTTAATGATAAATTCTTGACATCCCTTCCTTTGAGCCTTCTTGAGTTGAATTGTAGAAATTTGTCTTAGCTTTGACTCCCTTTTCTCACCCTAAAGTTGTGTCTGATTTTCAAAATCATCTTGACACTCAACCTTCTTCTAAAAACAGTCAACCTTGGATTTATGCTTCGTAATCCAATTGACTCTTAGGATCACATCATATTATCCCAACAGTGCTACAAAAAGATCTACTATTATAGTAAACTCTGACAACCTAATCTCTACTTTGACTAAACACTTGTCAAATTTGACCTTAGACTCATTCCCATATTTTATTGACCATGCATTTCTCATAACTACAGCCTTTCTAGATAATTTACTAAGCATTCTAAGAATAATAAAACATTCTGTAGCTCTCATGTGTATCAAAATAAAATCTCGATGATTGAATAAAATATATGATAGTTCTATGGGTGAAGCTTGATACTCAGTGTGATGATTATCAACAGTTGCATGAATTCACTACTAGAACATACCTTACTAAAAATATAAATATTTGTTCTTTGACTTATTTCAAGGACATTCATGAGCAAAATGGTCACCTCCACATATGAAGCAACCTCCAACTAGTCCTTTCTTCTCAGACTGTTGGTTTCCATTGAAACCATTACCAAGTTTATTATTCCTTGAACCACTATTAAACTTGGCATTTTGATTCTTGAACTGACCATTAGAGTCTCCATTCCTCTACTTCTAGTTCTTATTTTTGAAATCTAGTTTGGAACTTCTAAACTTATTTTTGAACTTATCTCTGAATTGGGCAATAGATTTGAGTTTTTGTTCCTACTTGACCACCTTCTCAAACACTTGATCCATTGTAGATGGACCATGCACATCTACTTCACAACTAATTTATCCCATGATAAATTTACCGATTCTAAACCTCTCATCCACCTGATACTGAGGTATATACTTAAGGATCTTGGTGAATTGATCTCAATACTCATTCATCAATAAATCCCCTTGCTTAAAATTTTGAAAATTTGTAAGTTTTTGATCAAAGTAAAATTATGGAAGCCATTGTGACCTAAATAGTGACACAAACTATTCCTAGATGGTGGTGGTTGAGTTGAGGTTCATATGAAGCTTCTTATTTACCCACCAAGTTGTTATTTCACTAGCAAGCTGATAAGCTCCCCAAAATGCTTTCGTGACTTCAGAATAATTTTAAATCTCAAAATATTTATCCATTTCTATTACCCATGCTTCAACTCCATCCCAAAAAATAGTTTTATTGAATTTGGGTGTAATTACCTTCTTCATGTCACGTGTCAACTCTGTATCTACTTGATATCTTGCATCTTGTGGAACTTCCTCATGTCTCTACTCTTGAAGATGTTCTTAGTCATCACAATGCTCTTTAGGTTCCTCCTGAGCATTTTCCTCTTCATGGACATGCACTTTTTACTATAGGGCCATAATTTGGTCCCTATTCTCTTGTATGGTTATGAGGATTTGGTCCAAATTTAGAGTTTGCTCAGTGGAAAATTGATTTGGATCAAAAGGGAGTTCAGTATTCAAAGTACCCTCACCTCTTGGTCTAGTGTACACCATTGTTCTTCCTATTTATCAATAGAATAAGTTTGCATTAGCAGACACTTTAAGTCCTAGAGTTTGAGCCTCAACTCTAATACCACAATGTAATAACCCCATTGAATTTTTCTAAAATATAATAATTAAAAAAAATTAATTACACATATTCATCATATAGATTTCACCATGAAAAATCTAATTAGTGATATTTAACTAACTACATTCATTTAGTTAACCATTAGGTTTACAGTTATTTCAATTAGCTAAAGATCACCATGAACAAATATAACAATCACAAACAAAGTTGATAAATCAATGAATACTAACATCTAATCATGAATGAAATATTACAAATTCATCCACAACTGATACAACATTACAACCACTACTATAAAATTATAATATATAAATATTACAGTTTTTAGCAAAACATGATTATATCTCAAAAATTAAAACATGATACAAAGTTTCACAAAGCAGAGTCTCCAAGACTCAAGTATCAATCTATAATTTCAAGTGTAGTCTCTAGTGTAATACTCTAGATGGAAGGAGAAAATCATCCGAGCACTTTTTCACACCAACCACATACCATAGATCCCCCGCACTATCTCCCAAAGAAGTGGATGACCCTTCCTTCATGGATGGGTAGATAATGATAGTGCGGGAATACAAAGTGACAAACTAGAACCCATTTATTGAAGATATCTAATACATAATGTGTATCATAAAGAAATTCATTCTAATATGATATCGCACAAATATGAAAACTATATTAACATATGAAATGATAATGTTTAATTAAAGCATTACTTTGACTAAAGTTTTCAATAATTAATGATCTCTAGGATTAGTCAATTTCATACAATCCATTTAATCAAATTACTCCTCATCTTGCATTGATGGTGCTAATTAAGCTAGTGGAATCCAGCCACTAATTATTTAGAGTCATGAATGCGAGATTTGGTTAAAATATAATAATATAAAAATCAATAGATTATAATAGAATATTCTCTATTAGCAGATAAAATATGCTAAGTACAAAAATATCATTTTCATTCATTTAATCCATCAAATAAAATGTAATGAATCTAAGATCGTCTAATTTATTACAAAATAGTAAATATAATCAAAATATAGTCCTCAATAGAATCTTGACATCCATGTAAAAATCATATCTAGACTACGAGTTACTTAATATCACTATGTAACTATACAAGTTATTTTCTCAACTTTTATTTATTTAAACCTAGCTTATTTCTTGTTCATATTTCCAAAATGTAACAAAAATTCAATCTTTTCTTAATTATAAAAGATCTATAATTTAACAAATAAATTTTTTAAACTTAGAATTTCAACCAAACATTCAACACATAACAGATACCCATAATTCCTTGTTATGTTAAATATTGATCATAATTATTACACAATGTATAAATATATCTGTATGAAGTATTGTTTCATATTTAGTATAAGATTTTCCAAATCACCTAACAAAACACATATAATATGCATTGTTTCAACTAAACTTCAATAACTAACCAATTCATAATTTTAGTAGTTCTTCTAAAACATATGCACATAACTGTCATTTATATAAAACTATAAAATCAAATACAACTAACAAAACCATATTCATTATTTTTGAATTGAAAGACATGGTAGATATATATTTTTATCTACTCAATTTGTGCTTAGTCTACAAACCTGACCAAGACTCAAGGCTTCTATGTTTAACTTAAATGTTAACTTCGTTTACATATCCAAACACATATAAACATATCTCAATGAAACAAATATTCGACATAGCTGAATACTTATAAACATAAACCAAACAATCAAACATTCAAAATAGTCAAAGATCTAGTAACCCTTACCTAGTCAACAAATCGACATAGTCAACTATAGTATAATATATCAAACCCAATTAACAATTCAACACAGTCAATTATAACACAATATATAAAACCCAATTATCAATTTGACATAGTCAGATATATTATATCATAACCAAACTTTGATTCCTTATCTTTATTCTTTCCAAAAATAATTTGTATTCATAAAACCCTACGAATACAGTCACTGTATATATACACACCTTTTTAACCCATACATTCATTTATTCAATTGACTGCATACAATATTCCCTCATAATAACTAGTTATTTCTCATACCAAAAACATCCTTAATTGACTCATAGTTATCATGGAAGTTAATGCTAGTCAAATATGTACTTTGTTGTGTGTGTGTGTGTGTGTGTGTGTGTGTGTGTATTATTATATACATTGATGGGTATATATACCCCAGACTGTCAAGGTCCTATAGGGTGTATACACACACCCATGCATATATGTATATGTATATATGCTATTTAAGCGAATAAAGAAAATAACTCCATTTTCATTTTACACAGTCGAACTAGTTTAATATACAATTTACCCTTATAATAAAATTGAATGTATATACCTTATTTAGATGCTATAATAACTTAATAAATAATTCAATAAATCCTTCAAGATTTTTGAATTGATAGAGGGTTAAATACAAAGCTTTCACAGTGGTGAATTCAAACAAGATAAACACCTACAACCCTACACCTTACCCTTTGGGATTATGGGCTTAGATGTAGGGTTATGTAGAGGTCGAGCCTTTCATAGAGACCTATAAACAAGCCCTTATTTTTTCAATTAATTTATAACAAATGAAAAATCCATTATTCAATCAATTCTTTTCATAAATCCATCCAATATTAACACATAAAAATTCAAGTACAAAATTGACCTGTATATTCTGCCAAGATGACTGAATCTTTCTTAGCTCCAAATCCTTTTTATCTTTCACTTTTGTCAACTTCCCATATGCCTATATCATCCCCCACAACACTTGTTTTATTTTATTTTATTTCCTTCCATCACCTTAATTTTCCTTCAATTTATCCTCTATTCTTGATAGGTAAAACTGGCAAATAAAATGCATGCAAAAATAACTCAATAGAACTCTACAACTCGCCACCATGCAACCCAACCAAACTCTATGTTTTTATCCAAATGATGGTTAACTCAAAGTCAATGGGTAATTAGAAATCCTAATCATCTTGAGGCTTCCAAAATAATCATTTTATAATCTATATAACATTTGCATGACATTGACTTAAAACTATTCTATCATCGACTTCCCAAAATCTATAACAACTCCGCTGGATTTAACATAGATAAATGTGATTTTTTTAATTAAACACACATACTATCAATAGATTACACCATAATAATATAACCAATGATCATATAAAATATTCCATGAGTGATAATTGTAAATAAGCACATGACATCTAACAATCACTAATCACTATCAACATATGAAACATATCATAATACAAACATATAAAGTAATTACAAATCGCCAGTCACTTCTGGTACTATACGCAACCACTACTATCAATCCATAATAAATAGGTAATTACAAATATTCATGATAATAGTTAAAATAATAAGTATAATAAAATACATGTACATATATAAGATACATGGCTATCTAGAGTATAAGTTCCACAAACTCTCTAGTATCTGTGGCAATTTCAAGTGTCATCTCAAAAGTAATAATACTATGGGGAGGGAAAACATCATCCAAGAAATTTTACACAAAAACCATAGAACAATGATCCCCCACACTAATCCCATCATGTAATGGCCCTCCCTTCACAGATGAGCAGATAATGATAACATAGAAATTCAAAGAGATAAATAAGAACCTATGTGCTATATGATTTATAAAACTAAACATGTAGTGTATCCTAAGAAACTCATTCTATTACAAGATATTACACAAACATGTAAATCATACTCATGAAATGATAATTTATCACTAAACATAATTTGGTCAAAATTTTAAGAATAATAAATAATAACAATCTATAGATCAATCAAATTCATACACACCACTTGATTGGATTGCCTTCATATGGCATTGTGATGCTAGTAAGTCAATGAAGTCTATCTCACTCCTTACTCAGTATCATCAAAGTGAGATTGGTCAAACCTGATTTAACCACAAGACTCATACAATTTACATCCTACTAACAATCATATCATGTAACATGTTAAACATAGGAGTAATCAAAGCATACATTTATTCTATTAAACGTATAAATGAATCTTAAATTATTATCTATCTCATACTAAAAATAATGACTACAATTATACTAAAAATAATGACTATAATTTATACTACACTGGTAAATACATATCTAATTGTACATTCCAACTACCATAATTAGTTTCCAAACATACTACACCCTATAATAACCTATATTACCATAGTCTAGTAGTCTAAGTCATAACTACTAGCTTTTCATAATCAATCATACAAAGTAATCTTAAATACATGAAAACATAAGCTTCTATTCAAGTAACTAGATATAACAAAGCAAATCATAGTTTCTATGAAACACATGATATTCTATCCTAACATTCATTATACTCTCAAAGGTTGTATGCATGCATACATAAAATCTTACTAATTGTCATAAAACATATTACTCATAGTAATAACCAACAAGCATACATCAGGGTTCATTTTAAGAGGACTTACTAGAAAACTTATTAAAAATATTTTTCAAATATAGATAAATTTGATTAGTTGGTATGGAAAATCATTTGTGGGTGATGGTAAATTTTTATGTCGATGTTTTTCCTCATAAAATACCTAATCCAAACAATAAATCTGAATGACCGAATAGAATGATGAAGATGAATGGTCGAGCTAAACAACACATTCAAATGATACAACCAAATGACATAGTCGGATGACCAAGCTGAACAACAAAACTAAATTGTGAATGATATAGTCAAACAACATAGATGAAAGACACAATCAAACAACCTAAATGAATGACCTAGCCAAATGATAGAGCTGAAAGACACACTTAAATGACATATTTGAATGACATAATCGAATGACATAGCCAAATGACACAACCAAACAACATATCTGAATGATATAGACTAATGATAAATCCAAATACCTAGCTAAATGTTAAAGCTGAATAGCATAGCTGAATGACACAATTGAATGGTGGAGTTGAATGGCCAAATCGAATGACATATCCAGATGGTAGAACTAGACATCTAGGACATGTTGGTGGGTAACCTGTGCATCTGGTCTACTATCTGATTTCTTGATCACCTCCCTTTCTCTATAAATACTCGCATCTACCCTCATTTTTAATATTTTGCTGAACTAATTTCCCATCCCCCTTTGTAGCCATGGAGAGAAAATTCATTTTCAAGAACCTACTATGCCCAGACATTTTGAGGCTCATACAGTAACTAGATGCGTATAATGATTGGATTTAGGAATGTAACTTTACTAGCCTACTCTACATGCCCCACTAAAACATAGACATAACTCTATTGAAAATTCTCATGTATTCCTATGACCCTAATGAGAAGATCTTCATAGTGAAAGTTGATTCTAGAATACTTACCTTTGGTACTTCACCAGAAGATATTCATAATCTAATAGGTCTTCCATTTCACAATGTAACCCCAGTGAGTTCCAAATCAATATTGACAAATGAAAACAAATTTTTTTTGGTGACAAATTTCAATTTACACATCAACTGAATAGGTATGTACTTATAAATTTTCTTGTATTTTCAAAATTTAACTTTTGTGATCTAAAATCTTCATTTTGTCTTTCATTTCAGATAGTCAGAAGAGGGGCCTCTACGTCAAAGTCATTACTCACCCTTTTTTTAAATCATTGGTTCAATTTTTTTAAGATAGAATAGTATTGTAGGGAAGACCAATAGATATTCCCTATTGGACACTGCTTTACATTATCCGTACTCTTTTCAAATATAAATTTGACTAGTGCTCTTTTATTTTTGATTGGATAAGACTTGAATTAAATTATGCTTCTACCAATCTCAATTCCACTATTTCTTGTCTAAATTTTATTCTAGCATTTTACTATGAGGCCTACTTTGACCTCCAAAAAGTATAGGGTCCAACTATGCTTGATCCAAAAATGATGACAAACTCTTTGTCTATGGATAAACAGGTGGTTAGTTTATTTGTTCATTTGTTGATCTAGGGTTTAATATTTATTTGTTTGTTAAATGGTTACCAAGGTAAATATTAAGAAATTTTTAAACTTTATTTGTTAAAAATTATAGGCAAGAATGCATGTCTCACAAAAATAATCTACCTCAAAAAGATAATGTGTAGTTGAAGAAACTATAGATTCATAGTCTATAGAATCATCCTTATAATCCTATTATCTTGCGAAACATCCACGAGTTTCTTCAGTGTCGTATCTACGTATAGGTTTGATATTTAAAATTTTCAAATGAGATTTTAATTTTTAAGAGTCAAGTGCATTATTTTAGTTATTTATTTTATAATTGTAGTTCAATTGAAAAGAATTCAGATGGTGGAACAACCACCACTGTAACAAATAGTAACATTTCATGTGCCTTCTCAACCCTATGTGGAAGGTATTTTGCATTGAATATTTTGTTTTTTTTGTTTATTGGTTTTTTATTATAGTTTTTTAGACTGGAAGTTTACGTAATGTACCATCTCAAAACACCCTTGTCACTCACAATACAATGTGTATATTGAAGGATATCATGTCTACAAATACAAGTACTAAATTTTTAATTTCAAATTAGCATATAATTTTTTAATTTATGTATTTTATAAAATAACTTACATTTTGTAAGACATCCTCTATCTATGATGAACATTATGCCACTGCCTCCACCCCTGAACTCATTTCATGAAAGGGGGAAGGCACTTCCATTACAACCCCAACAATGAACTGTAACACTACAATTATAAGGTTCTCAATTCCCCTTTTTATTTGTTGGAGTTTTATTGAGTGCATAGGGATTGACTTCTTTACCAAAAATTAAACTTGATGAGGAATATCTAGGGTTTGAAAGTGGTGCTGATGTTAGAACTACTTTTAATCCACATGATTTTATCCAAGGAAAAACAAAACATGTTCATGTGACTGCTTAGCAGGAACCTTCACATAGTTCACTGGACAGTCTGACCCTAATAGAGAATGTTGTCCTATTTAATGATGCCATTACATCTTTTCCACTAAAAAAATTGGTAGTAGATAGTATTACTGCTAATCTTCAAGAGGGAGTAATTGATGAATTAAAAAAATTGTGTGTGGGAGATACGAGCAAAGGCATTGGTAAAAGAAATAAATGCCTGTTATTAGAACCACTCTAAGTGAGATTTTTTTTTGCATTGGTGTAATAAGAACCTAAAGAGATTGATGCTTTGTTTACCAAAACTAAATTTTAGTCAGTTAATGTTCTAATAGTTATAATGATAATGTGTTGACTATCATGCTTAATAGGTTGGAGAATTTGAATATAGAAGCCCAGGAATATTATAATAAATGGGTGAAAGACACCAACCTTGTTGTGATTACGAATGCAGAGAAGGAAAAATATTTGGTAATGTATATTTATTTTAATCAAGTTTCATGTCATTCTTATTTTTGTTCACATCTAATTACATTACATTTTAAAATGCAAGCAAAATATGAGAACTTGAAAAAATAAGTTGAGGTCCTCAATGTGTATCTGAAAAATGCATGAAAAAATTTATTATCTACCGTTCAATTCAAAGAAAATCTTGTTTTGTTGAATAAATAGAACAACACACTATTAAAAATCATTAAGGAACAAAGATGAGATCTCTATGCCTTATTTAAGTAGAAGACAATTATTGATCCAAGTCTTCTTTTTGCAAGAGATGCTGGAAAAGAAGATAGGTAAAATTTTGATCGTCTTAATGTTATGGCTATGGATCTTGAAAAGGTAGGGAAATTAAAGGACAACAGTGGCACAAAGGATTTTTTGGTTGAGAAAGTAGCTGAGAAAGTGGTTGAAAAATAAGTTGAGAAAGTGGTTGAGAAACTATCTGAGTAGTTGACAATCTATTATATATATTTGTAAACAATGTTTTCTTTTAATATATATATTATGAATGACAATTTCAAGTTTGTAGATGCGTTGATCAATTTATTGAGTTTTAATTACTAGATGAGCCACGTAGATTATAATTTCAATTTTAATTTTATGATTTAAACTTGGATGGTGCTAGACCCCTTTTTGATATTTGTGATGCACTTGTGAAACTCACATCTCAATATAAATTGATTAATGTCAACATATTCCTTTATACAATGTCCCTTTAACACAATCATAATATATTAATCTTTTGTAGTCATTACTTAACAAGAAACATAGAAATGCATTTCAAAAAATGTATAATAGTTATTGCATGTTATGATAAAATAAGTGAGTTGTTTTGTGTGGAAGATCTCTTATTTATTATATTTGGATTGCTTCTTGAGTAAATCATGATTTGAGATGTGTTTGAGGCCATTAGAAAAGCACATTCATGTTTAGTAGAGGTCTATGTTGAAGATAGTATTTTAATTTGTGATAGTCAGTAATAATGATGATTCATCAAAGTTGAAAAGATGCATGATTGATTGTGATTATGAACTATAGAATAGGTTAATGGATTGTTTAATGTTACGAAGATGTTTAGATAGATAAAGACTCATGAAATCAATTTTATTCATATGAAAATTAGTATAAACAAGAGGTAAGGTCTTTACAAATCTATGAACAAGTATCTTATATGGCATGAGTGTCATTCATACTCATTGATATGTGATTCAAAGGTTATATTTTATTTTATCATATTTATTCTGAGAAGAATCAGTTTTAAGGACTCTAAACAATTGGATAGGTTTTTAAATATCCTCATGAAAGTGATTTGACATTGACATAGTCATTATAGTTTTTGAATAATTAAAAACGTATAAAGATTTTTGCATCTTATGATAAACATGTGAAAATTACTTACAAACAATTAGATAAAGTAAAATATGAGTACATTGAAGGCACATAACAGACTGAAAGTAGTCCAAATAAAACACATAATAAGAACATCAAACACATTGTAGACACATATGATGTACTATGAAGGCACAATAAATACATCACATATGTAAGAAAAAATAGATCTATAAAAAATATGTATCAAATGCATAAAGATAAAAAGAACCATATTAACCTACAGTGTTCCCCCTAACAAACAAACAAAGAAATGATTTTTTAGAAAATGTATAGTAATTATTGCATCTTATGATAAACATGTGACAACTTGATAAGTAATTGAACAATTAGATAAAGTAAAACATGAATACATTGAATAATAGTCTTTATAAACAAATTATAAAATTATATGAAATTGAAATTCAAAAACTCAAAACTAATAGTCTGGTAGTTGAAACAATCCTACACAAACCTAATCATCAACAATGACATTTGTATCTACCATGTCAGTGCCATATTCAGTGTTATTAATTACATCCTTTTTATTTGTCACTGTATTGCTGATGCCTCTTCTTTCAGTTAGATAAATCCATGTTGCCATAGCTCTTTCATAAGGAAACATATCCACTACATAACGTGAAACATATAATCTCAAACATGTTTCTAAATTTCTATCCAATGTGTTTCAAAGTTTTGACTTTATGAATGATAATGCACTGAATACTCTTTCATTTTACATTGATCCTAGAATCATTATTTGATAGAGCTCATATAATAAAAAATATTCACTTAGACTTTTTTGTAGTATACTACCAAGATAATTTTTTTTCCATAGTCTTGTAATTGCCCCATTCTCTATGGGTCAAATGGATGTCAATAAATCTTTTCCCAAAATACCTTTAATTTTCAATCTATTCACCTCTACAGATTTACTGAAATGCATTACAAGACAACCCATGTATTTGTGAAATAAATTGCTAACCATCTTTTGACTATTATTACTATTCAAAAAATTAGTATTCACAACTGCCATGGCCTCCAAAAAATCATCCCTTTGAAAATTATCTCTGATCTCTATAAATAAGTTTTGGTAAACTCTACTTTTTTTCATCGAGGTTTTAGATAGAACAGTGTCATACAAAATACGTGTTATGGGCAGTTTTTTAAATTCAGCTCCCACAAGATCAAGTCTTTTGTAGAAAGTGTGCATTAGAATCTCCTTTTCATTAACAACAACACAAATATGATCATTGATATTCAACTTCAAATAAATGTCAAGATTATTTAAACCAGTCAAACATTGCCAAATACTAAAAACAAGGCCTTGAAACATTTCATTCAAAGTGTATAATATGTCTAGAGATTGGCATACTCATTTTCTCAGTTGTATGAAGTCCACAATATAAATGGACATCTTCTAAGAATGTTTCATTAAAAAATTCATTTCCTTCAGCATTGGAATAATTCCACATAAATTCAATAGTGTTTTCAAATCTGTTAAATGGTATAACAAATCTTTTGTCTTGTCAATTTCTCTACGATATTTATACATAAAACCTACTAATGATGGATATTCTTAAAAATTTGCCATGCAGGTTCTTACATAGAAATTCACCTTATATCAACATCTTTCAATAGTTTTTTACCATCAGTCACTCCTATTACAAATTTTTGGAACTCTAAAATTCTTTTTGGACTGCTTGACATATAAGCATGTAGGTCAATAATGAGCTCCTCCACTTTGGCCACATTAGCAAATTTGCTAACCATTTTATATGAAAGAGTCATCTTATGAGCCATGCAGTGAATTAGAATAATACATGGGAAAACTATTATTTGTAGTCAAATATAGAAACCATTTCTATTCCCTTGCATAACTGATGTATCATCAGCCCCAACACACACCAGCTTCGTAACTATTACATAATCATCCATTCTAATTTTATTTTTCAAATTTGATACAACTAATTGGTGAATATTTTTTACATTGTAATTTTCTATCATTATATGAATTGTTAGTGGATGAAATTTCCTTGAATATTTCTCAAAAGTATACACATGAATGCAAACCTAGGCTATGTTGTCAATTCCTACGACCTCATCAATGGACAATGAGTAAACAATGATATCTTAACACTTTCTTTCAAATTTTCAATGTCAACCATTGCTAGACAATTTCCCATTTACCAAGCACTACTATCTGATCGATGTGATTATGAAATATCCAGAAATCCATTATGTTTAAACAAAATCTTATAATGTAAAAAATTAGAAATAGGTTTGCTTTTTTTTATAATATGGTTTATAGTAGAGAACTGTTTGTATTTTGCCTTTAGATAGGATTAATTGACTTTTCCAAAATTTGCTTCAATTATTCCCCCTTTCTCCAAAAGATATTTTTGACATTTCTTATCATTTTCATGCTACCATGTATATCTTACATGCATGCATTCTTCTACAATTTTTCACTCGTGTGTTCTTATTATCAGTCCATCTGGGTGCTTCACTGTCTCATATACTTTTCCAAAGTGTTTCTCAATCATATCTAATTTTAATTGAATTATGTGTTCTTTTCTTAGTTTCCAACTGCATATTGAATATCTACATTCTTTTGGAGTATCATCAACATTTTCAGACTCTACAAGTTCTATGAAGGGAAATTTTGTTGCCCAGACCACCTTAAAGGACCTTCCAATTGTCCATCTACTTCTCTTCCTTTAGGAAGATTTCTGAGTGGAGGTTTCACCTAAACTTTGTGTTTGGAAAGAACTACCAATCTCTTCTACCACTTAAGTGTCATTATCATTGTCATCAAAAACTAGAGGAGTGTCTTTGAGTGGTGGCATGCCATCATCAAAAAAATCTTTAGGGGGTGATATGTTATTCTAGTTGATTCTTTCTTGTGAGATAATAGTGGGAATTTCTGCATGTAAAATTGTTTTAATATTATTGAACATTTGAAGTCAAATTTATGAGAAACTAAAAAATAAATAAACACCTAGATTTTGAGTGAATTGTGATTGTGTGGACATTTTGGTTGGGTCTTTAAAATAAGATAATATGGATAATTTTCCTGATGATTGACTTATTTTTTTATCGTTCCCACCAGATGCCATGATGGCATGTGCTCTTTGGCTCTATCATTCAATAATGCTATAACCCATTCAATATTGTTATCTGATATAAGGGTTTTGACTCTGGTTTATCAATTCTTCCACTTAGAGCTGTCATCTAGTTTTGTCATTCAACTATGTCATCCGACTTGTCATTCATCACTAGCTTTTGGATCTGACATTCAGCTCTACCATCTATTATTACCATTTGGCTCTACCATTTAGATATATTATTTGGCTCTATCATTTGGCAAAGTCATTTGGTTATATCATTTGGTTGTGTTACTCGGCTATGTCATTTGGCTCTATCATTCAGCTAAGTCATTCAGCTTTATTGTTTAGCCCTATCATTCAGCTCTATCATTTATCTGTCATTTAGATCTATTGTTTAGCACTATCATTCAGACATATCATTCAACTCTGGTATTTAGTGCTATCATTCAAATTTGTCATTCATTGATGTGGTCCTCATCTAGCTTGTTATTCGATGCTATCATTCATTTTTTTTATTCAGTGCTATTATTCAGTTATGTGTTCCTCTAGTTTTGGTTTTTCTTATTACCTTAGCTAGTTTCTCAGGAGATCTACTATATATATCTAGTGAATTTAAGTGTAATATTATATATTATTATAAAAGGTTAGTGAGTTGACCCCCAAAAAAATATCCTTAAAATTTTGGTGATCTAGTCCCATCTACCGACCCTAAAAAATTGCCAAAACCAAAATCTTAAAAATAGAATATTCATGAATTAATGAATATTCACTACTAAAATTAATCCTGGCATACATTTAACCAATCAAATGTAGGTGTGAGTCTAGGCATAACAATTACAATATGTACCATCTAGGTATAACATACATTTATACTGTAGCACTCTATGGCATCCCATACTATCATAGTTCATAACTACATAATTACACCTAACCAAACTTATGATTTCAATAATTAAATGACCCACACTCATAAATAATAAATTACAGGTTATACCACTTGGGTATACCCTAGGTTTATATTGCATACTAGTAATTAGAAGAAACATAACCTAAAGGCACACATCCCAATGCACTATTATATACTGTGTATGTCTAAACACTTGTACATTTTAATCTACTCATAATATGTACTGCTCACCAGTTTCTATTACTGAATGCATATATGACAACAATCTGTAATGCTATTTCTAAAGCGTTAGATAATTCACAACCAAGTTATACCATATTCTTTCCTTAGATAACTTAATTCTATTTCTAGAAACTCTTTTCATATGGTTACTTAAGTTCATGAATAAATTTGTTTCCTATATACAAATGATTGTACAACATAATGTATACTATATATAAGCATACAAATGATCTACATTAATTCTATATCAATGGATAACTATATTTCTAAGTCAATAAATCCATATGATTTTAACCCTACTTAAATAAATTTCCAACCTGAAATATCCAAAATGAACATTTTTTCATACACAAATTCTCAAGATAATATAGTCTTTCGTATCATGGTTCGCATAAAAGTAATCAACAATATAGAAATTTCTCTTATATAATTCACTAAAGCTTCTATAAATATACACCCATTAAAACCATGACATTATTCTAGTCAGGATCTATACAAATGGCCACACACCCCAATACATAAACACATGTAACTATGCACAGATACCCTGCTCTATCTAGATAAATGCATAGATATATGACATAAAAGTCTACATATAAGACACCAAAAAATCATAACTAATATATGTGTCAAATTCAATTCATATATAGGGAAATACACCTAATACTATGCTCTAAACTTAGTTACCAACATGATATACCGTGATATTTATAGTTGGATAAGTTGCACTTATTATGGTTGAATACATTTAACTTAGTGTCCATCCTCCCTATTGAACCCCACCATACTCATATTAATGTTGTGTTAAATATCACAAGATTTATTAGTATTAATATCCCGTTTAATTATACATGCTATAGTATTTTTGAGTCAATTAATGTATGATAATTTACATGCAAAAACACTCAGATACCACACATATGACATATCCATGGATATAATACTATGAACATAAATATAACAACTAACTGTTAATGAGGGCCAAACAATATATATATATAATCCATATATCACATTTCTAAGCTACCACATATACTAAAAAAAAATATATATCCAAATTATTAACTAGTATAGAAGTAATTTCCATAAATATTGTAGCTATATTAGCATAATATATTTGTGAGTCTGTGTATATTGTAACTCATACAAAATTACTTATAATTGCTACAATATAAATTATAATCATGTTTATCCCACTTAGAGACTATGCATCCAGTCACAACTTAACTCAACAGTATAATAATTCTCCACTTAATGACTTTGCATACTAGTCAATGCAATAGAAAAGATATTATATTTCTACATATAATATGGTTATTCGTTGAAAATTATATTTCTAATGAATATCAAATTATTCATTTAACATAATGGACTTTGCATATGGATTTATCCACATATTGATTATTGTATATATCTCAGTCAAACAGTAATTAGTCATTATTATTGAAATATATCTTAGCTATAATCAATATATATATATATATATATATATATATATATATATATATATATATATATATCATAATATTAATCCATTCCAGTCCAAACAAAGATCATACAAAAACATATAACAATTATAAGGCCAACGATTTAAATCAACTAGTTCATTAAGCAATATTTTGAGAGGATAAAATATAGAAACATACATACCTACATACATACATACATATATGAATAAAATACCCTTATTCAATGATTTAATATATATATCTAAGCTCAATATTTTTTTTATATAATAGCTCAACGTCTTAACAACTTCACACTTATACCATAGGTGTCATAATCATTTATTCTTATACAATACATGTATCAAAAAATTTCAACATGCTTTAAATAAGTCCCTATTTTTATTCACTAATCGCTACACCTATATTTGCTTAAGTCACTCAGCTAATTTGTAAATTACTATATATATATATATATATATATATAAAATAGTGATTTATAATAGATCATAATACCTACATACAATAAACTACATGCAATATTCATACTTATATTTATGGAGTCATTCTTACATGTAATATTTACATATATATTTCTTCTTATATGTTTAAGTAGGGTTTTTTTAGCATTGAATATTCGTTAATTCATGAATATTTCATTTTTAAGATTTTGGTTTTGACAAATTTTTAAGGTCGACAGATGGGATTAGATCGTCAAAATTGTAGGGATATTTTTTTTGAGGGGTCAACTAACCAACCCTTTACAATAATATATAAGATTACACTTAAATTCATTAGATATATATAGTAGATCCCCTAAGGGCCTGACCTATACCAATCAAGGGAACAAACATAACCATAACCAAAGGAGTGTAAAACTAAACAACAACAGTGAATAAAGAAAATGAACAATAGTACTAAAAAACAAACCAAATTGCATGATCAAATGGTAGAACTAAATTCATGAGACAAATGATACAGATGAACAACACAACCTAATGACATAGTCGAACCTAGCTGAATGACCCAACTGAACGACACAGTCGAACGATAGAGCCAAATGAAAATATCAAACGACAACACCAAATGATAGAGATGAATGATAGATCTTAAAGTTAGTGATAAATGGAAAGTTGGGTGACATATCTAAATAGTAAAACCAAACAATAGTTGTGGGTAGGGAAATTGGTGAACTAAAGGTGAAATGATTCTATTAAATGATAGTACTGAATGAGAGTATCTAATGATAGAGTCAAAAAGCACAGACCATCATGGCATCTAGTGGGAATGGTAAAAATATAAGTCAATCATCAGGGAAATCATCTATATTATCTTATTTTAAAGATCCAACCAAAAAGTCCACACAATCACAATGCGCTCAAAATCTAGGTATTTATTATTTTTTTAGTTTGTCATAAGTTTGACTTCAATTGTTCAATAATATTAAAACAATTTTACATGCAAAAATCCCCATTGTTATCTCATAAGATAGAATCAACTAAAATAACATATCACCCCCTAAATATTTTTTGATGATGACATACCACCACTCGAAGACGTTCCTTTAATTTTTGATGAAAATGATAATGACACTGAAGTGGTAGAAGAGATTGGACCATCTCACCAAACACAAATTTCAGTTGAAACCTCCACTCAAAAATATTACAGAAGGAAAAGAAGTAGATGGACAATTGGGAGGTATTTTAAGGTGGACTAAGTGATAAAATTTCCCTTCATAGAACCTGTAGAGCCTGAAAACACTGATGATACTCCAAAAAATGTAGATGTATAATATGTAGTTGGAAACTAAGAAAAAACACAAAATGCAATTAAAATTGGACATGATTGAGAAAAATTGTAGAAAAATATATGAGATAGTGAAATACCTAGATGGAGTGAAAAAAAGAAAACACAGGTGGAAAACTGATCCAGGTAAAACTTCAGGTGACAATTCGGGTGACGGTTCTACCCCAATTAGTGGTAGAACTTCTGAGAGCCATAACTTTTGCACCATAGCTCCGTTTGACTCCTCATTTGAACCATTAAAAAGATAAAAATGATGAGATTGTGATGAGATGACATAGAGCTATTCTTTGTGGATTTTTAACCTTTAAAACCTAATAGAAGTGCCTCAAATTTTAATTTTAATAGTGTAGTCTAAAAATAGTAAGTTTCTAAAAATAGTAATTTATAGAATTCTATAATGTTGTAAATCATGGAAGTCAAACCAATTCATCTCCCTCAATATTGGTGACCTTCCACATCCTCCTCCTACTTTCAAATTATGTATAAAAATAGATGTATCCTGAAAAGGAAATCAAACATCTCTTTTAAGAGATAAGCATATGTTTTCTACAATTTTGTGAGCAATAAAACATCTCTTCCTAGAGATAGCATTATATGATTGTATTATTTTGTGTTCTTGAATTATGTTTCAACTAAAACCTTGGTTTGTCTTTAGAGTGTATGATCCCGAAGATGAGGTCAGACTACAAGAAGCTTGGGTGAAAAATAACAAAACTAGTAGACTATCCATTTGTTCATTTCAAATGACCTCAAATGGTGGATAACACCGAGACATCTGATCCCTTCAAAAAAATTATGAATGAAGCCCTCCAGTGGTAGCAAGCATAGATGCTATAAAAATTCACTCAAATCCTCCAACAAATCCTAATGGGAAATTTTGGTGCCTCATTTGCAACGCCTGGCTCCATGGAACGTCCTTTCAACACTCCAACACCCTTCAAGGTTTAGGTGAATTTTTATATCCCTACATTTTAAGGCAAAATAAATGCTAATGCAATAAAAAATTGGTTGGATCAATTGTCTTCATATTTTTCTATAAATAAATTCACCAATGGATAGAAGATCACTTTTACACTTTTGAAAGCATCATTGCTTGTCAAAAATTGGTGGGAAGTGTAAAAGAAAAAGTTAAGTATATATGACATTGGCCTTCAGGTGGAACCTACCTGCGATGATTTCATGGAAGCCATAAAGGAAGAATAATACCCCATTAGAGCATATGATGATATGTATATATAGTGGCAACAACTTCGCTAAGGTAAGGAATAATCTATTCAAGATTACACTAACATTTTTCATTATCTATCTATGAGATTGGGCATCCAGGAAAGTGAGAAACATAAGGTTCTAAAATATTGTGGTGGACTACAATGGTATATATGGGGGGAAATGAAACTCTTCAATTTGGAAACCCTTGGTGAAGCATACAAGTTTGTGGTGAAGATTGAACAGAAGCATGGAAGAAAGAATATGAAGATTCAGCATTTGAAATGGAAAAGTGACAAAGAAGGTCAAACATGAGGCCAAAATTGTAGGAAAAAAGAGTTCCAAGATAAGAAGCCCCAGAAGGGGAAGACAAGGAAATGGTGTGACTACCATAAAACTAGAAATCACTCCAAAGAAGAATGTCAAGCCATCAAGTCCCTAATTTTTGAGTCAAAATCTTTGACATCTACTACTCTACCTCATACACACCCTATAGTTGAAGAGGATGAATAAGAGATTGTAGATGCTGAGCTTGATACCATCGTTGATTCATCATAGACTCATAGGGAAAGGTTGGATGATAAGGAAAGGTTGTTTCACTCTAAGTTATGGGTGAAAGGTAAGCCTCTGCATTTTATTCTTGATAGTGGGAATCAAAAGAATTTAATCTCTACTAATGTTATGAAAATTCTGAATCTATACATGAAGCCTCATCCAAAGCCATATAGTATTATATGGTTAAGTCTAGGGAGAAACCTTCGTGTCACCCACTAATGTCTTCTTTCATATGCAATAAAACGTTTCCAAGATGAAGTCTTGTGTGATGTGATCAATCTAGATGTTTGTGATGTACTCCTTGGTTAGCCATTTATGTATGAACAACATGGCATCTATGAATCAAGACCCTAAAGGATCACCATCAATCTTGGAACACAGTACTACAGGGTACTAGAGGTACCACTTTCTACATCTATCTCCTTAATTAGTGCCAAACAATGTAAGATATTAGTGGAGAAGACAAATCAATTCATTCTCATGGTGTTCAAGCTAAAAAGATCCAAGAAGGCTGATGTTGTAGCAATGACTACATAATCAACACAACAACAAAAGTAAATGGGTCAAATCATGGGAGAATATGATGACTTATTCAAGTTACCCATGGGAGTTCCACTTCACTGTTAGGTAAAACATTCTATTGATTTGGTTCTAGGATCACCTTTACCTAACAACCCTATGTATGACAGATCAGTCTTGGAGAATGATGAGATAAAAAGATAGATTCAAGAATTAATCCAAAAGGGTGACATCAAGCCAAGCTCTTCACCTTGTGAAATCCCAATTATCTTGGCACCAAAGAAGGATGAAACATGGAGGCTTTGTATTGACTATCAAGCCCTGAACAAAATCACTGTGAAGAATCTCTACCCCCTCCCCAGGATTGATGACCTACTTGACCAACTCTGTGGTGTGAATTTCTTTACCAAAATTGATCTCAAATTTGACTATCACTAGATTCTTATTGACCCCACTGACGTCTAGAAGACTACATTCAAATCTAGAGAGGGGCTCTTTGAATGGTTGGTTATGCCTTTTTCCTTAACTAATGCACCTAAAAACTTCATGAGGATGATGGATGACATCTTGTGAACCTTCACCAACTCATTCATGGTTTTCTACCTAGATGACATACTCATTTACCATAAAACATGGGAGGAACATCTGCAACATGTCCATAAAGTGCTTCAAACTCTTCAAACGTACAAGTTGTATGCAAATCTTGACAAGTGCACATTCAAGATGAAAATAATTCAGTACCTAGGGTACATTGTGGATGGGTAAGGGGTCCATGTTGACCTAAAAAAGATTCAAGTTATTCAAGAATGGCCTATGCCAAGGACCCTCACAGAACTTCGTAGTTTCTTGGGTCTTATAAATTTTTATTGTAAGTTTGTTCTTAGATTCTCACATGTTGTTTGGCCACTAAACCAAGTGACTAAAAGAGGAACTAAAGCTAAATTTTAGTGGGGAAAAATACAACAAAGAGAATTTGAGAATTTGAAAGATAGACTTTGTTCAGCGCCTATTCTTTCCTTATCAAACTTGCATTAACCTTTTGAGTTGATGATAGATGCATCTAAATATGCCATGGGAGCTTTCATTATGTAACATGGCCGTCCTAGAGCATATCATAGCGAAAATTTCAATGATACAGTCAAGAAATACCTGACATACGATAAGGATCTCTATGCCATTGTGCAAGCTTATAAACAATGGAAACACTACATCTCAGGGAAGGAAATGATCATCCACACCGACCAAAGACCATTATAATTCATCTAGATGTAAAGAAAACTACAAAATGAGAGGCATCAGAAGTGGGACACATATCTATAAATTTTCTATCTAATAA
The DNA here is from genome assembly GCA_037957365.1 of Torreya grandis. Lineage (NCBI taxonomy): Eukaryota > Viridiplantae > Streptophyta > Pinopsida > Cupressales > Taxaceae > Torreya > Torreya grandis. The sequence continues at coordinate 223,263 of JARHVA010000271.1, forward strand.
TCAAACACAAAAAGGGGAGCTCAAATAATACATTAGATTGTCTAAGCCATCCACCAATTGCTGCACTCACAATAGTTATTGACCTGTGCAGACATGAAACTATCACTTGGGGTACTCTGTATGAAACAGATCATACCTTTGCTGATACATATTAGGCACTTTGAGAAGGTAAATATGTCTCTAATTTTTATTTTCAAGATAATGTCCTCTATCACATAGGGCATATCTATGTTCCAGTTGCAGAGCAACAGAAGATGATATGGGAAACACATTTTAGCTGGATTGTTGGGCACTTTGGTGTAGAGAAGACATTGGCAATTTTGCAAAAGTACTTCTCTGGCCCCATATCCAGAAGGATGTTTTACCTCAAATCTTGTACCCCATATGTGATATGCAAGCCATCAAACAAGAATCAAGGATTGTACACACCATTTCTAGAACCAACCAGGCCTTGGGAATCTATCTCAATGGATTTTCTCTCAGGTTTGCCCACTTCAAAACATGGCAAGGATTGTATTTTTGTTGTAGTTGATCATTTTTTAAAAATGGCTATCATGATTTATTGTAAGAAAACTATGTCTACTAAGGAAATTGCTCAACTATATTTTAGTCATGTATGACTCCATTTTGGTCTCCCCAAGTCCATTATTTTAGACAAAGACAACAAGTTTCTCAGTATCTTTTGGTCCACTCTGTGGAAAATGATGGACACCACCTGATGAAGTCGATGGCCTTCCATCCATAGACTGATGGTCAGATAGAAGTGGTGAACCACCTGATTCTCTACATGCTTTAGATATATCACTCCAAATATCCATGCACATGGGATGAGAGGCTTCTTTTCATACAACATGGGTACAATTGAGCCTTGCACAGCTCCACCAAGCATAATCCATTCCAAATATGCTTTGGGTTCTGACCCATGGCACCAATTGATGTAGCCATTCCATCCTCCACCATGGAATACACACCTCATGGGAGATCTAAGGCAACAAAAGCAACAAAGTTTATTGAACAAATCCAACACATATAGCAATAGGTTCATGACATCTTGGAAAAGATGAATTAGAAATATAAGTAATGCCATGACAAACATAGTGTTACACATCATTTTTATATAGGTGATAAGGTTTGGTTGTGGATTTAAAAGGAATGAATAACAGATCTGTTGATGCAGTGGATTGCACTCGGGGCAGGAGGCCGAGCTCTTGCCTTTCCACACGCAACAATGGAAACTCCCCTTTCGCCTGTGGGACCGGCGAAGCTGGAGGGGAGAGTATCTATATAAGGGCTAGCTCCCTCTAATGTATCTTTTAGGCCCTGGTATCTCCTACTACTAATAAATAAAATGAAAAAAGGGGGGGGGATGAAAAGGGAGAGAAAGATGTTGAAAACAGAACCTAAGCCTAAAAATGAAAAGGTGATACACCAGAAAAGTGATGACCCACCCAGCCTGAATATACACTTTTCACCAGGAAGAAATGCCCATACACTTCATCTAAAGTGGGAAGCTCTTTTTCAACAGTCAGCTAGGGGTCCGTGAAAACACAGGGAGGAAGAAACTACAAGAGGCATCCTTAGACACACTTATGGCAGCCTATTCATAGGCACCTATATTCTTCCTATAGACACTTCTGGCAGACCTGTAAAAAGGAGACTTCACAATGCACTGGACATGTTCTAATCGGTCTGTGAAAAGCATGAAAGAAAATGACTTAACATAAAAGAAGAAAATAGACATATACTTTAAAGTGCAAGTCCAGATAGAGGTAAAAATGCTAAGTCCTGATTCAAGGTAAAAACTAGCAGAGCTCTGCCTTACAAGGTCGAGAGATTTTTGGGCAGAGTTTTTCCTTAAGGCTAAGAGAGTGGATCCTTCTCAAATGACAAATTTTTTACAATATATAGAAAGAGGAAGAGAACTTGGCACTTTCTGGGAAAGACTTTTGGTGCTCTTTTGCAAGCTGGCCCATGTGCGCTCTGAGCCTTGAGAAGAGGGAGCCATTTGATTATCAGTTCCTGCTTTGACTTTGGCATTCCAAATTAATGTGAAAAACATGGCCGTGCCTCTTTTATGCAAATAGACTGTTCTTTTTAAGGAATTTGCATGGCTTGTCTGCTTATAAATGCAAATTGGAAGAAAAACAGGCCACGCCATTTGGTGACCATCTGGCAATAACTCGCCTCCTCTTTGCCACTTGAACTACTATCTCTTTTTGTGCCTTGTCTTCTTCCTGGTTTTGTCTCTTTTTGCTCCTTTAACCCTCAGGGGTGATCTTCTGGTGGGTCACTATGTTCCTTGGGCTCTTTTCATGGTTGGCGCTCAGGCATTTCGAAAACAAATAGCTATTTCACCGTCTTAAATTTGACATCTGCGCACCTGTCATCACTTTAAAAATAATAGCTAATCTGTCTCCTTGAAATTGACAGTTTCCAAGATGTCACTGTCCTTGGCAAATTCCTTCAGGCCTTTTCTACTGGATTTTTCTATGATTTTTTTCCTACAGACAAAAAGTCTGTGAGAAATGGCTGCCTTGATTTCTTCGAGTCCTTTTCAGCTCGCGGCCTTCCTTCGAATTCCTTTGGACTTTTTGTTCGAAGGAATTCCTTTGGACAAAAGGTCTGAAAGAATTCAATGCCTTAAGACTTTTTCACATTTTTGAAATCCTTCAGCTGCCTTCGAAGTGTTCCCTACCCTCCGCAAGGGCTTTTGAACTTAGAACTACCCTCTGCAAGGGCACTCACTCTTTAGCTTTAGGATGCTCCCTTGAACCAAGCCATTGAACTGATTGATTGAACCAAAAATGGTTCAACGGTTCAACACTACGTGCCACTCATTCATTGAACTGAGCCTTCAAACCTGTCGCGGAACCAAATGCATTGAACTAAAGTGTTGAACTTGTCGATTAAACCAAGTCATTGAACCGACCAATTGAACAAAAAATGGTTCAATGGTTTAACACTGCGTGCTACTCCTTTGTTGCACCAAGCCTTTGAACCGTTCACTTGAACCAAGGCATTGACCAATCCATTGAACCGGTTTAACGGTTTAAACAATTGTTGAACTAATTGAATTGAACCAAGCCTTTGAACAGAGCCGATGAACTTAGGCATTGAACCAGTTCAATGGTTCAAAAATGCTAACCTTCCTTATGAATTTATAGACAAGAGTCTGAAGAAATTTTATAAAACCTTGCACTCTCTGAACTGGTTCTTCATCTACCGAAAGAATAGACCTACAGAGTCCATAGAAATAGAACTGCAGAGTCCGTAGAAACCCAAGCCCTACAAAGTTCATAGAAATAGACCTATAGAGTCCATAGAAATAGACCTGTAGAGTCCATAGAAACTCAAGCCCTGTAGAGTCCATAGAAATAACCTGCATAGTTCATAGAAAATCTTAGACTTGTGCAAAATCAAAAAAATGAATTGGCCTAAAACAACAGGGGAAGAAGGGGACCAATTTTTGGCCTGTTGGGCAACAAATGGTCAACAAATTGACAACTCCCAGGGGAAACATGCCTAATATGCTTAGAGATCAGTTGCCTTGTAGTCCATTGGGGATGGAGTTAGATGCAGCTTTGAATAGAGGTTAGCAATATCCCCAAAGACCCAAGAATCAAACATGAACCTTTTACCCCACACACAAAGGGAAACACACAAGGCTAAAAAACACTACTTGTGCAAACTACACTTAGGGAAAGCAAGAAAATAAACATAAAACAACTACTATATACAACTAACCAGGTACATCTACTTCCCTCCTGGATCAAAGGGAAAACTTCTTAAGTCTCCTTCCTGGCAAGGAAACTTATAATGCTAGATAAGTGGCTGAATGAAATGGAGAGTTGGTGACCCACTTCTCTTGCCTGCCACCTGGGTTGGCTTGTATCTGAGTGGATCAGATTCAAACATGCTTCCAATATATACATACTCTATTCATTCCTGAAAGCTTTTCGAATGCTGGTCCTTCATGCTAGTGCATATCACTAAGAAATTTGTGGTTGTTGGCTCATCACCATAACCCCTTTGATCTACACAGTCCCTCTGCAATACATCATGGTTTGACCCATTTCCTTCTGCTTCATTAGAGATCCTATCAAACTCATCCTTTGCTCCTTCCTAGCCTTCTTGAAGAAGGGTGACTATTATGATGTCTTAAATGGACTCACAAAATGCTTTCTCATCCCATAAAACATTGCCTCTCTGTTCAAAGCTTTCTTCTTCAAGGCCTTCCTCCAGGAAGACAGACCTCTCCTTTTCCTCCTCAAAGATTAGGATCTCTAGATTTTCAAGGATATTCTCCTAATCCTCCTCCAACCTAGGCTCCCCGGCATAATAGTCCTCCTTATCAAATTAGCAAGGAAGTTCATCAAATAGAGGGGAAGAGAGCTCACCATGCTTATGTCCCTCCTCATATTGTTGGAACATCTGGATGTATGCATGCCCTGTGTCTTCTCCATTACTGATGAGGTCTTCACAAGGAGCATCGATGATGATTTCTTCTTCGTTGTCACTCATGATAGCCTCTTGGGAAACTGCAAATTGGATCTTCTACTCCTCACTCACCTCCTGTAGAACAGGTTCCTCCTTGAGAAGGGGTGAAGTGGGAAAACCATGTGGAAGAGGAGGCAGTCCTTGAGCTAGAAACAAATGATTCTCCTCCTTCCACTTGGCCAACACTTCATCAATATCAGGTGTGGCCTGATATCTCTCTTGGAAATGTGTAGGTGGGGTGTGTTCAGACATGGAATGTGCCAGTGGGTTTGAACCGTCCATCACACACTGGTTGAGGAATCTCTCTCTGGATTCCAACTCTGCAATTCTTATGGCCATATCCTCTTGGAAGTGCCTTTTTTGGAGGTCACCAGCATCATCATGAGTAGGAGTAGCCTCATCTTCTTCAAGTTTTTGAGAGAAACCCTTCTTTTCCTCCTTCCTGCCCCATGATTCTACTATTTTCTTCCAATTCAGGATCTCGGAGTTGGAATTCTGCTTCTGTGAATAGGTAGCAACTTTGTTTTCTCCAAGGTCCTAGGGCTCCTCTATGAGGTCTAAAAAATCCATCTCTCTTTCTCTAAGCAGTCTCATCTTAGCCTCTAAATCTTCAATTTGCTTGGTTAGATTATCCTAAAAGAGTCTTTCTTGGAGCTCATAGGAATCATCATAGAGATGGGTAGGAGCAGTTTCAAGAGAGATGTGCTGGTTCAAAAAGTTCCCCCCAAAAGAAGATTCGTGATCTAATGAGTTTGGAAGGTTCATCTCCATGGGAGGTTGTTCTAGTTCCCTTTGATGCTTGAAGGCTAGGCACACGGGCACACGGGGTCAAGAGCAGGGTTGATTGATGCATCGGATGAGCTAGACTGAGCAAGTGCCATCTAGTAGAAAGGATTTGGTGCATAAGAGGGGGCTTCTTTTAGAATAGGAGGGGGCGTGCAAGGCTGATTGCCTTGAATGAATGGATTCCTCCATTTTGATACCTCCTCCTCCATGGATTGCAAGGCCTGAGCTTGCCTAAATAAACATGCCTCTTTGTACATCAGCTCCTACTAATAACCATACTACTCATCCAGTCTATCAATCTCTATTACCTGCTTCTCAAACTCCAGTGCCACCTCCCTTATCATTGAAGGCAACTAGGAGAGCTTCTTGAGGGGATTACATGAAAATTTTGAGTCTGATCGAAGTCATATGAAGGAATACAAGGTCCATGATTTTGTGCAAAGGAATTATACATACAAAAATGTGATTTTTGATGGCACCAGGCTGCTTAACCAGCTAATCAACTCAGAGTTGTCATTGGTGTTGATGCAAAAGCCTCCAAAGGCTAGTTGGTTGAAGAACACACAAAAAATTCTTCAACTCTTTGGACACAACTTGTCCTAATTGGTCCCACTGGGCGTGCCAAAAATTATTGACATAGTGGATTACACCCAGGGCAGGAGGCCGAGCACACACAACAATGGAAACTCCCCTTTCACCTATGGGACTGATGAAGCTGGAGGGGAGAGTCTCTAGATAAGGGCTAGCTCCCTCTGATGTATCTTTTAGGCCCTGGTATCTCCTACTGTTAACAAATAAAATGAAAAAAGTGAGGGGGATGAAAAGGGAGAGAGAGATGCTAAAAATAGAACCTAAGCCTAAAAATGAAAAGGTGATACACCAGAAAAGTGATGACCCACCCAACCTAAATATAAAATTTTCACTAGGAAGAAATGCCCATGCACTTCATCTGAAGTGGGAAGCTCTTTTGCAACAGTCAGCTAGGGGTTCATGAAAACACAGGGAGGAAGAAACTACCAGAGGCATCCTTAGACACACTTATGGCAGCGTATTCACAAGCACCCATATTCTTCCTATAGACAATTCTGATAGACCTGCAGAAAGGAGACTTCACAATGCACTGGACATGTTGTAATCGGTCTATGAAAATCATAAAAGACAATGACTTAACACAAAAGAAGAAAATAGACATATACTTTAAAGTGTAGGTCCAGATAGAGGTAAAAATGCTAAGTCCTGATTCAAGGTAAAAATTGGCAGAGCTCTGCCTTACAAGCCCGAGAGATTTTTAGGCAGAGTTTTGCCTTAAGGCTAAGAGAGTGGATCCTTCTCAAATGAGAAATTTTTACAATATATAGAAAGAGGAAGAGAACTTGGCGCTTTCTAGGAAAGACTTTTGGCACTCTTTTTGCAAGCTGGCCCATGTGCGCTCTGAGCCTTGGGAAGAGGGAGCCGTTTGATTGTCGGTTCTTGATTTGACTTTGGTGTTCCACATTAATGTGAAAAACATGGCCACACCTCTTTTTTGCAAATAGATTGCTCTTTTCAAGGCATTTACGTAGCTTGTCTGCTTATAAATGCAAACGGGAAGAAAAATAGGCCACACAGTTTGGTGAACATCTAGTAATAACTTGCCTCCTCTTTGCCACTTGAATTGCTTTGTCTCTTTTTGTGCCTTATCTTATTTCTAGTTTTATCTCTTTCTGCTCTTTCAGCCCTCAGGGGCAATCTTCTGGCGGGTCACTACATTCCTTGGGCTCTTTTCATGGTTGGCACTCAGACATTTTGAAAACAAATAGCTATTTCACCATCTTAAATTTGACATCCGTGCACCCATCATTGCTTAAAAAACAATGGCTAATCTATTTCCTTGAAATTGACAGTTTTTGGGATGTCATCGTCCTTGGCAAATTCCTTCAAGCCTTTTCTATGGGATTTTTCCAGTGAGTTTTTTCCTGCGGATAAAAAGTCTGTGAGAAATGGCCACCTTGATTTCTTTGGGTCCTTTTGAGCTCACGGCCTTCCTCTGAATTCCTTCAGACTTTTTGTCTGAAGGAATTATTTCAGACAAAAAGTTTGAAATAATTCAATGCCTTAAGACTTTTTTGCATTTTTGAAATCCTTCAGCTGCCTTCGAAGTGTTCCCTGCCCTCCACAAGGGCTTTTAAAATTAGAACTGCCCTCTGCAAGGGCACTCACTCTTTAGCTTTAAGATGATCCCTTGAACCAAGCCATTGAATTGGCCGATTGAACCAAAAATGGTTCAACGGTTCAACGGTTCAACACTACATGCCACTCATTCATTGAACTGAGCCTTCAAACCTGCCGCTGAACCAAACACATTGAATCAAAGCATTGAAATTGCTGATTAAACCAAGGCATTGAACTGACTGATTGAACCAAAAATGGTTCAACGGTTCAATGGTTCAACACTGCGTGCACTCCTTTGTTGCTCCAAGCCTTTGAACCATTTGCTTGAACCAAGGCATTGAACCAGTTCAATGGTTTAAAAATGTTAACCTTCCTTGTGAATTTCTAGATAAGAGTTCGAAGAAGTTTTATAAAACCTTGCACTCTCTGAACTAGTTCTTCATCTGCCAAAAGAATAGACCTACAGAGTCCATAGAAATAAACCTGCAGAGTCCGTAGAAACCCAAGCCCTATAGAGTCCGTAGAAATAGACCTATAGAGTCTATAGAAACTCAAGCCCTATAGAGTCTGTAGCAATAGACCTGCAGAGTCCATAGAAATCCTGGACTTGAGAAAAATAAAAAAAATGAATTGGCCTAGAACAATAGGGGAATAAGGGGACTGATTTTTGGCCTGTTGGGCAAAAATGGTCAACAAGATCCACACAAAAAAATTTGGCCTCTGTGATATGGTCCCTACACCATCATCAAAAAAGTTGGAGAAAATTATTTTGAATTGAACCTGCTAGCCTACCTTGGTTTGCATCCAATATTCAACATGGAGCTCCTTAAACCATATCATCCACCTCTGTTAGACACTTTAATCATAGCAAAACAACTAGACATTGATGAGCTTGATCCATAGATTTTTGCTCTAGTAAAGGAAGATTAGATTGTGGACACCTAGATGAAGACAACAATAGGGTGCTCTATTCCACTTTATCGAGTGGTCAAAAGGGGCAAGCTTAGCCACCAAGGTGAGTGGATCACAAAGAATCAAATCAAGACACAACTACCAAACTTAATGATGAATCTTAATGCAATGGGGATCATTACTTATCAAGGAGGGAGGAATGACCCAGGTAAAACTTTAGGTGACAATTTGGGTGACGGTTCTACCCTAATTGGTGGCAAAACTTTTGGGAGCCATAACTTTTGCACTATAGCTTTGTTTGACTCCTTGAACTATTATAAAGCTAAGAATGAGGAGAACATGATGAGATGATAGGGAGATATGATTAGTGGGTTTTGATGCCAAAAATCCCAATGAAAGTGTCCCAAAGTTTAATTTTAATAGTGCAATTTAAAAATAATAAATTTATAAAATAGTAATTTATCAAATTTTGTATTGTTGTAAATCATGGAAGTTGAACCACTTCATCTCCCTCGAGATTGGTGACCTTCCACATCCTCCTCTTAACTTCAAAGTATGTATAAAAATAGATGTATCCCAAAAAGAAATTAGACATCTCTTCCCAGAGATAATCATATGTTTTCTGTAATTTTGTGAGCAATAAAACATCTCTTCCCAGAGTTAGCATTATATGATTGTGTTAATTTATGTTCTTGAATTATATTTCAGATAAAACTTCTAAGTTTTAGATTATTGGTATCAGATTGTTTTATCTTTAGAGTCTATGATCTCGAAGATGAGGTTAGACTACATGAAACTTAGGTGGAAAATAATAGAACCAATAAGCTATCCACCTGTTCATTCCAAATGACCTTAAATGGTGGATAACATTGAGACATCCCTTACCTTCAAGGAAATGGTGAATGAATCCCTCTAGTGTAAATAAGTGTAAATGCTTTAATAATTCACTCAAATCTTCCAACAAATCTTGATGGGAAATTTTGGCTCCTCATATACAACCTCTGGCTCTATAGAACATCCTTTCAATGCTCCAACACCCTTCAAGGTTTAGGTGAATTTTGATATACCTACATTTGAAGGCAAAATAAATGATGATGTAGTAGAAAATTGGTTGGATCAATTATCTTCATATTTTTCTATAATTAAATTTACCAATGGAGAGAAGATCACTTTTGATCTTTTGAAAGCATAATTACCAGTCAAAAATTGGTGGGAAGTGTATAAGAAAAAGTTCAATATGGATGACATTGGTCTTGAGGTGGAACCTATCTAGGATGATCTCATGGAAGTCATAAAGGAAGAATACTACCCTATTGGAGTATATGATGATCTATATATATAGTGGTAATAACTTCACCAAGGTAAGGAATAGTCTATTCAAGATTACATTCACATTTTTCATTCTCTGTTTGTGAGATTAGGCATCTAGGAAAGTGAGAAACATAAGGTTCTCAAATATCATGGTGGACTATAATGGTATATACGAAGTAAAATGGAACTCTTCAATTTGGAAACCATTGGTAAAGCATACAAGTTTATATTAAAGATTGAGCAAAAGCATGGAAGAAAGAATACGAAGAGTCAACCTTCAAAATGGAAAAGTGATAAATAATGTCAAATACGAGGCCAAAATTGGAAGTAAAAAGAGTTCCAAGATAAGAAGCTTTAGAAGGAGAAGATTGAGAAATGGTGTAACCAAAAAAATGGAACTCACTCAAAAGAAGAATGTTGAGCCATCAAGTCCCTACTTTTTGAGTCACAATCTTCGACATCTACTACTATGTCTCATACACACCCTACAGTTAAAGAGGATGAAGAAAAGATTATAGATGGTGAGCCTGATACCATCATTGCTTCATCACAGACCTACAAGGAAAGGATAGATGACAAGGAAAGGTTGTTTCACTCTACATTGTGGGTGAAAGGTAAGCCTCTACATTTTATTCTTGATAGTGGGATACAAAAGAATTTAATCTTTGCTAATGTTGTGAAAAGTCTAAATCTGTCCATGAAGCCTCACCCAAATCCATACAGTATTGGATGGTTGATCCCAGGGAGGGACCTCCATGTCACCCATCAATGTCTTCTTTCATATGCAATAAAACCTTTCCAAGATGAAGTCTTGTGTGATGTGATCAATCCATTTGTTTGTAATGTACTCCTTGGTCAGCCATTCATTTATGAATGACATGGCATCTATGAATCAAAAACCTGAAGGATCACCTTCACTTTTGGAACCCAATGCTATAGGGCACCAGAGGTACCACCTTCCACATTTGTCTCCCTAATCAGTGCCAATCAATGTAAGATATTAGTGGAGAATACAAAGCAATTTTTTCTCACGGTGGTCAATCCAAAGAGATCTAAGAAGGATGATGTTGCAGCCTTGACTACACAATCAACACAATAATAAAAGCAAATGGGTCAAATCATGGGAGAATATGATGACTTATTCAAGTCACCCATGGGAGTTACACTTCACTGTCAGGTAAAACATTCTATCGATTTGGTTTTAGGATCACCTTTGCTTAACATCCCTATATATCATAGATCATTCTTGGAGAATGATGAGATAAAAAGATAGATTCAAGAATTAATCCAAAAGGGTCACATTAGGACAATCTCTTCACCCTATGGAAGCCCAATTATTCTAGTTCCAAAGAAGGATGGAACATGGAGGTTTTGTATATACTATCAAGCCCTAAACAAAATCACTGTGAAGAATCATTACCCCTTCCCTAGGTTTGATGACTTGCTGGACCAACTCCACGGTACAAAGTTATTCACCAAAATTGATCTTAAATCTAGCTATCACCAAATTCCTATCAACCCCACTGATGTTTAGAAGACTACATTCAAATCTAGGGAAGGGATATTTTAATGGTTGGTTATGCCTTTTGGCTTGACTAATGAACTTGAAACCTTCATAAGGATGATGTATAACATCTTATGACCCTTCACCAACTCATTCATGGTTGTCTACTTGGATGACATACTCATTTACAATAGAACATGGGAGGAACATCTACAACATGTTTGTAAAGTGATTCAAACTCTTCAAAAGCATAAGTTGTATGTAAATCTTGATAAATGCAAATTTGAGATGAAAAAAATTTAGTACCTGGGGTATATTGTGGATGAGGAAGGGTTCCATGTTGAACCAAAGAAGATTTGGGTTATTCAAGAATGGCCTACACCAAGGACCCTCATAGAACTTCATAGTTTCTTAGGTCTTGTAAATTTTTATCACAGGTTTGTTCTTGGATTCTCACATGTTGCTTGGCCACTAAACCAAGTAACTAAAGGAGGAGCTAATGTTGCATTTTAGTGGGATGAAATATAACAAAGAGTATTTGAGAATTTGAAAGAAAGACTTTATTTAGCTCTTATTCTTGCCTTGCTAGACTTGCATCAACCTTTTGAGTTGATGATGAATGCATCTGAATATGCCATGGGAGTTATCATCATGCAACATGGCCATCCTATTGTATATCATAGTGAAACTTTCTTTAAAAAATAAAGGAAATACCCAACATACAAAAAGAAGCTCTATGCCACTGTGCAAGCCTACAAATAATAGAAACACTACATCTTAGGGAAGGAAATGATCATCCATACCAATCATAGACCATTGGAATTTATCTAGATGTAGATAAAACTGTGAAATGAGAGGCACCAAAAGTGGGCCACATATCTATAGTAATTCCATTTGATAATCAAATACAAAAAGGGGAGCTCAAATACTACTATAGATTATTTGAGCCATCCACCAATTGCTGCACTCACAATAGTTCTTGATTTGTGCAGACATGAGACTACCACCTGGGGTACTCTATATGAAATAGATCATACCTTTGATGATACATATTAGACACTTTGATAAGGTAAACATGTCTCTAATTTCTATTTTAAAGATAATGCCCTCTATCACATGGGGCATATCTATGTTCCAATTATAGAGCAATAAAAGATGATATGGGAAGCACATTTTAGTAGGACAACGAGGCACTTTGGTGTAGAGAAGACATTAGTAGTTATGTAAAAGCACATTTACTAGCCCCATATGTAGAAGGATGTGGAAAGGTACCTCAAATATTTCACCCCATGTGCGATAGCTAAGCTAGCAAACAAGAAACAAGGATTGTACACACCATTTTTAGAACCAACCAGGCCTTGGGAATCTATCTCAATGGATTTTCTCTCAAGTTTTCCCACTTTAAAATATGGATATGAATATATTTTTGTTGTAGTTGATCATTTTTAAAAAATGGCTCTCATGATTGCTTATAAGAAAACTATGTCTACTGAGGAAACTGCTCAACTATATTTTAGTCATGTATGGCTCCAATTTGGTCTCCCCAAGTCCATTGTTTCAGATAGAGATAACAAGTTTCTCAGTATCTTTTGGTCCACTTTGTAGAAAATAATGGACACAAAGATGATGAAGTCCACAACCTTCCATCCACAGGCTAATGGTTAGATAGAAGTGGTGAACCACCTGATTATCCACATGATTCAGATGTATCACTCCAAACATCCATGCACATGGGATGAGGGGCTTATTTTCATACAACATTGATACAATCGGGCCCTGCACAACTCCACCAAGCATAATCCATTCCAAGTATGCTTCAGGTTCCAACCCATGACATCAATTGATGTAGCCATTCCATCCTCCACCATAGAATACACACCTCATGGGAGATTTAAGGCAACAAAAGAAACAAAGTTCATTGAATAAATCTAGCATATCCAACAAGTTCATGACATCTAGGAAAAGAGGAATTAGAAGTATAAACAATGCCATGATAAACATAGGGTTGCACATCATTTTAATATAGGTGACAAGGTTTGGTTGTGGATTCAAAAGGAATGACACATAGGCCCACATAGAAAAATTTAGCCTCTATGATGTGGTCCTTACACCATCATCAGATAAGTTGGAGAAAATGATTTTGAATTGATACTGCTAGCCTACCTTGGTCTGCATCCAATATTCAATGTGAAGCTTCTCAAACCATATCATCCACCTCTATTAGACACTTCAGTTATAACAGAACAATTGGACATTGATGAGATTGATCCACAGAGTTTTTCTCTAGTAGAGGAAGATCAGATTGTGGACACCTAGATGAAGATAATAAGAGGGCACTCTATTCCACTTTATCGGGTGGTCAAAAGGGGTAAGATTAGCCACCAAGGTGAGTGGCTCACAAAGAATCAAATCAAGAGACAACTTCCACACTTGATGATGAATCTTGATGTAATGGAGACCATTGCTTCTCAAAGAGGGAGGAATGATCTAGGAAAAACTTTAGGTGACACTTCAGGGGATAGTTTAGGGGATGTTTTACTCCAATTGGTGGCAGAACTTTTGGAAGCCCTAACTTTTCTACCATAGCTCCATTTGACTCCCCGTTTAAACCATTATAAAGCTAAGAATGATTAAAATGTGATGAGATGGTATAGAAATATTCTCTATGGTTTTTGAACCCTAAAAACCTAATGGAAGTGTCCCAAATATTAATTTTAATAGTTCAATATAAAAATAGTAAGTTTCTAAAAATAGTAATTTATCGAATTCTATAATGTTGTAAATCATGAAAGTTGAATCACTTCATCTCCCTCAAGATTGGTGACCTTACACATCCTTCTCCTACCATCAAAGTATGTATAAAAATAGATGTAGCTGAAAAAGGAAACCAAACATCTCTTCCCAGAGATAAGCATATGTTTTTTGTAATTTTGTGAGCAATAAAACATCTCTTCCCAGAGATAGCATTATATGATTGTGTTATTTTATGTTCTTGAATTATCTTTTAGCCAAAATCTCTAAGTTTTAGATCAAAAACTATAGAAGAATGCACGCATGTAAGATATGCATAGGAGCATGAAAATGATAATAAATGCTGAAAACATCTTTTGAAGAAAGGGGGAACAATTGAAGCAAATTTTGGAAAAGTCAAGCAGTCCTATCTAAAGGTAAAATACTTACATTTCTCTACTATATACCATATTCTAAAAAAAGGTAGACTTATTTTAGAATTTTTAGATTATAAGATTTTATTTCAACACAATGGATTTCTAGATATTCCACAAATCACATTGGTCGGATAGCAGTGCTTGAGAAATGGAAAAAATTTTAGCAATGGTTGAGATTGAAGATTTGAAACAAAGTGTTCAAAAATCACTGTTTATCTCACTGATGAGGTCACAAAAATTGACAACATAGCCTAGGTTTGCATTCATGTGTATACATTTGAGAACTATTCAAGGTAACCTCATCTACTAGCAGTTCATAACATGGGAGAAAATTACAATGCAAAAAATCTTCACAAATTGGTTGTATCAAATTTGAAAGATAAAGTTGGAATGGATGATTATGCAATAACTATAAAGCTAGTGTATGTTGGGCTGATGGTGCATTAGTTATGTAGGAGCATAGAAATGGCTTGTGTGTTTGACTGCAAATAATAGTTTCCCCATATATGATTCCAATTCACTACATGGCTCATAGGATTAATCTTGCATATAAAATGGTTATCGAATTTGCTAATGTGGCCAAAGTGGAGGAGCTCATTCATGACCTACATGCTTATACGTCAAACAACCCAAAAAAAATTTAGAGTTCCAAAAATTTACAATAGGAGTGACTGATGGTAAGAAATTGTTGAAAGATGTTGATACAAGGTGGATTTCTATGTATGAACCTACTTGCCCAATTTTTTAAGAATATCCATCATTAGTAGGTTTCACGTATAAATATTGTAGAAAAATTGACAAGGCAAAAGATTTGTTGTACCATTTAACAGATTTGGAAACACTACTGATTTTATATGGAATTCTTCCAATGCTGAAGAAAATGAATTGTTTAATGAAACATGCTCAAGAGAGGTCCATTTATATTGTGGACTTCATATGGTTGAGAAAATGGGTATGTTGATCTTTAGACATACTATACACTTTGAATGAAATGTTTTAAGGCTTTGTATTTAGTAGTTGGCAATGTTTGACCAATTTAGAAACCCCTGATAGTTATTTGAAGTTTAATATAAATGATCATGTTTGTGTCATTGTTAATGAAAAGGAGCTTCCAATTCACACTTTTTACAAAAGACCTAATCTTGTGGGAGCTGAATCTGAAGAACTGCCTATAACACATTTTTTGTATGACATTGCTTTATCTGAAATGTGGATGAAATTAAGTAGAGTTTCTCAAAACTTATCCATAGAGATCAAATATCATTTTAAAAGGGATGATTTATTAGAGGTGATGGTAGTTATCAATCCCATTTTTGGGAATAATAATAACAGTCAAAAGATGGTTAGTAGTTTATTTCAGAAATATATGCACTATCTTGTAATACATTTATATAGATCTGTAGAGGTGAATGGATTAGAAATTATAGGTATTTTTGGAAAGGATTTGTTGATATACCAATCAACCCATTTTGGCATTACAATGTTTGAACAATATCATCCTCTATGTGAACCAATAGAGAATGGGGCAATTACAAGACTGTGGAAAAAACTTTATCCTAGTAGTATACTGTAGAAAAGTCTAAGTGAATATTTCCAATTATATGAGATCTATCAAACAATGATTATGGGCTCAGTGGAAGATGAAAGAGTATTTAGTGCATTATCGTTCATAAAGTCAAAACATCAAAACATATTGGATAGAGATTTATAAACCTGTTTGAGATTATATGTTTCATGTTATGCAGTGGATATGTTTTCATATGAAAGAGCTATGACAACATGGAGTTCTCTAACTAAAATAAGAGGAGTCATTAATACAATGACATATAAAGATGATGTAAATAATGACACTGAATATGGTCCTAACATGGTGGATGCAAATATCACTATCGATGATCAGGTTTGTGGAGAATTCTTTCAACTACTAGACTTTTAGAAATAGAGTTTCTAAATTTCAATTTCACATGTTTATCAAAAGATGCAATAATTATTATATATTTTTTGAAATTCATTTCTCTATTTTTTGCTAAGTGTTGAATGTAAAAGACTAATATATTGTCATTGTGTTAGGGGGAATACCGTAGGTTAATATGGTTCTTTATGTCTTTGATACATATTTTTATAGATATATTTTTTTCTTACATCAAAACAAGTTCTGTGATAGGGGCAAATGAGCCCATATTTTTACACCCAGTGCATAGTGTGTTTAGACAAAGCTATAGTGTCAGACAATGATACACTATGATCTTGTCTATATTCTTTGAACTTGTCACAATACATAGTGGATCTTTATTTTCTAAATCATTTATGTCTTCATATTCTTACAGTTGATTGAAATATAACACAGATTGAAATAAATCAATTTACAAGTACAAGTTTATAACCTTAGCCATAACTTATATTTTTATCAATTTACAACTGCTATAAACTATGTAGATTTTTCATACTTGTATGATTTATTATTTAACTTCATATATAATTTCAATACCTTACAGTTCACAATAGAGTTAATAAACTTTTTGGTGAACCTACATTTTAATTTGAACACTACTTGTTCCTTTTTCATTTTTGGCTTAGGGTTTCAATTTAATTCTATAAATTCCTATAATTGCATGAACATAGTCCTAAACCTTGGATATTTTATGTAACAATGAATTCACTTTTGTGAGATATAACATTTTGGTGAACCTATATTTTAATTTGAACACTACTTGTTCCTTTTTCATTTTTGGCTTAGGGTTTCAATTTAATTCTATAAATTCCTTTAATTGAATGAACATAGTCCTAAACCTTGGATATTTTATGTAACAATGAATTCACTTTTGTGAGATATATATATAGTATGTATTACTTATATATATATATATATACACTATATGCTATATACTACATAATACCGTATATAGGAGTATATACTTCATATATACTCCTATATAATCTTTATATACCACTATATATGCCCTATATAGGTAATAGCCATGGCATATATAGTACCTACCTATAGGGTAGTGTAGGCTATCTGCTCCTACAGAGCATATAGCCTATATTTAAAAAGTTGTCCAAATGTATAGAGTCCTTAACACTGATTCTTTTTAGAATAAAGTGATCAAATAAGATATAACCTTTTCATAAATTTGTAAAGACATTACCTTTTGTTTATACCAATTTTCATATGAATAAAACTGATTTTAGAGTCCTTATTTATCTACACATCCTCATAACATTAAACAATCCACTAATCTATTCTATAGTTCATGATCACAATTAATTATGCATATTTTCAACTTTGATGAATCGTCATTATTACTGACTATCACAATACTATCTTCAACACATACCTCTACCAAACATGAATGTGATTTTCTAATGGCCTCAAACACATCTCAAATCATGATTTACTCAAGAAAAATCTAAATATAAAAAAGAAGAGATCTTCCACAAAAAATAACTCATTTTTTAATCATAACATGCAATAACTATTATACATTTTCTAAAATGCATTTATGTGTTTCTTGCTAAGTGATGACTGCACAAGATTAATATATTATGATTGTGTTAGGTGGAACACTGTATAAAGGAATATGTTGACATTAATCCATTTATATTAAGATGTGAGTTTCATAAGTGCATCAAAAATATCAAAAGGGGTCCTAACACCATTCAAGTTTACAACATCATAAAATTAAAATTGAAATTATAATCTACGTGGATCATCTAGTAATTAAAACTCAATAAATTGATCACCGCATCTACAAACTTGAAATTGTCATTCATAATTTATATTTTAAAAGAAAACATTGTTTTCAAATATAGAAAAGTTTAAAACATATTCTCAATTACTCAGCTAGTTTCTCAACCACTTTTTTAACTTCTTTCTCAACCACTTTCTCAACTACTTTCTCAATCACAACATCCTCTATGCCACTGCTATCTTTCAATATCCCTACCTTTTCATGATCCATAGCTATAACATTAAGACGTTCAAGATTTTCCCTATCCTCTATTTTAGCATATCCTATAGAAAGTAGACTTAGATCGGCAACTATCTTCTGCTTAAATAAGGCATCAAGATTTCATCCTTGCTCCTTAATGATTTTTCATAGTGTATTTTTTTATTTATTAAAAAAAAAAAAACTTTTCCTTGAATTGAATAACATATTTAAATTTTTTTGTGCATTTTTTAGATGCACATTGAGGAACTCAACTTCTTTTTTTAAGTTTGCTACGCCCTTAACTATTGGTGTGTCTATGGATATGTGTGGTCAACTTGTGGCTTACATACCTATTTTATATACTTATTACATTTCTCTATGTTCTTAGATAGGTCAGCCTATAGAATAACTTTGGCTAAGTAGACTATATATAGGAGGTAGTGGTTAGTCTTTATTCATTATATTAAGTATTCTGTTATTAGTGTATTATTGTGGAGGTTACCCCTTCAAAGTGGCTTTACTATATTATTCAGTATTCTACTCTGCTATCAATTATTACTATGTGATCTCTCATATTTGCTTATTTTGTGTGATATAAAATCATTGTGTGAACATCTAAGTAATTTCATTACAAGTGGTATCAGAGATTTGATTTGGGTAAGTTTCCTATGGTATTTTTTTTGAATTTGGTGAGGCGTGGCTTCTGGGAGTGGTGGGAGCGAAAAAACATAACTTGCGATTTGGGAAGAATTAATTTTTTTTCATCAACACAATATTGCTTTGAAACATTTTTTTGAAAAAAAATATTAAAAAAAAGTCATAAAAAAAATTTCCTTTGCACAATTACAGTCATTGGATTCATCTCAATGAGATGATCATAATAATATATTCTGTTAGTATACTATTTTGGTGCCAAAAGTTTTACCCTAATGCAAAAAGATAGTCATTAGATTCATCTTATCAAGGTGATCACAATGGTACCATCTACTGGTACACTTTTTTTGGGATAAAAACCCTTCTAGGGTTTGTCTATGGTAGGTCCTGGTACTCAAGGAAGAAAAGGGAGGCAAAAAAATCTTAAGAATCCCGTTGACAACATGGAATTTGGATCTTTAGATCTAATTATTTCTCAGCTTCAAGTAGACATAAAGAACTTGGTGAGGTATGATGACTTTGTTACAATCCAAGCTGATGTTTCAAGGATGCATAGAGAGATTAATGGGGTTCACAATGAATTACATCATATCACTACATAGTTAGTTGCCTTTACATCTCAGTTTCAACCCAACAACCCTCCACTTCAGCATTCAAATCCTCCTCTCAACATCAACAACTCCTATGCTAGTATGAAACCAATGTTGCCAAAAGTAGAAATGCATAAGTTTGATGGTAAGGATCATCTCACTTGGATTACCCAAATTGAGAATTTATTTGAGCTGCATCAAACCCTTGATTCTCAAAAGGTGATAGTGACATCTCTATATCTAAAACATGAGCAATTCATTTGGTATCACTGGTTATGTGCTCAAAATAAAAATAATGGTGCTCCTATTACATGGCCTATTTTCACTAAGAAATTGTTGGCTCATTATCAGAATAATGTCTCTGAGAACTATTTTAGCTAATTAGCCAAACTGTGGCAATCAAGAACTGTGAAGGATTATATTCATCAATTTCAGAATCTCTCTTTATAGGTGGTAGATATCACTGAGGCAAATTTGACTGATCTATTTTTGAGTGGCCTTAAATATAACATCCAATTCAAGGTTCAAATGGTTAACCCAACATCTGTATTAGAAGTTATCCCTAGGGCACGTATGGCAGAATAAAAAGAGATGGTCAAAAGGAAAACTTTCACTATTAGTTGTGATCACTCCTTTCCAACACCATCATTTCCACAACCCACTAGATTAACACAATGATAAATTGAGGAAAAATGAGCCAAAGGGTTATGTTATGGTTGTGACAAAAAATAAAGCAAAGATCATCATTGTGCTAAAAAGAAGCTATTTTACATTGAAGGTGATAATGATGATGAAGAAGTATATGGTGAGGATGCAAAAGGTCCTGAGGAGGAATTTGAAGACTCTCAGCCTAATATTTATTATCATACCCTTTCAGGTATTAGTACTCCCCAAAATCTTAAGGTGATGGGTTTCCTTAAGAAATAAAAGGTCACTATCTTGATTGATTCTGGAAGCACACACAACTTCATCAACAATAAGTTGGCTACTCATTTGAACTGTTTCATTTATCAAGCTCCAAAATTTTAGGTTATGATTGTAGATGGTGGTACTGTTAGCTGTTTAAAAAAATGTCATAGTATTGAGTTGGCCACGGAAGACTACTTGTTGGATTCTCCTATGTTTACTATTCCCATGGGTGGAGCTGATATTGTTCTGGGAGTATAATGGCTCACTACTTTGGGCATTATTGAGATGAATTTCCAAGAATTATTCATGTATTTTCATTTTGAAGAAAGGACATTTGAGCTAAGGGTATTAAGGGCAAAATCTCCATAACTTATTAGCTCCCATCAAATGACAAATATTCTCCATAAGGGTGCTGAAGGATTTGTAGCTCGCTTGTTTTTCATGGAAGTATAACCAACTCAACCATCTCCACCTCTTGATTTGTAACAAGTGATTGATGCCCATTCTATTATTTTTGGTGACATGTCAAAAGGACTTACACCTAGTTGTAATCATGATCATGATATCAAACATATTCCTGGTAGTACACCACCCAACATCAGGCCATACAAGTATGCCTATGCCCAAAAAAGTGAAATTGAAAAGATGGTACATGATATGTTGGATGCAAGAATCTTTTTCCATAGCCAAAGTGAATATTCTTTACCAGTTTTCATGGTGAGAAAGAAAGATGACACCTAGAGGATGTGCCTTGACTACAGAGAACTCAAAAAGTACACTATCAAAGATAAGTTTCCTATTCCTGTCATTGATGATTTTCTAGATGAATTGAATGGTGCTTTTTATTTTACAAAGTTTTCATATTTTGCCTACATTTTAAAATGTAATAAAATTAGATGTGAACAAAAACTAAGAATGACATGAAATTTGATTAAAACGAATATACATTACCAAAGCTTTTTCCTTCTCCACGTTCACAATCACAACAAGGTTGATGTCTTTCACCCATTTATTAAAATAAGCTTAGACTTCTGCATTCAAATTCTCCAACCTATTAAGCATGATAGTCAACACATTATCATTATAAGTATTAGCAATATTAACTGATCCAAATTTAGCTTTGGTAAACAAAACATCAATATTTACAAGTTCCCTATTGCACCAATGTAAATAAATTTTCTTGCTCATAGTGGTTGTGATAACAGTCACTTATTTCTTTTATCAAGGCCTTCGCTCGAATTTCCCAAACACATAATTTTTTTTAGTTCATCAATTACTCCCTTCTGAAGACTATCATTAATACTATCTCTACCAAATTATCTAATGAAAAAGATGTAAGGGAATCATTAGACTTTACAACATTCTCTATTGCGGTGGGACTGTCCGATGAAGTGCTTGAAGGTTCCTACTAAGCAGTCACATGAACATGTGTTACTTCTCCTTGGATAAAATCATGTGGATTGAAAGTAGTTCCAACATCAGTGCCACTTTCAAACCCTAGACATTCCTTGTTAAGTTCAATTTCTAGGAAAGAAGTCAATCCCTGCATACTCGATAAACTTCTAATAGAGAAAGAGGGGAATTGTGAACCTGATATTTGTAGTGTTACTTTTCATTGTAGTGGTGTAATGGAAGAGCCTTCCCCCTTCTACAAAATTCATTCAAGGGCAGATGTGGTGACATAATATTTCTCATAGATAGAGGATGGCCTACAAAATGTAATTTATTTTAGAGAATAAATAAATTTAAAAAATAAAGTTATATACAAAATTGAAATTAAAAGTTTAGTACTTGTATTTGGAAACAATATATCCTCTAATATACATGGCATATTATGAGTGATAGACACAAGGGTATTTTGAGCTAGTACATTACACAAACATTTAGTCTAAAAAACAATAATCAAAATCCAAAAAAAATAAAAACAAAGTATGCAATGTAAAATACCTTCCACAGAGGGTTAAGAAGGCAAAGTAGATATTACTATTTGTTATAGTGGCGATTGTTCCACCATCTGAATGATTGTCGAGTTAACTGCAAGAATGAAATAAATAACTAAAACAATGCACTTGAGTCTTGAAAATTAAAATCTAATTTAAAAATTTTAAATAGAAAACCTACACGTGGAGAGGACACCGAAGAAACTTGTGTATGTTTCACAAGTTAATAATATTTCATAGATGATTATGTAGATTCAAAATCTACATATTCTTCAACTGCAGTTGCACACTGTCCTTTTAAGGTATATTTTTTTTTGAGGCACACATTCTTGCTTGTCAGTTGTAACAAACAAAGATCAAATAGTTATTAATATTTAATTTGGTAACCATTTAAAAAACAAATAATTATTAAACCCTAGAATCTACATCAACAAATGAACAAATAACCTAACCTCCTGCTCATCCACAGACAAAGATTTTGTCATCATTTTTGGATCTAGCATAGTTGAATCCTGTGTTTTTTGGAGCTCAAAGAAGGCATTATAGTACAATGCGAAAATAAAATTAGAATAAGAAATAGTGAAATTGGGATTGGTAGCAATAAAATTTAATTCAAGCCTTATTCTAGAAGAAATAAAAGAGCACCAATCAAATTTATATTCGAAACTAGTATGGACAATGTAAAATAGTGCACAATATGGAATATGTGCTACTCTTCCCTACAATACTATTCTATCTTGGAAAAATTGAACCATTGCTTTAAAAAAAGGGTGATTAACATCATCAACTTAGATACCCCTCTTTCGACTATCTAAAATGAAAGACAAGAAGATTTCAGATTACAAAAGTTGAAACTTGAATTTTGAATATACAAATGAATTTATAAGTACATACCGATTCAACTGATGTGAAAATCAAAATTTTTGGCCAAAAATTTTAATTTGCACATAAGCTAATTCGGTATGTACGTTGTCTTCATCTGACATTATTAATTTGGAAATTCATAGGGGTTACATTGGGAGATGGAAAACCTATGAGATTGTGAATATCTTGTGGTGAAGTAACAAACAAAATAATTCTACAATCCACTTTTAGGGTGAAGATCTTCTCATTTAGGTCCTATGAATATATGAGCATTTTTAAAATCCCAGTGTCAAAGTCATATTATGGCATATAGAGCAGGCCACTGAAACTGCATTCTTAAATCCAATAGTTGTATGCATCTGGTTATATGAGCCTCAAAATGTTTGGACATAGTAGGTTTTTAAAAATGAATTTTATTTTCATGTCTGCAAAATAGAATCTTTCTCTAGGAGGATGAGAAATTAGTTTTACAAAATGTGATATGGGCAGGTATTTATAGAGCAGGGGAGGTGACCTGGTAACTGGATAGTAGATCGGATGCATAGGTCACCCATCAATGTGTCGGTTGATCAAACCATTTGACAGAATCATTCAACGTAGTCACATGGCTCAATCATTCATATTAACCATTTAGCCTAGCCATTTGATCTATCCGTTTGGATCAACTATTCAACTTAACCATTTAGCTCAACTATTCAGCTCAATTTTTTAGCTCAACCATTCAAATCGATCATTCAGATCTATAATTTTACCCATATCATTTGTCTCAACCATCCAATTTGTCCTTTCAGTTCAAACATTTAGTTTAACCATTTGATTAAATCATCTAGTTTAACTATTCACCATCACCCTCAGAGGATTCACCATGCCCATGAATCAAAGTTTCCTAGATTTCTCAGTATTTCCAATAAGTTTTCTTGTAGGGCCTCTTAAAATGAACTTTGTATTTATGAAATAATATGTGGTATGATTATCTATATGGCTACTATCAGTACACTTATCTATATATAACCATATTTTATAAGTCGTTGTTAGTTATATTTATACTATAAGTCACTGTTGTAATAATATAATAGTAATATATAAATGTGACATTTAAATTTTCATGCTTATTTTAAATAGTAAATGTTTGATAAGTCAGTCACTGCTATTACATTTATGATTGAGTTTTTGGTAAGTATTGAGGAGCTTCCTACAACATATCAACTAGCTGTGTATATAGCATTGCATTTTGTTTACCTTGCTCTGTATGTTTATCTTTTATTGTATAAAAAGAATATGTTATTTGACTGGTTGACATGTATATACATTTTTCTCTATTTCTATATAAACAATTTTCTCTAGAATTAAATACAATTCACTGTACAAAAATTTGGAGACTACACAATATTATGGCCTACCTAGTAAAGCATTTTTGATACTTGTCTCCCCTCTACACTCCTACGCTTCTCCTTTTCTTCTTCTTATATCCTCTCTCACTCTGACTCCTCCCTTTAGATTTGTGCCCCTACTACATCCTTTATTCACTCCTATGAATAATATGTTGATTTTTTTTTAAAAATCAAAATTACTAAATTGCCATCTTTTGAATGATTTTAAAACTATCCCCTTTTAAAAAAATATAAATATGTATTTATTAAATAATGCCATTTTATAAAAATAATAATTAGTTTATCTTTTTAATTTATTTTTTATAATAATATGTTCCTCTGAATATATATAATTACTATTTAACAATGATATCTTAATAATTATGATGACTCACTCAGAATAATGTCAATAATATCATAAATCAATACCCAATTTTTTTATAACTATACAACACATGCAAAATGAGTTCCATAAAACTATTAAATTTTCTAGTAGACCATGAATAAATAGTTATTTAATGCAAATGATCTCAAAATACATTAAGCTAACCATTCATTATGCTTTTAACATGTGTTAGTTATTATCGTGTGTGTAGGGTTCCAATCAGGTTTCTTTATCATCCTTCAACATATCCATCTACGCCACCCTCTATGATGATGTCCTCCCTCCATCATGATCTAAGGGATGAATTCTCTTGTATCAACATCACAACAAGTACGTAGTTAGACCATTACATTCATGAAATGCATACATCATAAAATGTAACTGAAATAACAATTCAACATGTTTATAATGTAAAAATATACACTACAACTAACTCATGACAATGTAATCATGTAATCTAAGCAATATCCTACTAGCATATAATAGCACATATCTCTAAGCTTAGTTAAAAATAACTAAATCTAAATTTATCAACTATAAATATTCATGAATAATTAGATAGTTTGTTTGGCAAGGAATCAAAATGTAACATCCTTTCCTCTTAAATCTAGTCATCATCCCAGATGACTCTTATTTAAACATAAGTTCTACATTAGAAATATTATTAAACAACAAAATAACATCGTATAAAGTATCAAATAAATAGTGAAATTACCTATAGATCTCATCGTAGTTCTCCCAAATAACACTATTCCCAAAGTATTGGTCTCGCAAGACCCTACTCTATAACATCTCCCTATTATGAAAACAAGGTTTGTGAGTATCACTTTCTCTAAATGGTCATGTCATGACCACCATGGGGTCCTAAATTGGCAAGACAAGCCTATTATACTATAGGATTGACCACTTCTAATACTTCAAAGGGCCCCACATATCTTAGTGAAAGTTTCTCTAACTTTTCAAAAACACATGAAATCATCATAAAATCTAAAATAAATGGCAAGGTAGAGTTACACAAAACCTTTCAGTCCCCTCTACACATATCTCTAACTCAGAGAGTGTATTTCTTATTCTAGAGAAAAGTATTTAGGGTGCATGGCAAGAATGATGTGTATGAGTTAATACCATCACTACTCCATGTAGCTCTTGATAAGTGTAACATGTCAATATTATTGCTACTCCATAGAGATTCTAACAAGTATGACAATGAATAGGAACTAGAAATACTACATTTATAATGTATAAAAAATTAAGGAATAAACATTCCACCATATACATGCATATGACCATACATCTAAATTTGATGAGTCCATCTACCAAATCTTGAATTTGACAGGTTTTTCTATCAGATCCAAACTTAGTAACTACCGAGTCAATCTGAGACTGAATAAGATCTACTCCCATCTCTTATTACTCATGTTCCTAATTCACCACTCTTCCCTTAGGTCTCCATGACCTAATGATCTCTAAAATGTACACAAGGTTAAATGAATCATAATTATATACTAACAGATCATAGAATGCAATAATATATGCTAAATAATTTTAGATGTACCAATATACATGCAAGAAAAATTATACAATCATTCCATAATTGTATTAAGGTGTCACTAGCCAAACATAACTAGTATCATATTTCACAACTTAACCTATAGTGTTACATTCATAGTTTAGAGGAAATAATGTTGAAATTATCATAACTTATAAAGGATAAGGATCACACCATCCTTGCAACCTTATAAAGGTAACAAATGATACAATGTCTACTTTCTTGGCTAGTACACAAGTTAAAAGTTTATCTTAGCCTTTTGAAACTATTAATATATTCTACCCATCCTACACCCTACTTGCTCCTAGTGAAGGTACATAAATATATTTTCAAAACAACATGCTTAAGCAAAAGAGAATATTATCAATCTAATCAAGGATATATAATATCATAATAAATATAATTGACTTATAATTCTTAATCTAGAATCAATATAATTTCAAGGTTCACCACTCTACGTGGTCAAAGTTCACAAAATTAGATAACGTAGTGACTCTAAAAAGTCATAGGTGGAAAATAGAGAACTAACATCTCAATAACACAACTCTTACATACCCTCACATGGTATGAATAAAAACATTGCAACCCTAATTTCCAAATTACTTCTCACTTACCAATCTTGTATGAGTAGTATAATAATCTACTTCCACAATCGAAAGGCAAATTATAACCATATAGATGTATCAATTCATCCAATCCTAAAAATTCTCTCTCCATAAGAAGTAGAAGACACTATTCCATGAACTCCAAGAAATATGGTTCAAAAAAACATTTCAAAAACAAGTGTCAACATCAAAAAAATAAGAATCCTCTCAGGGCTTATAATAATGTCAAAGGAAAGTGAGAGAGTGACAACTCACCTCTATGCCCGCTATGAGAGATGACACTTCTTCCTAATCCACATAAACATAAGAGTGCCAATCCAATACTCCTAATACATAGGAATTCTCAACCAAGACATCATTAAAATTTAGACACCATTTGATCTATAATAAATAATAAATAAATAATAATGATCTATAGATCAATCAAATTTATACATCACTTGATCGAATTGCCTTCATCTGGCATTGTGATGCTAGTAATCCAGTGAAGTTCATCTCACTCCTTACTCAGTATCATCAAAATGAGATTAGTAAAACTTAATTTAACCACAAGATTCATACAATTTACATCCTACTAGCAATGATATCACATAACATTCTCAATATATGAGTAATAAAAGCATACATTTATTCCATCAAACATGTGAATGAATCTTACATTATTATCTATCCCATACTATAAATAATGACTATAATTTATACCACTAAGGTAAATACACATTTAATTGTAGATTCTAACTACAACAATTAGTTTCTAAACATACTTCACTCATACTTTTTTGATTATTTTTTATGAATGTGGGTCATTTAATTACAATGAGTCTAGACATAACAATTACATTATATAACATCTGGATATAAAATATATTTATATTGTAGTACTCTATGATATCCCATACTATCATAGTTCACAACTATATAATTACACCTAATCAAACTTATGATTTCAAGAATCAAATGACCCACACTCATAAATAATAATCAAGCAAGTGTAGATTATACCACCTGGGTATACCCTAGATTTATACTGCATATTAGTAATCACAAAAAATATAACTTAAAGGCACACATCTAGATGCACTATTATATGTTATATATGTCTAAACAATTGTATATTTTAATCTACTCATAATATGTACAACTCACCAGTTTCCATTACTAAATGCATATATAACAACAATCTATCATGTTATTTATGAAGTGTCAGATAATTCACAACCAAGTTATACCATAATCTTTCTTTAGATAACTTAATTATATTTTTAGGGACTATTTTCATATGGTTACTTAATTCCATGAATACATATGTTTCCTATATGAATGATTGTACAACATAATATGTACTGTATATAAGAATACAAATGATCTACATTAATTAGATATTAATGGACAACTATATTTCTAAGTCAATAACTCCATATGATTTTAACCCTACCTAAATAAATTTCCAACCTGACATATCCAAAATGAACATTTTTTTGTACACAAGTTCTCAAGACAATATAGTATTTTGTATCATGGTTCACATAAAAGTATTAATAAATATAGAATTTTATCTTATATAATTCACTAAAGCTTCTATAAATATACACCCATAAAAACCATGACATTACTCTAGTTAGAATCTATACAAATGGCCACACACCCCAATGCATAAACACATGTAACTATGCATAGATAACCTGATCTATCTAGATATATGCATAGATATATGACACAAAACTCTAAATATAAGACATCAAAAAATAAAAACAAAATATGTGTCAAATTCAATTCATATATAGGGAAATACACCTAATACCAGGCTCTAAACTTAGTTACCAACATGATATACTTTGATATTTATAGTTGGATAAGTTGCACTTACTATGGTAAATATGTTTAATTTAGTGTCCATCCTCCCTATTAAACCCCACCATACTCATATTAACATTGTGTTAAATATCATAAGATTTCTTATTATCAATATACTGATTAATTATACATGCTATAGTATTTTTGAGTCAATTAATGTATGATAATATACATGCAAAAACACTCAGATACCACACATATGACATATCCCTGGATATAAAACTAGGAACATAAATATAACAATTAATTGTTAATGAGGGACAAACAATATATATATCATATTTATAAGCTACCACATATACTATAAACAAAATACTATCCAAATTATTAACGTAGCATAGAATTAATTTCCATAAATGCTATAACTGTATTAGCATAATATATTTGTGAGTTCATTTTTATTGTAACCCATAAAAAAATACTTGTAATTGCTACAGTATAAATTATAATCATGTTTATCCCACTTAGAGACTTTGCATACAACTACCACTTAACTCAGGAGTATAGTAATTCTCCACTAAATGACTTTGCTTTCTAGTTGATGCAATAGAAAATATATTATATTTCCACATATAATATGGTTACTCATTGAAAGTTATATTTCTAAAACAGATCAAATTATCTGTTTAACATAATGGACTTTGCATATGTATTTATCCACATATTGATTTTTTTATATATCTCAGTCAAACAATAATGAGTCATTAGTATTGAAATATATCTCAGCTATAATCAATATATATTAATATCATAATATTAATCCATTCCAATCCAAATAGAGATCACATAAAAACCATATAATAATTATAAGACGAGTGATTTAATCAATTGGTTTGCTAAGCAGTCTTTTGAGAGGATATAATATAACAACACACACACACACACACACACACACACACACACACACACATCTCTCTCTCTCTCTCTCTCTCTCTCTCTCTCTCTCTCTCTCTCTCTCTATCTATCTATCTATCTATCTATCTATCTACCTTCATGTAGCATATCACCTAGTTGTGTATATAGCATTGCATTTTGTTTACCTTCCTCTATATGTTTATATTTTATTGCATAAAAATAATATGTTATTTTATTAGTTGACATGTATACACAGTTTCTCTATTTCTATATGAACAATTTGTTCTAGAATTAAACACAATTCACTGTACAAAAATTTAGAGACTACACAATATTATGGCCTACCTAGTAAAGCCTTCTTGATACTCATCTCCCCTCTATGCTCTTGTACTTCTCCTTTTATTCTTATTCTATCCTCTCTCACTTTGAATCCTCCTTTTAGATTTGCACCCCTACATCTTTTATTCACTCATATGAATAAAACATTGTTTTTTTCTTTTTTTCTTAAGTTTTTTTTTCTAATTTTTATCAAAATCACTAAATTGCCATCTTTAGAATAATTTTAAAGATCATTCCCCTTTTTTAAAAATATAAATATGTATTTCTTAAATGATGCCCTTTTATAAAAATAATAATTAGTTTATCTATTTAATTTCTTTTTTTCTAATAATATATTCCTCTGAATATATATAATTACTATTTAATAATGATATCTTAATAATTGTGATGACTCACATAGAATAAAGTCAATAATATCATAAATCAATACTCAAATTTATTCTAATTATAAAAATAATGTAAAATGAGTTCCATAAAACCATTAACTAAGATAGTAGACCATGAATAAATAACTATCTAATGCAAACGACATCAAGATACATTATGCTAACCATTCATTATGCATATAATATGTGCTAGTTATTGTGGTGTGCACAAGGTTATAGCCATATTTATCTGTCATATTCTAATATCTCCATCTATATCACCCTCTCTGATGATGCTCTCCCTCCATCATGATATGAGGGAATAATTCTCCTACGTCAATCTCATATTAAGCAAGTAGTTCAATCTCATATGAAGTAGGTAGTTAAACCATAATAGTCATGAAATACATAAATCATAAAATGTAACTAAAATGATAAATCAACATGTTTATAATGTAAACAAATAACTACAACTAGCTCATAACAATGTAATCATGTAATCTGAGCAATATTCTACTATCTCATAACATCATATATCTTGAATCGTAGTTAAAAATAATCAAATCCAAATTTATCAACTATAAATATCCATGGATAATCATATAGTTTGTTTGACAAGGAATCAGGATGTAGCAAAATCGACCAACTAAACCACAAGTAACATAACCCCAATGTTTATTCCATGCAATGACTATCGACTTAATCGATAACCATTGTATTTCTATACAAAGTTGACTATCGACTAAATAGAATAATGACTATATAACATGATAATATAATTAAGTATCACAAAACTATTGTTTAATGTTAAAATTTTATCCACAAACACAATTTTCAAATACGATGGTTTCTTTAAATCTTTTAATAATTAAAATCAATATATTCATTATCTAACATATATTATGAATATCAAACCTTTGATCAAATATTTAATCGAATACAAAGATATGTTAAAATGATGTTATTTATATCTTTCAATATTTGGATTAAACATATATATTATTATAATAATCTTTAATTATTATTACCTAAATTTTATAGATCAATGACAATAATAGAATATGTGATAACATCATATCGTTATACTATACAACCATAACTAATAAGATAGTAAGGTAAGTAAAACATAAAAAAATTCCATTCATTTAACTAAGCAGTTACATTATATAATATAAGCTACATATGATCACAAAATTAATGAAATCACTCAAACAAATCAACATGATCATCAAAACTAACCAAGATCTTACTAGAAAACATATTAATAATCATCTAAAGGAAAAATATACAAAACATGTTATGTTATCTATCTCAAACAATTAATTACGAAACATGATATACTATGTAGTGTGTGTAAGGGTTTATGGATTTATTCTCTATCATCTCCAAATGTGTCCATCTAAACCATCCTCTCTGATGATGCTCTCCCTCTATCACACTTTGAGAGGTGAATCTGTCCTGCATCCACCTCACAACAATGAAGGTAGTTACCCTGAAATATCATTATATCCATAAAATAATGTGGTATAATTAACAAACATGATCATAATATACAAAATATAAAAGTATTGCTAACTCATAGCAAACTAATTGTGTAAATTAAGCATCACATAATTATCCCATTATCAATATATGACATAAATCTTAATTAAACATTAGTTAATCAACTAATCAACCATAATAATCTATGGATCAAACATGTCATTTAACTTAGAGAGAAATCAGGATGTGACATCTAAGGAAGAGTGACATAAATCATAGTATAATCTTCAAAAAGACTCTGAAGAGTGCTCCAAATAGTTGAGGGACACTCTATGTGCTCCACATATTGATGTAGATCCCATGAAACATGTATCAATAAGTGACCATAGACAGTCATAAGAACCTGCCTAATCATTGTATTGACTTGGGTTAGTAGGACTAGGA
Source organism: Torreya grandis (assembly GCA_037957365.1). NCBI lineage: Eukaryota > Viridiplantae > Streptophyta > Pinopsida > Cupressales > Taxaceae > Torreya > Torreya grandis. The sequence continues at coordinate 255,728 of JARHVA010000271.1, forward strand.
ATTTATCCACATAAGAATGGAATAAGTTTTCATTATTTGAGTGAGCATTCCATGTACAACCATTATGAAGTATAATTGGTCTTCCCTAGAAGGACCACTAGTGTAGAATCAAACTTTCTCCTATGGAATCTCTCAAATGGAGTCGTCATGACTAAGAAAAGACACCAAGAAAGTGAAAGATTACACAAGATATTATGGAATGATGCTAGAATATTGCATGCTCATGAATTTCAAACATATCCAATAATGTGTCTATGTTAGCAACTAGTGCATAAATCAATACAAATAGTGCATGCTCAGAATAAGGATGTCAGGCACAACTAAAAATGCATCTACATGTAAGCAATCAATGCATAAGATACAATGCAAAAAATTAATGTGTGTAAAATAATAAACATAGTACCACAAAATAACTCCTCAAATAGATAGCAGTAACCCCCTATAATATTTTAGGTACAAACATGCTCGTATATACATTGAACTCAGCTAAAAATGTGTCTTGAGCAATATATGCATAAGTAAAATAAACTAGAGGGATGTTAGACTCTACCAATAATGTGTCCAAATTATTAAAAATGTGAAAAAAGGATGATATAATAGGCCTAAAATAACACCACCAATGTGTAGTACTCGATAAAATAAGCACTTTAAAAAATAACACCTCAAAAGGAGCTACAGATTGAAAGCTATGCGCAAAAGAAGATTTGATAGGAAATATAGTAACTTAATTTTTTTGGTCTTGGTAATGTCATGTATGTAGATTTAAATCCACTATATTAAATTTTATGGTCTATCAAACATCATGCTATAAGTGCATGCATGGGAAGGCTGAATAGAAACCCCTATGTTTACAAAAAATCCATCTAACTTTGTGAAAAATAATGAAGACCCATTTGAGAACTCTAAAAACCCATAAAATCTAAGTAAATAGTTTTTATTACTAAGAAATATTGACATGATTTTCAATTAAAATATAAAAAATGCCTCCAAGGTCAAGACACGACCATGAGAGCATAAAAACCCAGCTCTAAAAAGCTCAAATATACACAATTTCTCCCACTATAGCCAAAATTTAAGAATAACCCATTTGAGGAAATAAAAAACCCATAAAATATCTATAATTATACTTTTTTAAATAAGGCCTACTACCATGAGTTTAGAGGCAAAATGTGAATTATGTCCCTAAGGTCAAAAACTACCATGGAAGTACAAAAACCATCAAGGAGGATATGGAATAACTCACCAAGGATCATAATGGCCTATATGTTGATACTAAGAAACTATGATACCATGTATAATTCTATATAAGTCCACCAATATCTTTAGCAAGAAATGGAATGCACAAACCCTAGTAGAGGTAAGGAAGCCATGAATGCACACTAAAACATAAATTGCAAGAAGTGAGCTTGTAGAAAAGAATCCTCATTCATAGTTATTATTTCAAAAAGGGTAAAAATATAGGCACATATAGGTTTAGATTAGGGCACACTCAAGTGATTATCCCAAATCAACATTTAAACACACTAAATTGACTAACTTGAAATAAATGTAGCTAACTCTAACCTAACTAGCTGCAAGAGGTGTAGTTAAACTATAAAAATGGGAAAACCTTACACTAACAAAAATAAGTGTAATAGTGACCTAACTTGTAACTTGGAAAATCAGGCTCTTGGGTTACACCTTTAATAATTTAGACCTATAAATGTGTTATACCTATGAATGATATGGAAATAGGGAAGCTTTGCTCAATTTAATGCTTGATAGAGTGTTTTTGATAAGTTGCCTTGGTCTCTTTTGGTCTTTTTCTAAGTGAAGAATGAATGAGGGTTAATTTTGTATTTATATCAATCCATTTGGATTAATAACTCACATTAAAACACTTAGGTCAACCATTAAGATATGTTTTATTTATAAATTAGATGACTTTGGGGCACTGGACACTTGTGTCAGGTCAGAACGCTATCATCAATGTTGTTGTCCATCTTAGATGTTAGTGTTTAGAGAGTAGGATAATAGGTACATACTCATAACTTATAAAGGTGGAAGATAAGTACATTTTAAGCATTATAGGCAAGTAAAAAAGTGCATGTCATCAACATAATACTATTTAGACTAAGAGGTAGGTCAAAGGGCACAAGATATAGTAGATGTGAGACTTGCAGAAGTGGGAAAGGTATAGAATTTAGAAGAATAATCAAAGTCTAAGTTTAGTAATTATACAAGACTAAGGTGCTATATAATCATAAAATAGTGTCTACATTCCCCCCATTTAATCTAGTAATGAAATTTCTAGTTTAAAGGAAAGAAATGCTTACTTGGGTGTGTGCACACTTTGTCTTTGTATGCACCCAAATTGAGTGCTTTGTTGGTGATTGACCTGAAACCATGAGTATGCTACACTGTATAATCAATGCATATAATCTTGAATTGAAAGTATTTGAAATTAACTAAAGTTGAAAGAGAAAGGTTTAGGAGCACAACTGTGTATCAATGTAACTTTCTTGCCTATTAGCAAGTTGATTTGAAAAAGATTTATCATTATAAGGATCTAAAACTAAGATTAAGACAAATATATAAAGTGCATAAATCTAAGGAGGGGGAGAGAGAGAGAGAGAGAGAGAGAGAGAGAGAGAGAGAGAGAGAGAGAGAGAGAGAGAGAGAGAGAGAGAGAGAGAGAGAGGTCCATGCCCCTAACCTTGGAGAAAAGGTGAGTTGCCACCTGACAACTGAGATTAGCTCAATTATGAAACATAATGATACTTATAACCTAGTGAGGTTGGATGATAAAATCAAATCCAACTTGAAACTTGCTAATATTGATTGATTTTATCACCTGATTCATACCAAAAAGTGAACTAATTATTATAGTAATTGGCTCAATACAGTCCGTTATGGTCTAATTAGGGTATCAATATGTAAAAGTCTATGATATGGTAACAGTCCATATAAGAGTTTTAAAATCTGAAACTGATTTGGATTTTATAATATTATGCACATTTTATAAATCATACACACTTTAGATATGTCTCATTTTGATACTTTGTATAACAATGGTACCAATGTATAGAATTTTACCACAACCATGAATCTGAATCATATAACTGTTTGCTTTTACTAATTTAAAAAACTATGTACATGTGGAGAACATGCTTCCAAAGCATTCCCCTAATATATATGGAGAAATCTAAAAATTTATATAAGTACCAATGTGGAGAACATGTTTCCAAAACATGCCCCCATTGTAAAATATTAATGTTGAATACTAAATAAATGTGGAGAACATGCTTCCAAAGTATGCCCCCATTGAATTTAAAAACTATGCCAAGTGTGAAGAACATGCATGTATGACATGCTCCTATTAATATGACCCCCCCTCCTTTGAGGTGAGGAAAAGATATGAACCACTAGTTACCTCACCTCAAAAAAATAAGACATGTTTAATCTATGAATGTAACCATGTAGCATATAAAAGTGAACATGCCTAGGTAAATGTATCATTGAAACACATATAGCCAATGTGATCATAAGAAGACCTAATCTGCATGATAAATATCATGGAAAAATTAAAGTAGCAACAATACAAGCTCAACAAGCAAACAAGCACACATACAAGAACACTCAAAAGTAAGTCAAAAGGCAATGGTCTAAGGAGACCACAAACAAGGGACATGTTCAAATACCAAAAAATTGAAGGGATATGACTTAGGAAAATGTAGGTGAAAGCAATAATGACATATTTAAATGTCAATACAAAAAAAAATTACATGTGTAAATGTCAAAGAAAACATACATAAGCACAAGGGCCATGGACAAAGGAGCATATTCAAATGCTCGAATAAGTAGGACAATAGCAAGACAAGGCACTCAAGGAAGTACATAAAGGAAATCATAAGTGACAAACATAAACATGTCATAATGGTCCATGGATCAAAATGTGTTAGGAAAAAATGTTAAATGTATATCATATCAAGTACCCTATGTAGGATATAATCATGAATAATGGCATGTGTAAGTACATATGTAAGTTCAAACATGATAATAGAATGTGATCATCAAACCATATAACCTATTTGTATCAAGATTAAAGAAGTGGATGCCCCCAATGTCTACATGACATGAGTAGAGGGAAGGCCCAACACCCAAAATAGGAATAAATCATATATTTGTGCATGCCTATATCACAATTAAAGTAGAAGTATGACACATGTTTGTATGTAGAATTATTTGAATTTGCAATCCATCAACATGAAACTAACATATAGATGTCAAGGAGCCAATATAACATGTAGGTGTCGAAAAATATTTTTGGATTTTTGAATGTTTTGAATTTTTGGAATATTTATAATCATTTAGTCCAATAGGTCATTGAATTTAGGAGCTAAGATACTGCATGGTGGCCTTGCTTTTAAAAATTAATTATATCACATGAGTGCTAAAAATGTTGTGTCTAGTGAGAAATCACTACCATCAATCAATGGTACTTGTCCTTCACATCCTTTATATGGGATATGAACATCTTTGTTATCATGTTGAAAAATGATACATTATCAACACTAACAACTGCTTTCATATCAATCAACCATTGTTATCCAAGTTGTAAAGTCAAATGTGGTTCTTGGCTCATGACCCATATAACAAGGTATACTACCTTGGGACTACATGTAATAGTTAATATAATATATCCAAGAAACTATGGAAATGCTGAGGAATATCATAATTCATATATATTACGTCCCAACTACTGTAATGTAGTAAGTTTGTAAGTTGTATCTGAAGTATGCATATTGATCTTGAGGTTTGGGAAATAAATTCCATCGATATTTATAGTAATGGTCAGATCTTGGTGATTTGGTATTTTTAAAAGATGGTTCTCTTCTGAAAGATAGAAATAATGTTTCCTTTTGTGTGTTTTGGACACAATTTGTATGTGCCCTTCATTTTTATATTTTTGAATTTTATTCTTCAATGCCTCACATTGATTTTTATTATGGCCAGTGATCAGATGATAATTATAATATGGTACTTCCTCTATGAGTAGAAGCCTACTACTTGATCTGTGTCTAGTAGAAGATACTGAAATCATTATATGTTCAAGTAACATAGATAATAAGGTGTTTGAAGTATCCTATTGTGGTGTGATTTGTAAAGTTTATTGTGAAGGATTTTGAGAAGTATCCACATTGTTCACATGATGTATTTGCATTTGGATCTTATAAGGTTGACTCAATGCTTTTAACCAAGAAGGATGTATGGAATAACAATAATTTACATGCTCATGTGCTATTTTTGTCTTGCTCTTATATGGATTTAGTTCTATGTTTTTTGCCAGTGGATTTAGTTTATATGTGTTAGGACCCATAGGTTTGAATAGGTTATGTGATAGGTGATCTAGTGGGTCAAATTTTGTATTTTCTCATATGTCATGTCATAAGTTGTATCATCATAATTTTCATAGTAATATGAGATGTGGCCATATTTTCCCTTAGTATTGACCAATAAAGGAATTTCAAATATGGGGGGATCTTTTGATAATGGTTCTTACTCTTTATGTGCATCTACATGTACTTTAGTATTTAGTGCCATATTTGCATCTAGAGATAGAGGAGTCATTATAATTGACTCACCTATTTCATACATGTGAATATGATCAAGAGAGATGCATTATTGAGGTGGTACCATTGTAGGAATGCTCTTAATTTTAGAATGTATCATTTTGTAAAATTTGAAGGACTCATCATCAACACATGGATAATAAGGTCGCATCATGTATGCATTTGATATATCGATGAAGTTTAGATGGGATAAATTCCACTGAATGTATCCAAGGTCTACCCAAAATTAAATAATAATGTAATGATTGAGACATGGCTTGAAATTAGTGGAAATAGTTTTGTTTCCCAATGTTACATCTAATGTGATTTGACCAATCAGAGATCCATGTGAATTATCAAACACTTTTATGTGCATAAATATTTTTTGAATAAGATTTATGATTATACCCATTATGGTTATAAATTTTATGCTACAAATGTTTAGGATCGATCCATTTTCAACATGAACCCTTTTGATGCCTTTGTTTTGCATGGTTACTTATATGAACAAAGGCAAATTTTGGTCAATAGTGTCTTTAGATGGTAAATTTATTGGATCAAAGGCAATGCATTTGGAATTGTTCTTGAGATATATGATATCTATTTGGATTAATAACTCATATTAAATCACTTAGTATGACCATTAGGATATTTTTCATTTCTAAATTGGATGACTTCAGGGCACTAAACACTTACATCGGTTAGGACTCTAGCATCGATGCTATCATCTATCTTAAACATTAGTGTCCAAAGAGCAGGAGAATATGTACATATTTGAAAATTATGGAGGTGGAAGATAAGTATATTTTAAGAATTATGGGCAAGAGAGAAGGTTCATGTCATCAATAATACTGGTCAGATTAAGATATAGATTAAGGGGTACAATTTAGAGCAGATTCAAGACTTGTAAAAGTGGAAAAGGTCTAAAATTGAGAGGAACAACCAAGGTCTAAGTTTTCCAAGTGTACAAGAATAAAGTGATATATAATCATAAAATAATGTCTAAAATATGGCTATGACTCTCTTGGCCTTTTTATAAAGCATTGTAATCATCAATTTTTTAAAGGAATAATATAAACCATAATTGTATGGTTTTTATTCTATTAAATTTTTTATTCTAGCCTGTTTAGAAATTACTCTATTTTATATATTTTAATCAAAAAATTATCTCCATCTTGTAATAGACATAATATTTGACTACAATCTGGAAGTTAATTACAACATAGTGGTATCAGAGCTAAAGACATAACAATGAATAATAGTAATGCATTGCACCTTCAAATTCCAACCTTAAATGGGATTTTTTTTTAGTATTGGAGTATTTAGATGAAGACTCTCTTCATGTCCTAGGAAATATAGGATTTGGTGGAAAACAAATATACAAAACTTGGTAATAAAGTAGTCTTGGCTTCCCTTACATAGGCTGAATGAGATCTATTAAAACATAATCGAAAGAAGGTGTATAGATGGATTACAAAGATGGTTAGATCAAACAATAGTCAAGAAAACTCAAGAAAAATTCATAAGAACATAACAAGCTAAGCCAACACTTTTGATAGGGTTTAGCAAATGATAATTAAGAGATATTAAAAGAAAACATACACAATACCTTCCCAAGAGCATCCCATCACCGAGATGTGGCTCAAAATGTGATTTTCCCTTGATTTGGTGCTTAATTATTCATCAATGATGTAAGGTAAATCTCCTCCATCATCTTTTTATCACCAATGAAAGTAGGCTCATGATATGAAATCAAATGTATGTCTATCATTGAAGCTATCTTATTAAAAATTAAGCATAATAAATACCACACACAAATGTCTTGTGGAGAGAATTATGCATAATAAGTTTACATAAATTAAACTTAAAAATGGTGGTCTCAACCTTCCTATTTAGATATTTTTGAATTTGATCAGGATCAACCATGACCATCCATCTTCATATCAAGATGTGTGGCCATGGATTAATCTAATTTTATATAATTAATCCATAAATACCCTCATAAATATTTAGAATAAAGGGGCAGTAAAGAGGCAAGGGAGGCCTTAAATCTGATATATATTACATTTATGGCTTATGGATGCCACCCTACAAATGATGCCATTTGATGATGTAAATAATAGGAATCAATTTTCAATTACAAGATATTCAATAACTTCCATGTATTTTCTACTTAAACACTTGATTTGGATTAATTTGCTTAAGTGAGAGTAATCAAATTTTATGCAATTATTTGGAAATTGTGTTGTAATTTGACTAGAAAAGAATTAGAAGTTGATGTTAGTTGCGTATAGACCAATACCCCATTTATGACATTGTCGACATAAAATAACACATGCACGTGTCATGTGTTTCCGAGTTAGAAGAAAAGAGTGATCCAGAGTACCAAAATGGATTTTCATCATTTTGACTTGAAATGATTTGAGAAAGGTTAATAATAAAATAAAATACATTGAAACATTTAAGGATACATTAGACTAAATTGGCACTTGTATAGCACAGGCTTGAACCATTTAGCACGTTTAAGTGATTTTGGCTCAATTTGTGTATTTTCACAAATTTTGAGTAATATTGACAATTTCAACACAATGGCATTAGGAATTGGATGTCTACATTTTCCCCTTATTTAAGAAGGCATGATAAGACACTCAGACAAAACATATTTTAAAATAAAGAGTTTTCAAGAAGAAATTAGAAGGAAATGACCCATGATACCCCCTCAAGAGGACATACAGGGATGAAAGAGAAGGATGGACTCTCAAAAAGAGAGGGCAAGTGAGATTAACCTGTGGGACAGATTAAATCCATATGAGCCAATTCTTACATGCATCGAGTTCTTCAATGATAAACATATAATTAGAATATAATGGGCCCCAAGGATGGAAGGAAATAATCCAAAAATATAAGTGACATAATTTGAACACACCCAAAGAAAGGGTATAAGTTGTGCGCTTATGGAATGATCTATCCTGAGACAAGTTACACACTAAAAATATTGCCAAAACGAGGTCAAAAGTACACAAAGATTATAACTATAAGAAATATGAGAATGTTGCTCTAAAGAGAGGAAATAATAATGTGCTCTAGTAGAGCATATTTAATCAGTTAATAAAGCAATATTTCCCTAGTAGGATTGATTTTGATCACTAATAATTAATTGTGCCTCTATAGAGTAATTTATATTTGTGACTAGTTTAAATGTTGTGCCCTGGTAGGGAAAATTAGCAATCATAGCTCAAGGATATAACCTAATGCATAGATTAAATATGAGAAGGTGCAAACATAGAGGCGATGGTCTAATGACTGGAACAACCATAAACAACCAAGGATATGAGGATGCACAAAGTGATGAAAAAGATGAATAGAAGAATAAAGGTGGTCAAGCTAGCCTAAGATACGTCATGTATCCAAGCACTACCTACATAATTAAGATGGACCTCAAGCCAATGTAGTTCACCCAAAAGTGGGAGAAGATGGAATGAGGAATGAATAAAATAGATTAAAAATAGACCATTATTCGATTAGAATCATGATGTATGCCAAGAGATACACATCTTGCATATAGTTAGGTGAGAGATATGCCATTGGTACCTAGTTTCATTGGTGCACTTGAGAGTTGATCATCAAAGTTGCATTGACATTTTGACTTAGATCCAAATCACTTGGTTCTTGCTATATCAAAATGAAATTATGCATCATAAGTATGTGGAACTTATAATGACATTGTATTTTAATTGTGCCAAGTTGGTTCATATGTGAATATTTATAACTAAAGATAATGATAAGAACTATCAATACCAAATTTATAACTATTTACATTTAAACAAAAACAAACAAAAACAAAGAAAAAGAATAAAACATAAATGTACCTAACTCAAATCATGATAAGAATAATCAAGATTTAAGTAGGAACAAGAATATATAAAAATAAAAGTAAGAACAACTAAAAACACAACATGAAAGCAAGATATGAATAATCAAGATCCATGTATACTATCAAAATGTACTTGAAAAACAAAACCAAAAAAGATAAAACAATAAATCAAAAGACCAAACATGAACAAGAAGAAACAACAAAGGAAAGAAACAAAAGTAGGGACAAGAAAACATAAAAAACACCAATAAAAATCAAATAAATAGGCACAAACAAGTAGTTAGTCATAATGTTAGTGCAATTTGAAAATAATTATTTGTGTACGTGCAGTAGAGGTGTTACTTTCTATAAAAACCTAACATGAACAAGGACACAAAGTTTCCCCCAAGTGGTAGGGAAACAACACAAAAGAAATGGATGAAATGTAAGAAAATGAATGGGGTGGCTGAGCTGACTCCAGATGTACAAGACAAGTAAACATTACCTACATAGTTCCATAGATGTGAGATCCAACATAAACTTTAGGCCAAATGTAGTTCTCTCAAGAAATGGGATAGAAGAAAAGTAATGATAATAAAACATGATTCATGTTGTGGAGGAAATAATGGAAATGGGATCACAAAATGGTGAGAGCATACAAATGAGAATGGTTTTACAAAATGGCAAGCACGTGGGATGTGTAGAATAAACAAAAGTGAAAAATAATGTTTTTATTTTGTTTTATTGATTATTTTCTAATGTTTTTTTTTGAGATAAGCAACATAAATGAACTATTCACAAAATATTTAGGGAACTTCCTAGCTGAGAAGATGCACGTCCACAGGTTATAGTTTAAACAATAACTAAACTAGATACAATGATTGATTATGGATATACATAATGTAATAGGGAACCAACTAATTATATACACATAATATTTTTAAATTTTATCAATACTGATGATTTACATCTTGCAATAACCCATCGTAACTCAATCTCTCTGAGTGCATACCTTAAGGGGTGCATCGGGAAAGGGGTGGGCAGACCTTTGGTGCTTCATATGATTGTTACCCCTTATTTCCACATTATTCCCAATCCATTTAGCTCTTAAAACCTTTCTCTAAGCTATTTATCCTCCCTTGCATATTCTTTTGGTCTTTTCCTCTTTCTATCCTTCTTCTCCTTGCTTTACACCCTTTTTACCTATTCAGTACACTAGGTTGACTTGGTCAACCTAGTGTATTATGGGGCCACTTTAGCTCTTTTGACTTGTTTGGCTTTCAACTGACCTAACACAAATTTTATGCATTAGCTTTGAGAATGTACGAGGTTGACCCAATCAACCTAGCACAACTGGCATGTCTGAATGGTTTTTGGGTGAGATAATCCTATATATACAATGTCATTTTAGTCATTATTAATTATATGCAATAAAGGGTTATTATTCACTCGTGCTTCTTCACAATCTGCTCTTCCACCATTCTACTTGAGGAGTCTTAGCTTGGGTTTCTTATTTAGATAATCTAGTCTTGTGGATAGGTTTTGGATGTTTTGGCCTAATAAAGTGATCCTTACGAACCAAAACAACCTCTTACGAAGTCCCATTGGCCAAGGGAGAGATTGAATCATGATGGGTTCACATTCAGGTAAGTATATTCTAACTTTTTTCTCCTCTCTTTTAGTAGATAGAAGTAACATAAGTGTTGGCTCAAATAATATTACTCTTCATATTCTATGTATTAGGGTGTTACTCATACTTAATTTATTTGAATTTCCATATACATATTTGATTACTTTACATCTAACCCCTCACTTTGTGCCACAAACTTTGGTGCGCACTAGATTAGTTTACTTTTCTTATTATTATAATAGTTTACTTTCTTGTTTATTACATAAGTGAACATCAAATCATATGAATCTTTTATGGTTATTGTGTGATTGTGTTAGATTGTAGGATTTGAAACCCTTCTTAGAATGATGTGTTGTGAAAAATGATACAAGTGATCCCTTAATCGAGTCTAGCAGATTCCCATATTGGTCATGCTCTCGCTTAACAAGTGTATCCCTAATCAGAAGTGTAGGCGTGCTTTATCTTATCTAATCCAGGATTAATTCATGCACATCATGCAATTTCAATTGCATACATTCTAGTGAACCTAACATGAATCAAATCCTTGTTGGATTTGTTCACTTTTATTTCATTTATTTTGTTACGTTATCATGATTTCTATCATATATTTTGACATATTGGTTCGATTTTGTCAACCCAGTTTTCTTTTTATTTATGCATAAAAATAGGTAACTAGATCGATCAACTCAACCCAATATAGGTTTTTAGCACTTTTTTAGATACCAGTTTAGCCTACTAGGTTGACCCAATCAACGTAGTGTATTTTCAATCACTTTGTAATAGTTTTTATACATCTTGATCGATCAACTCGACCTAGAACATATTTTAGTTTCCAAACTTTTAGATCATCCTACTAGGTCAACTAACTTGACCTAGTATATTTCCAAACTTACAATCCAACCAGGTCAACCTAGAGCATTTTCAACACTTTTTAGTAGATTTTTGTATTGATTCATCGATTAGCTCGACCCAATTTTTAGGTTTTAGATCAACAATTTTTGTCTCTGAACCATCAAGGTGAGTTCATATTCTTCTATATCTCTTTTTTTATGTATTTTCCTTTCAAGTTTAATGCCTTCAAAACTACCTCTACACAGCCAACTAGATCGACTTGGTCGATGTAATTTTGTGTCTTATTTTCTATCTAAAACAACTAGGTCAACTTGGTCGACCTAGTAGGTTTTTCAGACCCTATTTTTAACAGTGCTAGCTCGACACTCTCGACCTAGTTTTATTTGTTGTGCATATAATGTTTTCACTATACCTTATTTCAAAGTTGGAATTTACCTTATATGCTAATCACATCTTTCATTTTAGTTGTTTGCATGCTTAGAATATTTCACATAGTCTAATTAGGAGGTTTTTAATTAACTGCTTAGTTGCACTATTTCTATTTTATGCACACACGGTGAAATCACTTAAACATCATAAATCATTTTAAAAAATTGACTACCCAAGCCAACCTACTTTGATTTCATCACCATGGGGGAAGCTAATTTGATTCTCTAGTCAAGTATAAAGCATGGTTAATGGTATATTTTGGCTAAACACCTGACACTCTTATCATTGTGATGTGTGAAGTGAGGGGGTAGGCACCAATACCAAGCTTGTATCATTGCCACTATAGTCCCTTTCATCCTAAACTCACCTAAAACCATCCATATATTTCTATTTAGTACCTTATTTACAACAAACTTTTTATCGCTTAAAATCATTCTTAATAAATCTAACATTCTAAGTTGATGAATTAGCTAGCTTTACTTTCTAAGTTATTTTCTTGCTCTTTGCTCAATTGTGTGTGCAAGAAATTACATTAGCCAATATTGGTGCAAGATTTTTGCTTTGTGTGCTTCAATTAAATTGACTAACATTGATTTAGTTGATTGTTTGCTTAATTTCAACATTCAATTTTTTGGATTCGTTGTAAAATATCTTGTTTTATTCACTATCTTACTATCAATCCTTTATCTTTCAATGCCTACTATACTAGGTTGATCTGGTCGACCTAGTGTTATCTCAGACCCTATTTTCTACCCTTATTCACTACACTAGGTCAATCTGGTTGACCTAGTTATATTTCTTGTTATCCCTATTTATCAACCTAATTCTTTGTCTCTTTCATTTTGCATCATGTTCATTTCCTTTTAAACGGAATGAGGTTTTATATCAGAATCTTTTTGGATAATCTTAATCGATCTAGATCCTATATGGTATGTTCATTTCTCCCTCTCTTTTCTTCCCAAGAGAACCATCACTCTTGGGGCACCTCTTCTCCTCCTTCATTTTCAAATTATCATATCATTTGAATAACAACTCAAGATGAATTTGATGGATCCAATCCTTTTTACACCTATCAAGAAACTTCTCAAAATCTTCAAACCAATGTAGAAGTGATTGAAACAAGTTTACTTGATAATCACACTAACAACAATTCTTCTAACAATCCTCCCCCCAACACCAATTCAGGGAGTGCCCCTTCTAACACTAATCCACCACCTGATACAACCCAACTATTAACTCAAGTAATCCAATAAATGAACATTATGTAAAACTCTAATACCAATTAGATGATGCAACTTCAAAAACACTTAATTAATATAACTATTCAACCTCCAATCATGCATCCTCAAGCTAATCCTAACTATATTCCTCCACCTCTTATAGATGCCTTAGGTAATGTTATTCCTCAACCAATAATTAATAACAAGATGCTTCAAACCATTCAAAATGAGCCTTTAGCTCCCTTCATTGTAGCTATTGACATTGATAACATATCACCAACTATCAAATATGATGGGACTAAAGACATCGCCTCATTTCTTAAAGTCTTTGGTAATCTCTAAAAATAATGGATCCAAACTAATACATTTTCCCCTACTAAACTCTTAGTTAAAAATTTTACTAGTGATGTATTAGAATGGTATAATCAATTATCTCAACATTCTATTTGGCAACTTGAATATTTAGTCAATCCTTTAGTTAAAGAATTTCAAAATAACGATCTTCCTAAAAATTATCTTAGCCAATTCATATATGCTAAGCAAACTCCTAATGAATCGGCTCATAACTTCATTAAAATATGGAAATACCTAGCTCATAGAGTTGATCATAGTATGTCTAATGATAATTTATTCAAACTCTTTACCACCACTTTAAATCCCACTCTTCAATACAAGGTTTGAACCTTTGCTTCTCAAACTCTTAATGAAGCTCTTAACCAAGCTAAATGGCAAGACTTTCTTATGAAGCAATTCAAACCCAATTCTAATCTTCTTAAATGATGTTTCCAAACATCCAATGCTATCACTAGTAACACTTCTCAAGCCAAATCAGGAGTTTCCAAAAATGATATTCCTTTACCATCTCACATACCTCTTTTGGTACATCAAATGAGACAATTTTTCTACCCTATAAACCTTTCATATATCCTAATGCTCCTCCTAAGTGGTATGATCTTAATCTCTTTTTTGGGTTTCATGCCGACATTGGACATTCTCATGAATCTTTTACAGGGCTTGCTAAATGTGATATTTTTTACATGTTTGGTGATTCATAAAAACATAAAACCATGATCAAACATCGTCGTTAAGATTAGACTAATGCTTCTAAAAAATGACAACCCTCTAAAGCTTCTACATCTAATAACCAAAAATATTTTTCCCATAATCAATCAACTTCCAAGAATGTTTGTGTAATTGACACTGATTATGATCAATACTTTAACAACTCTCAATATGTCAATAGGTCTAAAGTTAACTATCATTGGAAACCTGCCCACAAAGATTTTGTTACCAAGCCTAAGAAATTTTCTTTGGAGGAACAATTTCTTAAAGATACCACCACCATCAATATTGAATCTAAAGCACCTAAGGAATAACTTCCTCTTTTTGATCTTCCAACCACATGTATTCCTCTTAAGTCTAATGTGTCTTCTAAACCCCATGGCTCGTCTTCTAAATGTCATTAGAATTTTATTGAAGAAATTAACTCTATGCCATGTAAGATTCCTCTTATGGAATTGGTTCACACTTTACCTTATCATCATAAATTACTTATGCAACAACTCTAAGAGATTAAAGATCCATCTTCCTTAGAGGAAGAACCACCTTCTATTGATTTTCAACCAACTAACATTAATACCATCAAATCTATGTGTCCTTCTTTAAAACCTTTCATTAAATTCCTTGAATAAGACATGATTAACGATGAAATCCTCTTTCATGCTAATGATCTACCTCTCTTCATCAAAATATCCATTAATACCACCCTCATTCAAAAATTTCTAGTTGATGAAGGTTCTGGTATTAATGTAACCTCTTTATGGCTTCTACAACAAGTTGGTTATAATAAAATTCATCTTAATCAAACCCATATTACTTGTCATGGTTTTGACAAGACTAATCAAAATCCACTTGGTTGTATATGGTTTCCTTTAACCATTAGTCAAAAGACCGTTCGAATCAAACTCATGGTTCTTGACCTTCCTTTATCTTATAACATACTCCTTGGTCGTCCATGGACTCATCAAATGAGGGCCATTACTTATTCTGACAGTCAATGCATTAAATTTCTCCATAACAAAAAATGCAATAAGCATGAAGCCTATCCCAACCCATAGAGTAATCAATTACCTAATCCTAAATTACAATATGGTATTCCTACGATCCCTGAAATTAATGCTCCTTTACCCGAATTAATCAATATGAATCCTGATTTACAAGTTACTCTTACAGATTTTGATGATGATGAGCCTAATGAATTAAAACATACTTACAACACCACTAGATTACCTCCATACATTTTAGAATGGCTTCCTCCTTCTCTTCTACCTAGGTATCGTATCATTCTTCTCATGGATGAGATTACTAATTTCCCCCCTCCATCAATACTCAAGAGCCATATTTACCTGAAGATGCTTTTAATTGTAATGATTTCAGAGTGGTTAAATTATTTCAAGATCCTCTTACCATGTCTCCTAGAACATTCAATAATCTTGGGATTTCACCTTTGAAATATCCTCCTGAATCCCAAGCATGTAAAATTTTTCCTACATATGATGACAACTATATCATGGTCCAAGCTCAATCAAGAGACTTGGATGTCTTACATTATCAAAACACCTTAGCCCAAATTCATGCTTTCAATTGGGATGTGCACACCAGTTCTGTAGCTAAACACTTATAACTTGAGGATTATGTGATTCCTATTAATCCTCCTCTTATCAATTCCCCTTGGGTGGTAGAACAACTTACACCTTCCAAACCTCCAGAAGAACCTTCATCTTCTTTACCTCTTTTAGATCTTCCCAATAAATCTACTCCATCTACTTCTTCTACTCCTACAATCACACTTGATGCCAAGGCAACCAATGTTTGTCAAATTCATTTCGAATATGATCATCATGATAACCAAATTCTAGATCTATAAGTAGATGTTGAGTATTATGGTCCTCTTCCTACTTTGCCTAGTGATGAAGCTATTGTTGAATTACTTTATGATTGGGAACCTCAACTCCCATGACAACATCATAAACTTGGACATTTTAAAACTAAAACTCCTCACTTCAACAACTTTATCTCTATCATTGATCCTAAAACTAACCCAATTTACTCCTTACCTAACGCACCATACCACTTTCGAGATGGTAATGCCATGTTTATTGAAGAAACAAATTGTATTGAATATAATACTCCTTTGTGCCCTTGACCGATCACAATTTCCAAAGAACTTTCACCTTATGAACATGATAATTTCATCCTATTTTTTGATAAGTATCAAGATGCTTTCGCATGGTATTACCAAGACATTCCTGACATTGTCCCTAACATAGTGGTCCATAACATCATTACCTATCTTGATGCCAAACCTATGTGTTAGAAGTAATGCATATTTCCTCCTAAAGTTACCAACTTATGCCATAAGGAAATCATCAAACTACTTGATGCTAAATGTGTTAACCCTATGGATTATTCTAAATGGGTTTACAATATTTTTCTTATTAAGAAAAAGGTCACTATGGTCATTCGCATTTGCATTGATATCTATAATCTTAATCTTGCTTGTCCTAAAGACAACTTTCCTTTACCTTCAATAGCTGCAAATGTCAATTCCACAACTAGATATGAAATGTTATCTCTTATGGATGGATTTTTGGGATACAATCAGATTGATATAGCTCCTGAGGGCCAACATAAGACTAATTTCACCATGAAATGGGGCACCTATTTTTATGTAAAAATGTTCTTTGGTCTCAAAAATTCTAGGGCCATTTACCAACATGTAATGACTCATATCTTTCATGACCTCATCCATAAAATTGTCAAAACATACATGAATGATCTTATCACCAAATCTAAGCATTGTAAAAACCACATTTCTAATCTTTCCATCATCTTTGACCATCTCCTTAGATATAAAGTCTGACAGAATCCTTTCAAATGTGTTTTCAGAGTTACATCTGGAAATTTTTTAAGATTCTTAGTCTCTCTCCATGGCATTGATGTTGATCCAACCAAGATTAATGCTATTATCAACATGCCAATTCCTCAATCTATTCCTAATATTCATACTTAGGTAAACTTGGGGAAATTAGATGATTCATTCCCAAGATGGCTTATTGAATTCACTCTATTAATTCCCTTCTTAAGAAAGGTACAACCTTGGAATGGATAAATCCATGTCAAAAAAACATTTGACAATAAGAAAGAGTCATTGCTTCATCTACCTACACTTCATCCTCTTTTTAGTGATAAACCTTTAATTGTTTATACTTCTTCCACACCTATTTTAGTTGTGACAATTCTTGCCTAACAAGATGATACATGCAAGGAGTATGCCATCTACTATATTAACCAAAGCCTCATCAATTATGAAAGACGTTATACTAAAATTGAGTGTGATTGCCTCGCTATCTATTTTACCACTGAAAAGCTTTGTCACTACATGCTTTACTGAACCACCTATGTCATCATTCATTTTGACCCCATTCATCACTTCTTCTCTAAAGCATTTCTTCCAAGAGATATAATTGGCAAGTGGATGGTTTTACTAATGGAATTTGATATTCACATTATCACATAAAAATCTATTAAAGGGTAAGTCATAGCTGACCAACTTGTCATAACTCCTATTCCAGTTGCTTTTCCCCTTCAAGATAACCTTCCAAATGATAAAATATTTTATATTGAAGGTATTAATCAAACAATCTCTCTTAAAGACTATTTTCATAGCTTTACTATCGATCTTGAATCTAATCAACCTGATGAATCTTCCCCTCCCTCTGATACTACTAAAGTAATGGTAGTTACCAAGGAACTTCCTAAAATTAATGTTGACTTACATGAGGATGCTTGGACCCTCCACTTTAATGGTGTTAAATGCCTTCAAGGAGCTAGGGCAAGTTGTATTCTCACTAGTCCTCTTGGCAAGATCATTCCTTTAGCTTTCCATTTTACATTTGATGTCACCAACAACATGGCCAAGTATGAAGCTCTTATCTTAGGTATGAGAGATATTCATGAATTATACATACAATACCTTCATGATTTGGGTGATTCTCAACTCATTTGCCATCAAGTTAATGGTGTATATCAATGCAAAAGTGAAAACCTTATTGTCTACCATCAAATTGTAATTAATCTTGCCAAGTATTTTATCTCTTTTACAATTGAGCCTATTCCTAGAGATCAAAATTTAATTGCTAATTCTCTTGCCTCTTCAATATCTCTTTTTCATCCACATCAAGTTCTTTTTTATCCTTATTTTATCATATAAATAATCTAATCCCCATTATCTACTCACCCTCTTGATTCACTTATTTGCCACGTTAAGGCTGTCACCATCCGATAATGCCTATGGTATCATGATATCATCCAATTATTAGAACATCAAACTTAGCCTTCTAATTTGGATTCTCATAAAAAGACATGTCTTCACAAACAAGCTTTCAAGCACATATTTAGGCATAAAATACTTTATTATCATAATGCTGAAGGTACCTTGCTCCATTATGTCATGCAAGATGAGGTCCCTCCTCTACTTGAACAAGCACATGGAGGCACTTGCAGTGGTCACTATAGCAGACACGCTACAGTTCATAAATACTTATATATGGGTTACTATTGGCCTACTCTAGAAAAGGATGTTATTGAATATGTTAAAAAGTGTAATTCTTGTCAACTTCATAATGATCTCATCCATTTACCACTAGCTGAACTTTAACCCATTGAATCTTGTTGGCCATTTTCCACATGGGGATTTAATCTCATTGGTAAAATTTCTCATTCTCAAGATGGCCATGTCTTTATTATCACTGCTACCGAGTACTTTACCAAGTGAGTTGAAGCCATGACCCTTGTTAATGTTACCAGTCCTACCATTTCTAAGTTCATTCTTAAATAAATCATTTACCATTTCATTGTTCCTCACACCATCATTTTTGACAATGGTGGTAATTTCAAAAATAAACATGTTAAACAACTTTGCACCAAAATTAAGATTAATCATAAATTTTCCACTCCTTATCATCCACATTCCAATGGTCAATCTAAGGCCACCAAAAAGATTTTGAATAAAATCCTTCAAAAGATAATTCATGAAATCTACATGGATTGGCATATTCATCTTTATCCCACACTCCGGGCCTATCATACTATCATTCGTACTGCCACTGGGGCAACTCCATTTTCTCTAATCTATGGTTCTAAGTCAATTATTCCTCTTAAATTTGAGCTTCCTTCTCTTTGCATATCTCTTCATGGTATCATTCTCGATGAGGAATTCCATGAATCTCAACTTCATGCTGTTGATCTACTTGATGAACATCACCTCTCTGCCTTACAACATAATCACCAATATAAGGTTCGCATTGCCTGACAACATAACAAACATGTCAAAATCTATACATTTAATGTTGGTGATCTTGTCCTTAAATTAGATTACACTCATGATAAAGAAGGCAAGTATGCCCAAAAATGGTGGGGCCCATACTTAGTTAAAGATATTCTTAGTCCAAGTACCTATCGCCTTCAAACTAATGAAGGCCATGTTTACAAAGAACCCACCAATGCTCAATTCCTAAAAAGAAATACTTCACCTAATCATTTCCTTATTATTATGCTTTATATCTATATCTATCTAATAATTTTTGTAGGTTACTTAAGCATAGGTCTCTACCTCTGCAACAGTTCCCTCTTGTTCACAAACCTTTAGTCCTCCCTATTTGTCCTTTTGGTTTCTTGATGTACCGTAGTCTTCCTTATTTTCTCTCACATTTTATATTATTTTTCATTATTTGTATTTTCTAATTTTGATTTAGCTCCCTCTGGGTTGTTATTTTGTGAGTTGATCAATAAGACCATGAATAAGACCCGACATCCCTCACAAAACCACCATTTTTTACTTATTTTCCTTATCTTTTTTATACTTGCCAATGTTGTTTTGGCATCCTTTGGGTTTCTCTTTTGTGAGGTGCTTTGTACAAAGGCTACCTCACTTTTGCTTTTCTCTTGCTTATTATCACCCTCATGGGTCTCTCTTTTATGAATTGCTTTGTAAGACCATAGATAGGACCTAACTCTCCTCATAAAATTACCATTGTTTTCATATCTTGATCCTTGTTCTTAAACTTTAGTTTTTGCTTCTATTGCTAGATGGAATTTGCAAACAATCTATGTTAGCATGTTTTCCTCCATTTCCCTCTCTCTTATGATAAGGAATCACACCTTTTCTATCATTGTATCCCTTATTTATTTCCTTTGTCACATTTTTTACAATTTGAAGCAATTCAAATTGTTCCATGTGTCATTCCTCTTAATTTTCCCTTTTCTTTCCTCTCCTTATTGAATAAAACAAGGTCAAAGTCAAGATAGAACTTTTATTTCACCTAGATTTACGAGACTCTTAGACCCCATGATCTTTGAAGTTTCTCTCTCTCTTAGCAACCTTATCCCAAGTTTTCAAATGAAAGTCATATTTAGCACCCATATTTGGTTTTCCAAATCTGTATGGAGGAGGAATAATAAAAAACCATCAAAAGAAGTTTAAAATCCAAATCATTATAAATAAAAGGTAATGATATCTAAAAGGCAAAATACAAATCTCAAAAGTCAAATCACACCAAAAGATGTGATTACAAGCACATCTCCTATCTCTAATCAAAGCTCAAATTCCATAGTCAGCTTCACATAAAGTCGAAGTCCTTTGGGGTGTGGTAGGCCAGTAGATTGGAATAGGAGAATTTAAAAAAATATATGGTGTTACCTAATTTATCATACAAGTACCTAATCTTTGTAGGAGACCGATGACTCTATAAGGGGTCCTAAAGAGTGGGGACCAAGTTGAGGAGAGGTAGGTCCATTTTAATTTTCATATATATAGCCTTCATGGGATGATCTATATACTCCATTTGTTTACCCAAGACTTGTGTTTCTAAGAGAAGTTATTCATAGTTCTTAAGGTCAAAAGTCCTCTTATTTTGACAAAACTAATTTCAGTGTCTTGACTTCGATAAAGAGTTCTCTCTACCTTGGTTTTTCTTTCACTCTCCCCTCCACCCATTTCATTTTCCCCCCTTTATAGACAAATTGTGACTCCAAATCTATTTTCCCTCTTCTTTAAATTCCTTCTTCTTCATTTCTTAAAAACATGCTAGCACTAATTTGTTTTAGTTTTATCTATCTTTAGATGCAAAACAACATGTTTGAGCAGTTTTGGATCATATTCTTCACTTCATTTTACATTTATAAACTTAATTTACTTTCCCTTTCTCATTTATCATGATTTACTATCCTACTATTATGAACAATTGAGTTTATACCCTTTTTCCATTATTGAGTGAGATGTGGTTTGTTACTGCTCACTCATTAATATTATTTTCCCTTTTATGCATCTTTTTCCATTGATGAGTGAGATGTGGATTGTTACTACTCACTCATCAATGTTGTTTTTATTTTTACCATTGATTTGTCTTGATTATAATTCCTTTTTAAACATGTATCCTTGGTTTGAATTGGTGAGTTTTCCTTTTTCTTACTTGGGGTTTACTTGTTTGAGTTTTTTGGTCTTTAGTAGCCTTGGATTCTTGATTACTCAATTTACTCTTGTTTGACTTAGTCATTTGGTCTAACATAACACTTGTCACCCAGCTTGCCAAATTCTAAAGTACGTCCCATTCACATAGCACCAATTATCTTAGATTTTCTTGTGTTCATTTGTTTTTACTCCTTAGTTTTGTATTTTTGGGTTTGTCAAAAGCAGTCTTTGCACCCTACACAATCAAAACTAAAAACATAGCTGACAACCATCCTATGATAAAAGTTAAGTCAAGGTATGCATCATATTTACTTTTTAGTTATTTAATTTTTAGATTATTTTCCCTTTAAATCATTTAATTTCATTTATTTTATGCTTTTTAAAATACTATTTTTTTTAGCATCAACATTGTGTGTTTCCTTATGTTCTTTCTCAAAGCACCATCCGTTGTTACACCTTAGTGACACGTGATGAGTTTTGAGTGGGGCATATGTATACACATAATATTTTTAATGTTTATAAAATATTGATGCTTTACATCTTGCAGGAACCCATCATGACTCAATATCTTTGAGTGCATGCCTTAATGGGTGCACTAGGAAAGCACTGGGTAGACCTTTGGTGCTTCATAAGTTTATTGGCCCTTATTGCCACATTATTCCCAATCCATTCAAATCCTAAAACCTTTCCCTAAGCTATTTATACTCCCTTGCATATTCCTCTGGTCTTTTCCTCTTTCTATCCTTCTTCTCCTTGCTTTACACCCTTATACCTATTTAGTACACTAGGTCAACCTGGTTGACCTAGTGTATTTTGGGGTCACTTTAGCTCTTTTGACTTGTTTGCCTTCTGGCTGACTTAACATGGATTTTAGGCATTAGCTCAAGAATGTACTAGGTTAACCTGCTCAACCTAGCACAACTGACATGTCCAAATGATTTTTGGGTGAGATACTCCTATATATATAAGGTTATTTTGATCATTATTAAATATATGTAATAAAGAGTTATTATTCACTCACACTTATTCACAATCTGGTCTTCCACCATTCTACTCGAGGAGTATAATCTTAGTTTTCTTATTCAGAGAATCTAGTCTTGTGGATAGGTCTTGGATGCTTTGGCCTAAAAAAGTGATCCTTACAAACCATAACAACCTTTTGCGAAGCCCCATTGGCCAAGGGAGAGATTGAATCGTGACGAGTTCACATTTAGGTAAGTATATTCTAACTTTGTTTTTCTCTCTTTTAGTAGATAGACGTAGCATAAATGTTAGCTCGAATAATATTACTCTTCATATTCTATGTATTAGGGTGTTACTCATACTTACTTTATTTGAAGTTCCCTATACATATTTGATTACTTTACATCTAACCCCTCACTTTGTGCCACAAGATTTGGTGTACACTAGAATAGTTTACTTTTCTTGTTATTAAAATATTTTACTTTCTTGTTTATTACATAAGTAAAAATCAAATCATATGAATCTTTTAGGGTTGTGTGATTATGTTAGACTGTAGGCTTTTGAACCCTTCCTATCATGATGTGTTGTGAAAAATGATACAAGTGATCCCCTAATCGGGTCTAGTGGATCTCCATATTGGTCATGCTATTGCTTAACAAGTGTATCCCTAATCAAAAGTGTTGACGTGTTCTATCTTATCTAATTAAAGATTAATTCATGTACATCATGCAATTTTGATTGCATACACTAATCAAGAAGATTCTCATCCAAGAGTAGAAGTTCTAATAATAACTAAATCTGATTACAATGAATGATCATGGATATAAATAATGAAACAAGGAACCAACTAATCAATGAGATGGTCATCCAAGAGTAAAAGTTCCAATAATAGATAAAACTGACTGCAATGGCCCATGCTCCTAAATCGGTGAGAGTGAGGTCCTAATAAGGCAACACTGATGCCTATCAAATAACAATAAAATAGTAGAATAGTACACAAGATGAGATAACTCTGAAGAATTATTCAATAGGCAAAGATCCTGAGCTGAAGATGTATCTGTGTTCACTTGTCTATAGAATAAGCTACAAAATACTATCCATGATGATCTACTTTGTAGAACTAGCATTGAATGTGTCCATAATGCCTATGAGTCATAATTATTCAAGGTATAAAATATGTCTAGGTTATAATGGTCTAGGGTATGAATGTGGATCTAAACAAAATGGTCCAGAATGAATAAGGTCCAAAAGAGGATGGTCCAGGGTGGGATAAAATAATTCTAGTTGGAATGTAAATGATCCAGAGTGCCAACAGTCCAAAGCTTCAACTATCCAAAGTCATAAAAGAATATGGTTCTCAAAAAAATGGTCTAGGGTAGGTCAAAATAAATAATATAGTCCATCATGGGATGGTCCAGGATATAACAACAAGATAAAATAACTACAACATAAGTTACCCCCAAGCAAGGGGTCTTTTAGATAATGGTTCAAAAGCTATCAAGTGTAGAACCACTTGAGATGCACAATGGTCATGGGCTCTGAAAGTTCTTCACCACCTAGAGTAGCCAATCAATATGCCCCTAATCCATAATTTGATGTGATAACATAGGGTCCAATCGAATTGGGTTAGAACTTGCTCTTTTTCTTGTGTTAAACATTTATGTTCTTCTAGTTCTCTTTCAAGACCGAATCACCAATCTAAAAATCTTGAGGGAGAATGCACTTATTTCAACTTTTTCATAATCTATTTTGATAGGATTTCACATTTTCTAGGGCAACCATATACTTGACATTAACTAGTTCTAGTTATTGTAGCCTTGAAACTCTATAATCTTCATCATATTCAATATTCTTCAAATAAAATCACTATGAAGGTAGCTCAATCTCAATTAGGATAATAGCTTCTATGTCATAAACAAGGGAGTATGGAGTGCCTCCTATAGGGGTTCAATAATTGGTGCGATAAGCCCAAAGGGTAGGGAAAATTTGCAAGTGCCAATTACAACCAACATCATTGACAATCTTCTTTAAAATGGATATAATGGTTTTATTTAATGCCTTGGCTTATCTGTTGCCTTACAGGTTATATGGTGTGGATTTTTTATGATTCATTTTGAATGTTGTTCAAAGGTCTTAATTTTTTTTTTTAATAATTATCCACCATTAACGGATATAATGCAATCTGGGATGCCATATCGATAAATAATTTGGTAATGAATAAACGTGGTAATCTACCTACCAGTGTCATAAGTGAGAGGAATGGCCTCAATCCACTTAGTAAAATATTTGGTAGTAGTTAAAATATGTTTATGGCCACTGGAAAATGTTAGTTTTATTTTCTCGATGAGATCAAGGCCCCAAGTAGAAAATGACCATGGTGTAGTGATCGATTGTAGTGGTAAGGAAGGTGAGTGTATCAAATTTCCATGTTATTGATGAGGAACACACTTATTTACATAATTTCAAGCATATTTCTCCATTTTTGGCCAATAATAACTTGTTTTGAGGAGCTTTTTAGATAAAACTACACCATTGGTGTGAGCCTCACACATTCCCTCATGAACCTCCTTAAGCGCTAACTTGGATTCTCCCAAAGATAAACAATGAAGTAGGTTTCCATCATAGCCTTTGTGATAAAGTGTGTTTCCAAGGATGGTATAATGAGATATGTGATGTAGAAAATGTTTTTGATGATTATTAGAAAGGTTAGGTGGAAAAACGTGATCATGAAAATAATTATAAAAATCTTGATATCAAGGTAGTTCAGGTGGGGAATTGGGATCAACAATGGTGCATACCCTTTCTGAATTTAGCAAGACATGTGTAGGCTATAGAAGGTTTTCAATGATAAACTGATACTTTTTAGCATTGATTTCATTTATATCATTGCACCAATTATTGCCATTGTATAGATAAATTTGTTGTTAGCTTGTGGTACTTGTTCAAATTGTAGAGATTTAAAATGAGATTTGAGATTATCCATAATTTGCTTTTAAGGTACAAGTTTGTCATCTTTAGTTTGATACTGATTGATGATTTGATTGATAATCAATTGAGAATACCCATAGACCATTAAATGCCTAAAATCTTATTGCACTGCAAGATGCAGTCTTACAATAAGTGCCTCATACTCAGCCATATTATTGGTACAATAAAAATTGATGTGAAATGCTTTGGGAATCAAATCCCCTTGTGGTGTAATAAAAAAAATTCCATCTCCATATCTTCAATAAGTGAAAGAATCATCAAAATATAGTTTCCATTCTTTTGGTTCATGCTGCACTTCTTCCATTGTCATAATAGAATCATCTGGAAAGTCAAATCTGAGTGGTTGAGTGTTTATAATAGGGGCCTCTACAAGTTAATCCATAATAATCTACCCTTTGATAGTTTTCTGATTCTGATACTCAACATCAAATTCACTTAGGAACATGACCCATTTGACCATACGATCTATGAGAGTTGCTTTAGATAATAAAAACTTGAGAGGATCCACCTTAATAATAATAATGGTTTTATTATTCAACATATAATTTCACAACTTTTGAGAAGTGAATACCATAGCTAAACACACCTTCTCAAGAGGTGTATAATTATGTTCATAAGCCACCAATGTGCAGCTTAAATAATAAATTTCATGTTCTTTACCTTGTTCATCTTATTAGGCCAAAAGTGCCCCCAATGCATGTTCAATTGCTGAAATATAAAGTAGTTGTTGTCTAGGTGCTGGTAGTCTCAAAACTGGTATGTTGGCCAAATATGTTATGAGATTCACAAATGTTAATTGATAATCTTTGTCCCATTTAAATGTGATCCCTTTCTTCAAGATATGTGTAAATGGGTGGAACTTGTCTACCAATTATGAAAATGAACCTGCAACTAGATTGAATCTTCCCTTGTAAGCTTCAAAGTTGTTCAAGATTTGAAGGTAGAGGCATTTAAACAATAGCTTTAACTTTAGCAGGGTCAACTTATATCCCTCTTTGTGATACAATAAATCCTATAATTTTTTTTGAGTTATTCCAAATACATACTTCTTAGGATCCAAGTGGACTTTATAGTCATGAAGTCTCTCAAAAATTCTCTGTAGAATGTCAGGATGTCCAACATGTGTTCATGATTTTGCTAGGATGTCATCAACATAGTCCTCAATAATATTGTGCATCATGTCATGGAATATGATAGTCATATCATGTTGATAAATGGCTCCAATGTTCTTCAATCTAAATGACATGACTTGATAATAGAATGTTTCCTATAGAGTGGTAAATATAGTCTTCTTTTGATCTTATTGGGATATCTTGATCTGATTGTATCCAAAAAATCCATCCATGATGGATAACATCTTGTACATAATAGTAAAATTGATGATCATGCTGATGTTGGGCAGAGAAAAATCATTTTTGGGGCATGATTTATTGATATATCTAAAATTATTACAAAGACATATACCGTGTGGATTTTTATTGATTGGAACTATGTTTGATATCCATTCAAAATAGTCCATTGGTTTAATGAAGCATGCTCTAATAACTTATCTAGTTCAGCTTTTACCAAAAGAGCAATGCGTGGATGCATCTTCCTCAATTTTTGTTTAACTGGTTTGGCATCTGGATGAAAGATAAGTCAATGCATATCCAAGTGAGGGTCTAATCCTGGCATTTCTGAATATGCCCATGCAAAAATATCAATGAAATCCATCAAAATGGATATAATGTGTTCTCGCTCTGCTTTAGTAAGGGAAGCTCCAAGGTAAATTTTTTTGGGATCCTCATATGTTCTCAGGTTCACTTCAATAATGTTTTCTATAATAAGTGTAGAACCATCTTTAAGAATAGTTGGCAATGTGTGATCATGATCATCTTCTACTACTACAATTTCTTATTTTTCCTCCCAAAGCTCTGGATAATGTGATGAATTTGAATCCTCTAAATTAGGTAATGGCCAACTAAAAAAAATCTTAGTAAAGTCAAGAGCAAGATGCTCAAAGACTTGTTGTTCTGACATGATGCTAGTACTAGTTATAAATTTAGGACTTGATGGACCTTGTGCTTCCTTTGGGGATGATAAAACTTTCCCATCCAAAAGTGTCTGAAATAGGTTTTCACTCAAGGGCTTGTCTTTATCTTTACTTTTTATTTGACCAATAAGCACCTCAAAGAGGTTTTCACCTAAATATATTGATGTTTTATGTTCTTTATGACCAAGAAATTTTTCCTGCTCTCTAAAGTAGGTAGTAGGATCTTATTAGTGTAGGTTTTTATTTTCCCCTATTTATTAATTAGGGAAATTGTATTTCTTGTGCATCATGGAGTTTTCCTACATTCGTGGGATAGGCTAGCTTATGTGGAGATTGTGTGTCATATTTGTGTCATAAGGTGTCATAAGATACTCCTTTGATCGGCTATTCCAGGTATGGGAGTTACTTCTCTATTCTTGGCACCTTGTCACCACCTTTATTGGAGGAGTCTATTCTTGGGGTGCTTTGACCACCTTTTGTGGAGGAGTCTATTCTTGGGGTGCTTTGACCAACATTTGTGGAGTTACTTATTAGCTCTCCTATATGTATTCTTCATTTTGACC
This sequence comes from Torreya grandis, assembly GCA_037957365.1. NCBI lineage: Eukaryota > Viridiplantae > Streptophyta > Pinopsida > Cupressales > Taxaceae > Torreya > Torreya grandis. Next base: position 284,379 of record JARHVA010000271.1, read on the forward strand.
ATTTCATGTTAATCAGATTTTGGTTTTCTCCATTTTGTCTTGTGCAATTTCTCTTATTGTGTTAATTTCAAATTGCTTTAGCATCTTGTGGTGTGCACTTGTTCATCTTGTGTGATCACGTCTTCATTGCACTCGCGTTATCCAGATTCTGGCAATAACTCCGATATGGTATCAGAGCTTTCCCGGTAATCTTGTGTACGATTATGCTTTTAGCTTTTTTTTGAAATCAAGAAGAGTGGAGTTCATTTTTTTATTTTTAGATTTGATCAATATATATATATATATCAATTCTGGTTAGTTTTCTTGGAGATCCTTGCATTTGGGTGTCTTTGCTGGTTCAACAGTTAGCTTGGGCGCCATTGTTGAGCACTTAGCGCAGAGGGAGGAGCAGCACTCATCTGGTTCAGCATACCTTCTGGTCAGCAGTCAACTTTACACACCAAGCAGCGACAAGGCCACTTCAGTAGGCCATACAACGTCTTTTTTTGGACTGATTTTCTGTCTGCAAGTTCACCAACTTTTGCAACACCTCCTTCAAGTGTCCACGCCAACTTTCAGCAGCTGCATCCTTCCAGCTAGGCGCCTTAGGCCGTACGGCAGGTCTGCTGTCTTTTTTTTGTTGTTTTTTGCAAAAAAAAAAATTCAGATTTGCGCCCTCCTTGTTTGGACGCCACATATTTTTGCTTGCTGTTTGGTCTAGCTTCTGCGCCTATTTTTTGAGCTCCAGTTCTGCCACACATCAGGCCGTACGGATTTTATAGGTCTGCATTTAAATTTGTGTCTTTTCTGAGTCAAAATTCTAGACTGTTTGCTTTTGGACGCCCCTTCCTACTTGGCATCCCATGTGGCACCCTAGGACACTTGTCATTCCTTCAATTCTGTCTATGCTTCAATTATCTTAGTTAAAATTGACTTGATAAAACAAAAATCAGTCAATTTGACTGAATATTAAGGATTTTAGACAGTTTTGTATTTTGAGAATTTTCAATTAAAACTTGTATCTTCGATCTACGAAGACGAAGGGTAAGGCCAGGGTTGGTAGGAGGCCAATTATCCCTCACACAAACCTCATTTGGATTTTTCATTCCATGCCGAATCCAATGAGTGGTTGGAAGGCCACTTTCTCTCCCCATAACAGACATTTTTTTAATGTTTTAGTGTTTTTTTTTGCAAAAATACTAGTTTACGAGAAAATTGTAACTTTAAAATCTTGCAAACGGTAGCTCGGTTTTGGGTGCCATTTTTTACAAAAGTGCTTGTAATTCAATTCTCCATAGTGTAGACTTATTATTTGTCAAAAAAACACTAGTTTATAAAGTGCCAAAATTTGGGTCTCTCGGGACGCATTTTCGACTGAGTTCGACGTCCTGTTTGCTTTAGTCTTGCACTGATTGCTCTAAGATGCATTTTTTGCTGAGTCCGACGTCTTTTGAGTGTGCACTTGCATATTTGGGGGGGGGCTCAATATTTCGGGGGGGGGTGTGATTGTCTTTCACAACTTGCTTTCAATCTCCTTTTTGCATAAATTCACAACTTGCAATCAACTAAACTTCACCCAAATTCAGCTAAAAATGGATTGTTTTCAACTTAAACCTCTAACACCCTTCAACTATCATGAATAGAAAGTCAAAATGTCAATCATTCTTAGAAGCAAAGGGTCGTATAGGATCACTATGGGCACTGAAATAGAAGCCAACACTGATGCTGAAAAAGTTAAGTGGTACAACCGTAGTGATAAAGCCTTTGGGTTACTGAGTTTGTTTGTGTCTCTAGAACTTCTCTTCCACTTAGAATCCTCCCAAACTCCTAATGACACATGGGACACCTTAGAAAAGTTGTTTGGGAAGCTTGATGAGATGAGAGGTCATGAGCTCGAAAACGCACTCATAAGTCTAAGTCCTAGCAACTTTGCCTACAGGACTTTTTCACTAAGTTTAAGGCCCTTAGATTGCAATTGAAAGAATGTGGGATAGAGAAGAAAGATGATCAACTCATTCTTTCTATTCTCGCAAAGTTAGGTCCAAGCTATTCAGTCTTTGTCTCCACTTTCCATGCCACAAAAAGTGCTCTTGGCACTGCATGAAAAATGTCTTCTTTGGATTCATTCATTGCCGACTTGACTAGGGAGCAAGATAAGCTGATTCAAATGGGAAAAATGAAGTCTACTCAACCCCAAGCTTTGATAGCTAGAAATGGTAAGGATAAGACTTCAACAAAGGAGAAGAAAAAAAAGAACAAGGACCAGGAGAAGAAGAAAGAAAACACTAATCCTGCTAAAAACAACACTGAGTCTTCATCCTCCAATGCTAAACCGAAAAAGGAGAAGGTTAAGTGTGTCTATTGTAAAAAGACAGGGCATGATGAACACAAGTGCATGAAGAAACAAATAAATCACCTAACTCATCTTCTAGAGAAGAACAACATAGGTGTTCCTGAGTCCATCAAGCATAATTCATCAACCCAAGATTCTACTAAGGCAAAAGGCAAGGGTAAGGAGAAAGAAAAGGGCAAGGCCCTTGTAACAACTGCAGCTTCTACATCTTCATGGGTCATAGACTCAGGTGCTTCTCACCACATGGGCTCTTCACTAGTTAAATTTTCATCTTTAGAGACTTGTAGCATGACTTCAATTAGTTTGGGTGATGACACATCAGTTTTTGTTTCAGGGAGAGGGTCAGTTGAAATGGAAGAAGGAACATTCAATAATGTTCTAAGTGTTCCTTCTTTTTCAACCAATCTCCTATCAGTGTACCAAATCACTCACATTGGTCGAGTCATGAGAGTTGAGTTTTCACCAGATTTAGTGTCTATCAGGGAGTTGCATAGTGATACTACAGTGGCAGTGGGTAGGGCAAATCACCAAGCCAGGTTATACACTTTCTCACATTTTGCAACAAATTCTTCTCCAATAGCATTGCTGACTCATTCAGATGGAGTTAGCAAATTATGGTATGAGCGGTTCGACCACCTTAACTACCACTACTTTGAGCACTTTAGAGTTTTCGGATCCCCAGCCATGGCCCGCATTCGGAAGAAGAAACGCAAAGCTATGGAACGTCAATCCAAGCCTTACATCTTTATAAGATATTTGGATGTTATTAAGGGATATCGCTTTCTAGATCTAGTCACTCATGAGTTGTTCATTGAGAGAAGTGTCCATTTTCAGGAGAGTCTTAGAGACTCAACACTTGACACTTCTTCTCCCTCATCGGATCTACTTCTTCATGATGATTCCTCGTCAGATTCAGATCAGTCACAACAAGTTCTTAAGCCAGAGTCATCTTCTTCTTTGAGTTCAGACAGTGAGGACAATGATGCAGAGTCATCCACCTCTAGTCAGTCAGAGGATGAGGAGTTAGCACCTGACTCGCCCACTTCTAGGCCACTTTGGGCTAGACAGACACTTGAGAGTGCTGGCACTTGGGCAAGAAATCTTGCAGATGACAGACGTACTAGGGGGATTTTTAGAGAGATCCACATGCCTTCTTTACTTCAATTTTGGATCCATAGTCTTTTCGAGAGGCATCGGGGGTACCTAAGTGGGATAGTGCTATGGAGGAAGAATATTCTTCCTTAATCAAAAATCACACTTGGGATTTGACTTCACTTCCTAAGGGAAGAAATATGGTTCGATGTAGGTGGATATATCAGACCAAGTTTACCGCAGATGGGTCGGTTGATAAGTACAAAGCGCGATTGGTTGCCAAATGTTTCTCACAGGTGGCAGGCATTGACTACTCAGAGACCTTTGCACCTGTTGCAAAGATGACTTCTATCTGACTCACCTTGGCTATTGCCACAGCGCATGGTTGGTATGTGCATCAGATGGATGTGAAGAGTGCCTTTCTTCACGGAGACCTAGAGGAGGAGATCTACATGGAGCAACCACTAGGATTTGTTCAAATTTTTCTTCTTTAGTATGCAGACTTAGGAAATCTATCTATGGACTCAAACAGGCCCCTCGGGTTTGGTATGCCAAGATGGATTCCTTCCTTCTCACATCAGCTTTCACTAGGTGCCATTCTGCTCTCAATGTCTACTTCTTACGGCAGGATGATTCGCTCTTGATTTTGGTTTTATATGTTGATGACCTTTTGATCACCGAGAGTTCTTCATTGGCTATTGCAGCAGTGAAGGCAACTCTCTAGGATAGATTTGACATGACAGAATTGGGTTTGTTGCATTACTTCCTTGGCATCGAAATCTCACAGTCAGATTTAGGGATTTCTCTTGCATAGCCTAAGTATGCTCTCGACTTATTGGCTCAGTTTCACATGACTGATTACAAGCCATCTCCGACTCCCTTTCTATCAGGAGTCAAGCTTGAGACTGATTGTTCTTCACCACTGGTTGATGCCACTCGGTATCGACAACTTGTTGGTAGTCTCATCTACTTGACTCACACTAGGCCGACATTTCATATATAGTGGGACTTGTCTCCAGATTCATGCAGAAACCCCATGAGCTGCATTGGAAAGCAGTTAAGAGGATCTTGCATTATATACAGGGTTCACATAGATACGGGTTCATTACAGATTTGGCATAGAGGTTGACTTGGTTGGATAAACAGATTCAGACTGGGCTGGTGATTCACAAACTCACAAGTCCACTTTCGATTACAATTTCTCTCTAGGTTTTGGTCCTATCAGTTGGTCTAGCAAGAAGCAGAATGCTATTGCTATATCATCCACAGAGGCAGAGTATAGGGGAGCTGTTAATGCAACGACTGAGCCTATTTGGCTTCAGGAAATTCTTTCTGAGTTTGGCATTCCTATCAGGCAGCCCACCATCATTTATTGTGACAACCAGAGTATCATACATATTTGCAAGAATTTGGTTCAGCACCAGCGAACCAAGCACATAGAGATTCACATGCATTTCTTTCGAGAGCTTATTCATAGTCAGGTCATTGACTTGATATTTTGCCAGTCGTCAGAGCAGGTTGTAGACATCTTCACCAAACCTTTCACTGAGAGCAAGTTCATTCATCTACGAGCTCTTCTTGGGGTGTGGTCTACATCTGCAACAACATCATCTTCAGGGGGGCCTTCTAGCCTCTTCTTTTATTTTATGTCTCTCTTTTAGGGGGGAGTTTTTTCCTACGAGTTTTTTCCTTTTCTCTATCTTATGGGAGATTGCATTTGTACATGGGTACCTCATCAGGCCTAGTTACCGGGACCCATTTTATATTTTCACACTTCCCACCTAAGCTGCGCTTATGGGAGGTATTAGTGTAGGTTTTTATTTTTCCCTATTTATTAATTAGGGAAATTGTATTTCTTGTGCATACATGGAGTTTTCCTACATTCGTGGGATAGGCTAGCTTATGTGGAGATTGTGTGTCATATTTGTGTCATAAGGTGTCATAAGAATGTCATAAGATACTCCTTTGACCGGCTATTCCAGGTATGGGAGTTACTTCTCTATTCTTGGCACCTTGTCACTACCTTTTTTGGAGGAGTCTATTCTTGGGGTGCTTTGACCACCTTTTGTGGAGGGGTCTATTCTTGGGGTGCTTTGACCACTATTTGTGGAGGAGTTACTAGCTCTCCTATATGTATTCTTCATTTTGGCCATTTCATATTAATCAGATTTTGGTTTTCTCCATTTTGTCTTGTGTAATTTATTTTATTGTGTTAATTTCAAATTGCTTTAGCATCTTGTGGTGTGCACTTGTTCATCTTGTGTGATCACGTCTTCATTGCACTCGCGTTATTCAGATTCTGGCAACAACTCCAATAGATCTAATGAAAAATCAAAGACTTACTTATGATCACCAATGGGCAATCTATCTCTAATGCCCATATATTTTACAATTGATTTTTCATTATAAAATTCATTGAGGTGTATGGCTAAATTTTGTTGGTCCAAATCAATTAGTTTAGGATGGCAAAGGCATAAGGAATAATGGTGTGTTAAGGTCATAATGGAATTTGAATCAAATAAATTTGAGTCAGCAAGCTCATTGAAAAGGCTATAATGGGGTGCTACATCATTACCAAGAGTCTCATCACTAGTCGATTAAAAAGAATAACTATCAAAAGTCATGAGGTCACCCCTAGGCAGTATAAATCTGAGATCGTGATTTAAATTAGGTATACCAGTTGATAAAAGTTTTAGGATTCTATGCACTCGTGGGCTAAGGCCTTTTTTTGTATAATCATATCCATGATCCAATTAGGGATAATATATTTTGGATTATGAAAACAATCAGTAATGTCATTAGAATATAACTAGTCTCCTTTAATAAAATCATCTTGATCACATTTTGGTGAAGTAGTAAGTACAAATGCCTTCGATGGTTTCTTTGTTTCTTTATTCTGTTTCCAAATCAAGTTGGCTATATTAGGGATTTTGGAAGGTTTGAGTTTACCAAATATTTTGGGAGACTTTGGAAACTTAACAACATAGAAAGCATCCTTGAGATGGTACGTGGAAATTCCCAAGTCTTCTATAACAACCTATTTTATAAGAGCTGTGGAAAATGGATCAATTGAAATGGATACAAGGTTAGTAGGGTTAATATAATTAGATTTTGGTGGATGGAAAAATATTTATTTGTTTTTCTTTGAAATTAATTAATAACTAGGATAATAGTTATAATTATGAAACTCAGCCTCTAGATGTTTGCAATATTGATAAGGTTGTAGATTGGTAGGAATGGTGACCTCAATCCCATTATTGGGAAAATTAAGACACTGATGCAAGGTGGATGGAATAGCATGTAATTCATGGATCCAAGGATGACCAAGAAGTATGTTATAAGGCAACTCAATATCCATAATATGTAATAATGTGTGATGGGAGACAAACCCAATAATTATTGGCAAAAAAATTATACTAGAAGATTCCCTCTTAGTGTTATCATAAGACTTTATGGTGATCGTCTCTAGTTGAATGTCATTCATCATGTAGCCTAATCTCTATACTAGTTTGAGGGACACTATGTTCAACCCTAACACATTATCTATAAGAACCCATTGGATCTTATGGTTTTCAATGACTACCTTAATATACAAGGGGTTCTTATGGCTTGGACCTAGAATGGACATGCCTTTTTGATCAAATGTGTGCTATCAAAATGAAGATAAATGCCTTACTAATGTTTGGAACCATTTAGGTTTAATATCTTGGGGAATAGTTGATTATTGTAAAAGGTCATTCAAAATAGTCTATGGACTTCAGATGTATGCAAAAGGTCTAAGATAGAAATTTGCATAGGGGTTTTACCTAGTTGGTCTGATAGACTATAAGGATTTTCAATAGTAGGATGAGATAGTTTAGCCTTTGAAAGAATGAGCAGGAGATACACAGGATCCACAGGATCAATCCAGGAGAGAGAACCCACAACAAATAACCTGCAAATATTTCCAGAGAATAAATAAATTTGTCACACCTAAAAAATAGGTGGTAATCCACAAATTTCTCTGTATATTCTCAATAATCTCTCGTTAATTTCTCATATAATGCAAAGTATTTATAATACAAATAGTTTGTTTCATGTTAACAAACTATTTGTAATGATTACAAAATAGAGAAAACAAACTATTTGTTTTCTCATACTACGAACAAATATATTGTTGAGAAATTCTCAACAATAAAATAAATTAACCAAGGTAAATAAATTTTACCCTCGGTAATAAATAACTTACCCTATTAACCATAGGTAAGCTTAAATATGCATTATTCCAACACCCTCCCTTAAGCGAAACATAGGGAGAATGACAAACAAGGATGGGTCCCGGCTACTAGGCCTGATAAGGTACCCATGTACAAACCAATCAAAATATATGAAAAATAAAGGAAGGAAGGACTTCATGGGAAATCCCCCCCAAGGACAACTTCCTTCACCCCAAGCATCGCTCGCAACTGAAGATAACGAGGAGAAGCCAAAGGTTTAGTGAAGATGTCTGCAATCTGCTCAGCTGTAGGCACAAACTCTAAAGAAAGAACTCCATCCTGAATAAGATGTCGAATGAAGTGCATGTGAATCTCAATGTGTTTTGTCCGCTGATGTTCAACAGGATTGCGTGAAATAGCAATCGCACTTTGGTTATCACACCAAAGAGTAGTAGGACCCTGCTGTGTGAAGCCAAACTCTCCAAGCAACTGTCGAAGCCAAAGTATCTCCTGACTAGCTTTGACAGCACCTCGATACTCAGCCTCAGTAGAGGACAATGCAATAGCAGTCTGCTTTTTGCATGCCCAAGCAACTGGACCTGAACCAAGTGTGAAAACAAATCCACAAGTGGACTTGCGAGTGTCAACATCACCAGCCCAATCAGAGTCAGTGTATCCAACAAGCTGTGTAGAACTCTGTGGTGTGTAATGTATACCAAAGTGAGTGGTGCCCCGAATGTAGCGCAAAATACGCTTGGCTGCTTGCCAATGACTCTCATGAGGCTCATGTGAGAACCGAGAGACAAGGTTCACAGCAAATGTGATGTCAGGACGGGTATGAGTCAGGTATAAAAGACTACCTACAAGTTGCCGATACAAAGTGGAATCAACAAGAGGAGTCATACAAGTGGCAGACAACACAATACCTGACTGATATGGAGTGGGTGCAGGCTTACAATCAACCATTCCAAATCGATGAAGAAGATCTGTCGCATACTTCTGTTGTCCAATAGAAATGCCCTTAGAAGATTGAAAAACTTGAAGACCAAGAAAATAATGTAGAAGTCCCAGATCTGTCATATCAAACCTATCTGCCAACTTGTCCTTGATGTCATGTATCAAGGAATCTAAACTGCCAGTGAGGATGAGATCATCAACATACAAAACCAAAATGACAAGCTCCTCACCTTGCTTCAGGATGTATACATTGTGATCTGACTCACAACGAATAAAACCAGAACTCAAAAGAAAACTATCCATCTTCTCATACCAAGCTCTAGGAGCTTGTTTGAGACCATAAAGAGAACGACGGAGTCTACAAACCAATGATGAGTCCTGCACAAATCCTGGAGGCTGCTCCATATAGATCTCCTCATGGAGATCACCATGCAAGAAAGCACTCTTCACATCCATCTGAAAAATAGACCAAGAATGTGAAGCAGCAAGAGAGAGTACAAGCCGAATAGAATCCATCTTAGCTACAGGGGCAAAGGTCTCAGAGTAATCAACCCCTTCAACCTGTGAAAAACCCTTAGCTACTAATCTAGCTTTGTACTTATCTACTGATCCATCTGCAGCATATTTTGTCCTATAGACCCATTTACATTTTACAAGTTTTCTTCCCTTAGGAAGAGGGACAAGATCCCAAGTATCATTCTTCATTAATGAAGAATACTCATCATACATAGCAACATCCCACTCGGGTATACCAATAGCCTCAGAAAACAACACTGGATCATCTGTACAAGCTTGTCCCAAAAGAGCAACACCAGATGTCTGTGAGCGAGTGCGACGAGAATCAGATGGATCACCAATAAAAGAACCAGCTGCATGTAGAGTGCTCTTTGCCCATTTAGGCAAAGGTGGTGAAGAAGATGGCTGTGGTGGCTGAATAAGTGCATCATCATCATCATCAACAATAGAAAGCAAATCCTCACTATCCTCAGTAGAAGAAGGAGGGGGAGAAGAAGAACTAGATGTACACTCCTGTGGAGTGGGTAACTCATCAACCTGAACATCTCGTCGAAAAAACACATCATGTGTGACAGGATCAAAAAGACGGTAGGCTTTTACATCTTCACAATAACCAACAAAAATGAGTGGTTGGCTTTTCTTCTCCAATGCTTTACGTTTGTCATCAGGAATGAATGCCCATGCTTGACTCCCAAAGATGCGAAAATCTGAAATATCAGGCTTGATCCCAGACCAAGCTTCTTCTGGTGTCATATTTTGCACAGCTTTGTGAGGCATACGGTTTTGAATGTAGTTTGCACAATTTACAGCTTCAGCCCAATATTGTGGACCCAAATTTTTAGAGTGAATCATACAATTAGCCATCTCTTTCAATGTTCGATTCTTCCTCTCTGCTACACCATTTTGTTGAGGAGTGTGTGGTACAGTGAACTGATGTTGTATCCCATGCTCAATACAAAAATCATAGAAAGCATTACTGTCATATTCCCCCCCATTGTCAGTGCGTATCTTCTTAAGAGGAAGAGATGATTGTTTTTCAACAAAGGCTTTGAAGGCCTTAAAAGTCTCAAAAACTTCACTTTTCAACTTGAGAAAATATACCCAAGTTTTACGAGTGAAATCATCAATGAATGTGAGTGCATATTTAGCCCCTGAAAAAGAACGAGTTGGAAAAGTCATCAAATCACTATGAACCAACTCTAAGGGTGCATTTGCACGTGTGGCCTTACCAACTGGAAATGGATCCTGGTGCTGTTTACCAACTAGACAACCAGGACACACCCCATCAATACAAGAGACCTTAGGAAGGCCTTTTACAAGATGTTTTGTACTCATTTGTTGCATATATCCATAACTCAAATGTCCTAATCTCTCATGCCACAATTTGCTGAGATTATTACCATGTGCTATAAGTGAAGAACCAGAAGACATAAAAGACTCAAACTTATCAAAAGTATAGAGTCTTGCAGTATGGTCTGCTGTACCTGTAGCAACTATCTCACTAGGATCATTACATTCTCTTATTACAACATCATGTGAAGTAAACTCCACAGTTTTACCAGTACCAGAATTACATATTTGATATACAGAGAGAAGATTAGAAGAGATTTGGGGTACAAGTAATACATTGTTAAAACATCCATCCTGTTTATCAACAGTACCTGATCCCAAAACTTCAATCTGTGAGGAGTTACCCATAACAATATGTGATGTACTGCAATCTGTAAGAGAAGACAATAGATCTTTAGAATGTGTGAGATGGTGAGAAGCACCTGAGTCAAAAATCCACTGATCCTGACATGAAGATATAGCCCTGGCTGAAAGTGCTTTCCCTTTTCCTGCAGAAGTAGAAGGAGATGGAGACGGAATGGAAATTTTGTGTTGTCTAACCGCTGCCTCTAATGCTTCCATCTTCTTAAAACATCTACTTTCATCATGATTAGGACCACCACAAAAATTACATGGACCAAATGTTTTCTTCTTTTGCTTAAAGGACTTTTTGGTCTTAGTAGATTTAGAATGATGAGGTGATTGGGTGGTGGACTCTGGAGGGTTATTTGAAGGTGCTTGCTTTTTAGACTTAGGTGAAGGTTTTCCTTTAGAAGAATTAGCAACTAGAGCATGACTAGGACCAGGTAGAGCATCTAAGGCCATTAATTTTTTTTGCTCCCTAGTCAATCTTTCACAAAAAACTTCAAAGGAAGGCCATTTGAATTCATCACCTAATGTATCCATCATAGTATAAAAAGCAGAGGAAAAAACACTATATGGTCCTTTCAACTTTGACAAAATCATGAAAATGCACTCCTGATCACTTTTATCCTTGTCACCAGCTTTCAACTGTGACCTTATAAATTTAAATTTTGCCAAGAATTCATCTATTGAAGGGAAATCTGATGGAGAGAGAGTACTCAATTCTGCATCTAATTGCAAAATTTTAAACTCATTAACTTTGCCAAATAGGTTTTTAAATTTTTCCCATACCTCTTTTGGCGTAGTAGCATCTGCAATGTGAAATTGAAGATTATCTGATACGTTGAGGCAAATCAATCCAAGAGCCTCATCCTGCTTACATCCATATGCATATTTGTCTTTTTCAGTGGTGAATGCTGCAGGTGTCGTTTCAGAAAAAATTCTCCATAAGCCCTTTGATTGAAGGAGTTGTTGCATTTTTGGTTTCCAAACATGGTAATTTGTAGAATTTAGAGGTTCAAACAATCGAGATTCCATTCCCGAAGAAGATGATGAAGTTGACAAGAACAATCTAGACATTTGTTTTTCCTCAAAAAAAAAAACACCCCTCCCGTTACAATTTAACGTCTCCCGACGAAAAAAATTTAGCCTTGGCTTATACAAAATTAAAAAATGGCTTTTATGCAAAAAAAATGTAGGGGGATTTGACCCCAAGACCTCCTCCCTACAAATTTTTAACAAAATATCTCTAGCCGCTTTAGCAAAGTCAAATTTGAACTTTCAAAGCTAGAGATTTGCATTTAAACCACTAAAAATTAAAATAATTAATTAAAAAAAGGCCAAAAATGACTCACACATGTGAGATATCAGCTGAATAATTTTTGGCTTTATCAAAAATAAACTCTTTTTCCAGCAAGGCGTGGTGGTCAGAGAAATATATGAGAAAAATTGTAAACACAGTTCAGGAAAAAAACACCTTTCAGCAATGCAGAATGGCTCCACTGGATCTGTCAAAAGGACTGTACGGCCTGCTCCAAATCCGTCCTTATCAGCATGAAATTAAATATTTTGATGTCTGCTATCACATGGAATTTACAAATTTGGATTTTATGCAGCATAAGGTGTTCAAAAAAGATAAATCCGTACGGCTATACAGCAGGCAAAAAACAGTTTTTAATTTCCTGTTGTTGGCTTCCAAAACGTTGTACAGCATGATCCAAATTCGTCAAAATTTATATGGATAGAAAGATATAAGAGTCAGCTTTCATTAACAGGTCTCATATTTGAAAAAAATCCACCGTACGATCTGCCACATCAGAAAAACGGACAGTTACTGCAGTCTGCCAACAGTCTGCCAACAGGGACCAGTCTGCAAATTTTTGAATGAAAGAGCTGTACGTCCTGATCCAAATGCGAAAATTCAAATTGAAATGGATTCCTGACTTGATTTCCTACGTCCTCATGAAAAAAAATCTGATTTTTGGAATCTGTACGGTCATTTAATGAGCATAAAGTACAGAATTTTCTAAAAAAAACTAGTAAATAAGAACCAGAATTTGAGAGAATTAAAAATATCTGTAACACATCAATAAAATAATATTTTTGAATGTGTTAAAAGATGAAAATTGCAGGGAAGAGGATCTTCAACTGGAACTCCAAGCTCTGATACCATGAAAGAATGAGCAGGAGATACACAGGATCCACAGGATCAATCCAGGAGAGAGAACCCACAACAAATAACCTGCAAATATTTCCAGAGAATAAATAAATTTGTCACACCTAAAAAATAGGTGGTAATCCACAAATTTCTCTGTATATTCTCAATAATCTCTCGTTAATTTCTCATATAATGCAAAGTATTTATAATACAAATAGTTTGTTTCATGTTAACAAACTATTTGTAATGATTACAAAATAGAGAAAACAAACTATTTGTTTTCTCATACTACGAACAAATATATTGTTGAGAAATTCTCAACAATAAAATAAATTAACCAAGGTAAATAAATTTTACCCTCGGTAATAAATAACTTACCCTATTAACCATAGGTAAGCTTAAATATGCATTATTCCAACAGCCTTGACTAGCATAACATTCAAATTTAGATCCAAAGGCATAATTTTCATGTTGGGTTCAGTAGAAGAAAAATAGGGCAAATGGTCTTGAAGAGTAACTCATGAGCATATAGTTACGATTGCACAATCTAGAGGTGGCAAGGAGGCATTATAATTAGAAGATGAAGGTAAAAGGCCTTGGATAGTGACTCACAGATGTTTAATTGCATTTGAGAAATTTTGATTCAGTGAGTAGCCATTATAATTAGAGGAAATATGAGGTCAAAAAATAGTAACTTGTGCAAATGGAGGCATAATAGAATTGCATGAACTTGATGTGGTGTTACTTGAGGAAGAGCATGTTGACCGTATAAAAATGGGTTCAGTATTGTGAGGAGTAAAAGATGGTTCATGGGATTTAACAATGATAATGGTAATGTGGTTTGGAAAAATGCATCCCACAGTATTGTTATAATCGTAAGGCATGTTATTTTATCCCAGGTTATTAGTATGTGTATTATGATCCTAATTATGATCATGTTGATTATGATCGTGACCCTGATTCTGGTTCTACTATTGATTCTATCCTTGGTTCTAATTATTCCTTGGTAGTTGTTGATTATGTCAAGGAAATGGATCCTTGTAGATTCTCATATCATGATTAGTGTCTTATGGATCAAGTTCGATCTCAAATTCACCACTCTCAATGAAATCTTTAATAAGGTATCACAATTGGATGTAATGACAAGCACCATGACCAACAACACAATGGAAGTTAAAAAATTTATTTGCCTAATACCAATTGGGTTTATGCCAATCTTTAGGAAATGGCCTTGGTACAGGCCATAAAATCAAATTAGTTACTACAAGATTTTAGAACATAGCATCAATAGGCTCTCCTAGTTTGCTAAAGACTTTTAGTTGTTATTGAATATGCTTTATAGGGGCTATATTTGTAAAGTGTTTAGTGGGATAGGTGGAGCTAATTTCACATTTGGAGTTGGTGGAACCTGCACCATTTGTATATGTCTTGATTTAGTCACACCATTTCTGACTGTGTTCTTGTTCTTGTTAAATCCCTTAGGATTCTATGTTACAACTGTTTGACTAGGATATTGGGTCTAATTTGATGTTTGACCCTAAGAATAAATACTGACAAGGACCTTGGTGATAAGATCCTTCCCAATATGTACACCTTTGAATATAATTTATTCAAATGTGTTTGTGTAAGTAATTCATACATTGTTCGTCACCTCAGGATGTAGATTTTGTGCAAAAATGTTGGCCAACTATTTGTCTAGAAAATTATGTTGAAAGTATCTACCTAATGCTTTCCATTGCTATAGATATGTTGCGAAGCTTTCTCCATATCACTATTTGGATTTTCACAAGTCAACAATGTTCAATTCATCATTAATGTTGTAAGATAAATGGTTGACAATTTTTTTAGATAAGTCATTCCAATCTACAACCAATCCCTTGGGTAACTTAAAAAGCTAGTCTAAAGCTTGTCCCACTAAACTTTGCAGAAATAAATGAAGAAAATAAGTGCTACTATAAGATACCTCTTGGCATAATACAAAAATGCTTGAATGTGTTCATGAGGGTCACCCTTTTCTTTATACTTGTCAAATTTGGGTGCCTCAAAATGAGGCAAAAAAGGGATTTGGAGAATACTCAAATCAAATAGATATGGACATATCTCATCAAATTTGTACTTCTTGATTTTGTTTCCTATTTCCAATCATGACATAATTTATTTCATTAAATTCCACTCTTGCATGTTTTGTGCATTGGTATGTGGAATATAATTTTGTTAGGGTGGTGTGTGCCCTTGTTATGTGGATTTGTTAGGGATATACACCCTACGATCTATAATCTTGTTTTGATTCACTTGTTGAGTCAAGTAAGTAAGCTATTGATTTTTGGGTTGATTGACATTCCCTAAATTTGACTACCTTGAATAAGTGTTCTGTTAATTTTGGGGAGTCTGTGGTCTATTCACCAAAGTACATGTTGGTTGAGATGAACTAGCCAAATTGTTTTGAACAATCTCCTTAATACACACTGAATGTTTTGTTCCTTAGTTTTGAAAAGTAACAAGAAGTTATTTATGATTGAAAAATGTATGCTCCATGTCTAGCGAAGTGTGTTTCAGAACATCTTGGGTTTTAGGTTTTTCAATTGAGACATCTTGATCCATCTTAGGTGCGTTCTCAAATAAAATGTTTTATGTTGGTTCAACCACATTCCCTTGTTCCTTGGAAGCATCATTGTGTATTGAAGTGGTAACTAAAGAGTCAGTCAAGTCATAATAAGTTGGTCTACATATCATTGAATTATCTTTTTGATCTTGGTAACAAGATCTTGATCATTAATTTTTAACTCTATGAGGACTTACTTTCCCTTGCTAGAAGAAGCAACATTTGTTTTTGTAATTTTATCAAAGAATTATTCTCGTTATTTTTATTCTACCCTGACCAAGGTTTGTAATTATTCCATAAGAAAGTCTAATGGTAGTCAAGCACCCAACTCAATCAACCTTAGGAGTGCTTCCTCTTTATCATCTAGGGTTTGATGTTTAAATTAATATTCCTCGGATCCTATAGTTGTGGGAATGCCCTCGAACACCACAAAATTGTCTTGTCCATCATAAAAGTGCTCTTCCTCATAGGTGGAGATATAAGAGACCCCACTATGAGTGTAACTTTGCATCATGTCTAGAAGGTTTTTCTCTATGTTTGACAAGGTTTGGAAAATGTTTTGCAAATGTTAACAAGGTGTGTTTTGATTTTTTCCAAACAAGTGACAAGGTTAAAGAGACTATTATAAAGAGAACCAGGTGTAGTACCATATAATTAGAAGAAATGGTTCATGAATTTACTCAAATTTGGTGATTTTAAATCATTAAATTCATAAAGGGTATGCTAACTCAAAATTGTAAGTGTAAACTAGTACACCAAACATAAGTTTAGAGATACGTCAATACCATAAAATCTAGTTCAACTTTGATGAGTTGCTACTATAAAATTAGAAGAAATTCCTTTGAATTAGGAAGGTAACAATGTAACTAGGAAAATCACAATGTGAAAACATGCAATAATTCCTAAGTATAAAAAATGAAACCAAATGGGTAGCACAACTTCACCACATGGAAATAGGAGGTAGAATAAAATGGTTTATAGAACTTAGAGTGTGAGGGATACACTAGATGACCTAAGTTCACAATGATGAGTCTATAAATGGCTTTCAATCCAAATGGGAAATTGTACCCAAGTTAACTCAAACCAAGTGCAAATGGTAAACCAATTAACACATTGGCTCAAAAATTAGAAAGGCAAGATTCTAAATTTGAATAAAAAAGTGGATGACTTAAAGATTTTTGGAAAATGGTTTAGACTCAAATGGGTAGCATAAAAATGTTGTTTAGATAATACAAACACAATGTTTGAAATGAGGATTTGAATAAGGAAAAAGATGATTTGGATTTGACCAATATAACGCCTCCTTATTCAAATAAAATGGTAGACAATAAATGTGTTTGGTTCACATGTTATGTTTACAAACAAGTTTTAGACTCAAAGAATGACCAAACAAGTAAAGGAAAAGACAAATTTAACTAAGTAAATCGTCCTAAGCCCTAAACTAATAAGGTTGATTCATATTGCTCAAATCCATCTATATACATGATCTTGGGAGGATTTTAATTTTTAATTAAAAAATAAAAGTGTATGAAGTAGTAGGGTTTTTACACCCCTTCTCCCAAGAGATTGTATGGTGACATGGACCTTCTGGATACTCGCTCTCATCAACAATATGTCTATGGCAAGTAGGGTTCCAAAAATTAAATTTTCAACTATCTAGATGGTCTCAAGTGTGATTAACACTAGATATTGCTTATGTCAATTGAGTTCATACTGATTAAATTACTATGCAAGGGTCTATTCCTTTGCATAGTGATTCTATCTACATACTACTTAGTGGAATCCAATGGTTAACTAGATCTGACTCAAGTTTTCATTATGAAAGGAGAGGTTAGTCTCTCAACCCCCTGGCTCTCACAATATATGTGACCTGATTTATATACCCCATCATGGAGTAGGGTTGAAACAATGTTGAGAGATGAAACCCTAGTTCAAAGCTTCCCTAAAGAACTCATGAAGAAGCTATGAACTCCCCTCTATAAGCCAAGTTGCATAAAATAAAACTAAGTGAAAAGACTCTAGAGGTTACTTTTAGATCACCCAAACCATATTAGTTTTAGGGAGAACCTTGACAACATTCTTTGCACACCTTGGACAAATAAAAAAATTACAAGGAAAAAGTGTTTTTGGTCACCTAGGTTCCCTAAAGGGGGTGTGGGAGAGCATACATGCACTCTTCATTTTACACAAAAAATAAACAAGTAAGAGATGATGTAACATAAAACAACACACTTTTAAGAACTTTCAATTTAAGTGAGTGTTAGTTTTAAGCACAAAAGTGAAGTGTTTGATGACGTTCTTGGTCCCTTGGCCTTAGTTGAAAAAATTTGAAAAAAATCACAAAATAACTTAACTTAAAAAACATCTTTGTTCCTTTTAAACACCAAAGGGAAGGTTCAAGACTTAACCATGCTCAAATTTATCACTTTTCCATGTGTGTGACCTAGAAATGTTAGAGGGTTTCCTTTTGCTTTGAAGCACAATTGTTAATGAAATAAGTAATTTTTGAAAACTTACTCTCAAGTTCTCTATTTTTAAAACATAGAGATCAATGTTGGTCAATAGTGACTGATTCTAGTTGCAACAAGACTGATGTCAGTCATAAATGAATAGATGTTAGTCAATAAAGACTTATGCCAATTACCTATAAACCCTTAGGTAAAATTTTTTTTTCACAAAAAACACTTGTTAGCCCAAGTTAGAATAAAATCTCCAGTAAAGCTCTGGATCATGCACTATAATGTTTAGAAAAAGACATAAAAACCAAAATATTTAATTTGTAATCTCTAAGAAAGTCCAAAAATCCAAATTTTTATTGTATTTCCCCTGCAACAAAACTGATGTTGGTTAGCCAGGATCGATGCCAATTACATAGAACCAATTTTGGTCGTTGTGTAAATTGTGTGTCAACAAAAAACATCAAGAACATGGGAAAATAATGATAAAAATTGAATTTTAGGGATTTTCAATGACTTTTTAAGAAATCTAAGATTGCCAACTTGGTCTCCTTGCTTGAATGGGATGGACGATCCCACCAGGCATGCCAAGATGTAAAAATGGATTACAAAGATGGTTAGATCAAGCATTAATCAAGAAAACTCAAGAAAAGTGCATAAGAACATAACAAAATAAGCAACTCTTTTGATGGGGTTTGGCAAATGATAATTAAGATCTATTGAAAGAAAGTATGCATAATACCTTCCCAAGATAATCTCATTACCCAGATACGGATCAAAACATTATTTTCCCTTGATTTGGTGCTCAAGTCTTTGTCAATGATGCATGACAAAGCTCCTCCATCATCTCTCACTCACCAATGAAACTAGGCTCATAATATGAAATAAAATGTATGCCTATCAATGAAGCTATCCTATTTAAAATTAAGTATAATAAATAACACGCATAAATGGCTTGTGGAGATAATTATATATAATATGTTTACATAAATGAAGCTTAAAAATGGTGGTCTTGGCCCTCCTATTTATAGATTTTTAAATTTGATCAGGATCAACCATGACCCTCCATCTTGAGATCAAGATGTGTGGCCATGGATTAATCCAATTTTGTATAATTAATCCATAAATACCCTCATAAATATTTGGAAGGGGCATTAAAGAGGCATGAGAGGCTTTAAATCTATATATGTTACATTTATGGCTCATGGATGCCACCCACAAATGATGTCATTTGATGATGCAGATAATAGGAACCAATTTCCAATTAAAAGACATTTAATAACTTCCATGGGTTTTCCACTCAAGTATTTGATTTAGATTAATTTGCCTAAGTGAGATTAATTAATTTTTATGTGATTCTTTGTAAATTGGTTGCACGTAATTAATGAAAGTGGTTAGAATGTCATATTACTGGATTGTAATTTGATTAGAGATGAATTAGAAGGTGATGTTAGTTGTGTATAGACCAATAACCCATTTAGGATGCTATTGACACAAAATAACACATATACATGTCATGTGCTTCTAAATTAGAAGAAAAGAGTGATCTAGAGTACCAAAATACATTATCATCATTTTGACTTGAAATGAATTGAGAAAGGTTAATAATAATATAAAATGCATTGCCCCATTTAGGGATACATTAGTCTAAATTGACACTTGTATATGACAAGCTCGAACCATTTAGTGCGTTTAGGTTATTTTGGCCCAAATTGTGTATTTTCACAAATTTTGAGTAAGATTGACAATTTTAATATGATGGTGTTAGGAATTGGATGTCTACATTTTACCCCTATTTTAGAAGGTGTGATGAGACACTTAGACAAAGCAACATCTTTTCAAAGAAAGAGTTGTCAATAAGAAATTGGAAGGAAATGACCCATGATGCCCCCTCAAAAGGACACACAAGGATGTAAGAAAAGGACGGGCTCTCAAAAAGAGAGGGAAAGTGAGATTGACCCATGGGATAGATTAAATCCATATAATATAATACTTGCATGTGTTGAGTTTTTCAATGATCAAAATATAATTAGAATGTAATGGGCCCCAAGGATGGGGGGAAGGGGAAGGAAACAATCCAAAAATATAAGCAACACACTTTGAACACACCCAAATCAAGGGTGTGATCTGCACGCTTATGGAATGATCTATCCTGAGATAAGTTGCACACTAAAATCATTATCAAAATAAGGGAAAAAATACACAGAGATTGGAATTAGAAGAAATAGGATAATGTTTCTCTAAAGAGAGGAAATAATAATGTGCTCTAGTAGAGCATATTTGATCAATTGATAAAGAAATTTTTCCCTAGTAGGGCTGATTTTGATCACTGATAATTAATTGTGCCCCTATAGGGTTGATTTATATTTGTGACTGGTTTAAATGTTGTGCCCTAGTAAGGCAAATTGGCAAGCATAGCTCAAGGATATAACCTAATGCATTGATTAAATATGAATGAGTGCAAATGTAGAGATGATTATCTAATGATTGGAACAACCACAAACAACTAGGCATATGAGGATTCACAAAGTGATGAAAGAGATGAATAGAATAATAAAGGTGGTTGAGCAGACCTAAGATAAGTCATGTATCCAAGAACTATGTATATAGTTCAGATGGACCTCAAGCCAATGTTGTTTACCCAAAAATTGGGAGAAGATGGAATGAGGAATGAAGAAAATAGAATAAAAATGGACCATTGGTCGATTAGACTCATGATGTATGCCAAGAGATGCACATCTTGGATAGAGTCAAGTGCAAGATATGCCATTGGTACACTTAAGATTTGATCATTAGAACTACATTAACGTTGAGACTTGGATCTAAAGCACTTGGTGCTTGTTATAGAAAAATGAAATTATACATCATAATTATGAAGAAATTATAATGACACTGTGCTGAGCCAATTCAAATGTGTATATTTATAACTAAGGATAATGATAATAACTACCAATACCAAAGTTACAAATCTTTACATCTAAACAAAAACAAATAAAAAATCAAAACATAAATGTACCTAACTCAAAATCAATACAAGAACAATCAAGATTTAAGTAGGAATAAGAATGTATAAAAAGTAAAGTAAGAACAATTGAAAATGCAACATGAAAGCAAGATATGAATAATCAAGATTCATGTGTACTATCAATATGTACTTGAAAAAAAAAAAAAAAAACAAGATAAAACAATAAAATAAAATACCAAACATGAACAAGAAGAAACAATAAAGGAAAGAAACAAAAGTAGGGACAAGAAAACATAATAAAAACACCAATAAAAATCAAATCAACACACATAAACAAGTAGTTAGTCAAAATGTTAGTGTGGTTTGAAAACAATTATTTATGTACATGCAATAGAGGCGTTACTTTCTACAATAACATAACAAGAACAAGGACGCAAATTTTCCCCCAAGTGGTAGGGAAACAACACAAAAGAAATGGGGGAAAGAGAAGAAAAGGAAGGGGGTGGCTGAGCTAACTCTAGATGTACAAAACAAGTGAACATTACCTACATAGTTCCATGGATGAGAGATCCAACATGAACTTTAGGCCAAATGTAATTCTCCTAGGAAATGGGATAGAAGAAAAGTGATGATAAGAAACCATGATTCATGTTGTAGAGAAAATAAGGGAAATGGGATCACAAAATGGCGAGAGCATACATATGAGAATGGTCTTACAAAATGGCAAGTGCATGGGATGTCAGGAACCTAGAACAATAAACATGCTCCGATGCCTACTTAGTCAGGATCTTACTCCCTCAATAAGAGCAGAAATATGATTACTCTGTATAAGCAACTAATCACGAAATTTAACTAGAATCAAAAGTAACTAGAAATATGAAACAACACAGGAATTGAGAGACAATACACAATTGTATTAATAATCACTCAGAAGAATATACAATAAAAAAGATGCCACTTCTTCTTCCACCTTAAATGTTTGCCACACTGTAAGACCTTCTTCCCTCTCTCTCTTGGTCCCACCAATCAACTCCAATACAGAATTGATGTTCACCTCTCCAACCAGTCAGTAACACGCTGCTAGTACACCAAGTACACAACCATACTCCAAGTAGATCCCCTGCTCTCTACTGCTACCTGCAAATCACTAGACCTTACTCACCATTGTAGATCTCCAAAAGAAGCCATGCTAACTTGCTGACTAAGATCATAAAAATATGAAGAACCCAACTGATTCTCCAAACCAGTACCCACTTTGGTACTATGGCACTAGGAGGAATGCACCATTGCTCTCCTCTATCTGAAGGAGCTTATTGCTCTCTTACTCTCTAGCTACAAGTTTATAATATAGCCCATGAGTCCATATGTAGATCTCATGCTTACAATAATTAGACTAACCTAATTACAATAATTAGACACGCAACTCAAGACTAAGACTAGCCTTTGACATGCAAACAAACAGTCCAAAAATAGACTCTCTGGGATCAACGTGCAAACTGCCTATTCTCGCACAGGCTGCCAACGTCAGCTCCTCCATGACTGATGTCGGCCGACTGGTGACCGACATCGGTTGCTTCCTCACTACTATCTGACCGACATCAATTCATCAGATCAACGCTGGTTTCCCTGCAATGCATTCAGCAATTCTCTACAACTCTGCATCCTCCGTAACTTCTCTTGTTTGCATCCTGGTGAAGCTTTTAGCTCCACAACCTAACAATCTCCCACTTGGAGATAAATAGCTGCACCTGTACCTGTACCTATACACCATCTAAATTATTCCTTGGCTTGTATTCCTCTTCAAGATTAATCCTGAAGACCAACCACCACACACCCTGTGATGCTACCCCTGTCATTCAAGTAACCTGCCATATCTAAACCTACATATCCATGTAGTGAAGACCTTGACCTTGCATAACAAGAATCCCTGCTGCTGATCCCTCTCAGATACCTGAGAATCCACTGAACTTCCCTCCAGTACTCCTTCCCTGAATTGGCTCCATACTTTCTGACAACCCCCACTGCTTGGGAAAATACAGATCTACTCTAGACCTCATGTGATTTTGAACCCTGTTCTAAACTAAGTTTGAACTATCTAGCCCTTGGTGTGCTTTCCGATTCTGCATCCTGCTTCATGAACCTTGCCAACACTGTCTTCACATCAGCTCCCACTAGAGATAAAATCTCCATGACTCTTCTACCAAAGAATTTCGCTGCTCCAAATTCTTCATGACACACCTCTGAACTAACCTTACCTTTAGCTCAGCAAAACCTTGTATCTCTGAACCTATAACTAGTATACCATTCACATACAGTAACAGAATAATGTTGCAATCATTATCCACTTGGTAAGATAAACACAATAGTTACACTGACATTGACTGAAGCCATGCTTAGTCATCCACCTGTCAAACCTATACCACTGTCCTGTAGCTTCCTCAAGACCTATACCTTGGCCTTCCGTCTCACGTATCCATCCACTCTCTTATTTAACTTGGGAATCCATTCCGTCTCTTAGTGCTTACTTCCAGCTGACAACTCTACCAAAAAATACCTGTTTGGTGCTTCTCCAAGGACTCACACTCCTCATCCATGCCAAGCTCCCACTGTATCTAGATTCTACCTGCATTGCCTCTTCGCATCTTCCTGGTTCTTGACCATCAATAATCAATATAAAGAAGGTGAACAACGAATATGAGGTTCACTTACCCTTTCTAACCTCGACATGAGTGTTTAAGACTTGTTGACAGCTTGTTGTCTGCCCACCATCCGTACCAGTGACCGATCTCGGCCATCTCCTAGTCTGCTCTCGACCGATGTCGGCTCCCTGTACTGACCTTGACTACCGACATCATTTCCCAGACCGATGCCGGTATCCTTTTTGCCGATGTCAGTTCCTTCATGACCGACGTCGATCTTCCTGTTGCCGACGTCGGTTACTATCTGATCGACGCCGGTACCTGTGTTCGTTTGTGAGTGATAACTTTTTACTCGCGATCTCTCCATGGATCAAAACCCTGTTCAAATCAACATAACTCTGCTCAGAATAATTCAGTCTCCTCACCTGATCTCTGTCCATGATCTCCTCCATGAACACCAAGGCTTTCCAGTTCTTTAGCTTGTCAAAAACATCTGTCTTCTGCTTCAAAACCTGCATTCTCCTTCTACATATGTGACTAAGCCTACGAAGCCACATCTCTGCAACAGAAGGTGAATCAGTAATATAAGTAGATAGATAAAGGATACCTACTTTCTTACCACCATCTAATTCAAGTGTATCCGCTGTGAGAGTTACAGTGCATCTCCCATCACCCAAATTTCCTAAAGAAATTAGACTCATCTCCAAGACTGGTACCTGCATGACTTCCTTCAACCACTATTTGTCATCCGTTTGTAATTTCAGCTTCACTTCCCCTTCGTCAATAATTTGACAAGGCTCTCCAACCCATAAATAAATCTCTCCAAAGTCTCCAAAGACATACCCATGAAAAGATGCTCTATTTCAGGCTGCATGGAAAGAGGCAAAAGAATTTGTAAACCAAGATTCTACTTTATCCAGAACATCTTGTGCAACATCATCTGCAACATATGCTTCTATGCGTTGATCTTCTACCGACCAACAATCTCTTTTTACCTGCTCTTTCTTTCCATCAATTAGACCATTCATGCTATTCAGTTTCTCCATTCGTATCTTAATTTCTTCTGCCATTGCTATACTCCCACTCAATCTGAGACCCCTGCGAGTGACCTGTAATAAAAAACACTACCAAATCTGAAACCACCTGTTAGTCAACCCAACCAAAAGCTCTGATACCACTTGTCAGGAACCTAGAACAATAAACATGCTCTGATGCCTACTTAGTCAGGATCTTGCTCCCTCAATAAGAGCACAAATATGATTACTCTATATAAGCAACTAATCACAGAATTTAACTAGAGTCAAAATTAACTAGAAATATGAAACAACACAGGAATTGAGAGATAATACACAATTGTATTAATAATCACTCAGAAGAATATACAATAAAGAAGATGCCACTTCTTCTTCCACCTCAAAGGTTTGCCACACCTCAAGACCTTCTTCCCTCTCTCTCTTGGTCCCAACAATCAACTCCAATACAGAATTGATGTTCACCTCTCCAACCAGTCAGTAACATGCTACCAGTACACCAAGTACACAACCGTACTCCAAGTACATCCCCTACTCTCTGCTGCTACCTGCAAATCACTAGACCTTACTCACCATTGTAGATCTCCAAAAGAAGCCATGCTAACTTGCTGACTAAGATCATACAAATACAAAGAACCCAGCTGATTCTCCAAACCAGTACCCACCTTGGTACTGTGGCACTAGGAGGAATGCACCATTGCTCTCCTCTATCTGAAGGAGCTTATTGCTCTCTTACTCTCTAGCTACAAGTTTATAATACAACCCATGAGTCCATATATAGATCTCATGCTTACAATAATTAGACTAACCTAATTACAATAATTAGACACGCAACTCAAGACTAAGACTAGCCTTTGACATGCAAACAAACAGTCCAAAAATAGACTCTCTGAGATCAACGTGCAAATTGCCTATTCTCGCACAGGCTGTCGACGTTGGCTCCTCCATGACCGATGTCGGTCGACTGGTGACCGACGCCGGTTGCTTCATCACTGCTATCTGATCGACGTCGGTTGATCAGACTGACACCAGTTTCCCTGCAATGCATTCAACAATTCTCTGCAACTCTGCATCCTCCGTAACTTCTCTTGTTTGCATCCTGGTGAAGCTTTTAGCTCCACAACCTAACATGGGATATGTAGAATAAACAAAAGTACAAGATAATGTTTTTATTTTATTTTGTTAATTATTTTCTAATGTTTTTATGTTTTTGGGATAAGTAATAGAAATTAACTACTCACAAAATGTTTAGGGAACTTCCTAGATGAGGATATGCATGTCAATAGGTAAGAGTTCAAAAAATAGGTAAACCTGATACAACAGTCGATCATGGATATAAATAATGGAATAGGGAACCAACTAATCAAGGAGATGTTCATCCAAGAGTAGAAGTTACATTAATAGCTAAATCTCGCTGCAATAATTGATCATGGATATAAATAATGGAATAGGAAACCAACTAATCAAAGAGATGTTTGTCCAAGAGTAGAAGTTCCAATAATAGATAAAACTAATTTTAATGACCCATGCTCATAAATCAGTGAGAGTGAGGTCCTGATAAGGCAATAATGATGCCTACCAAATAACAAAAAAATATTAAAATAATATACAACACGAGATAACTCTAAAGAATCATTCAATAGGCAAAGATCCTGAGCTGAATATGTATTCGTGTTCACTTATCTATAGAATAAGCTATAAAATACTATCCATGTTGATTTGGTTTGTAGAAATAGTATTAAATGTGTCCATATTGCTCATGAGTCGTAATCAAGATCATAATTGGTCAAGGGATAAAATATGTCCAGGTTATAATGGCCCAAGTTATGAATGTGGTTCTAAATAGAATGGTTCAGAATGAATAAGGTCCAAAAGAGTACAGTCCAGGGTGGGATAAAATGATTCTAGCTAGAATATAAGTGATCTAGAGTACCAACAGTCTAAAGCTTCAACTATATAGAGTCAAAATAATATGGTTCTCAAAATAATGGTCTAGGGTAGGTCAAAACAAAGAATATAGTCCATCATGGGATGGTCCAAGATATAATAGCAAGATAAAATAACTTTAGCACAAGTTGCCCCTAAGTAAGGGGTCTTATAGACAATGGTTCAAAAGTTGTCAAGTGTAGAACTACTTGAGATTCACAATGTTCATGGGATCTGTAATTTCTTCACCACCTAGAGTAGCTAACCAGTATGCTCCTGATTATAATTCACTGTGATAACATAGGGTCCAAGCCAATTGGGTTGGAACTTGCCATTTTTCTTGCATTCAACATTCGTGTTCTTATAGTTCTCTTTCAAGAGCAAATCACCAATCTCAAATTCCTGAGGGAGAATTCACTTGTTATAGCTTCTCCATAATCTGTTCTAATAGGCTTTCAAGTTTTCTAGGGTAGCCAAATGCTTGACATCAAGCAGTTCTAGTTATTACAACCTTGAAACCCTATAATCTTCGTTATATTCAATATTCTTCAAAGAAACTCACAATGAAGGTAGCTTGATCTTAATTAAGATGATAGATTATATTCTATAAATAAGGGAGTATGGATTTCCTCCTGTAGGGGTTTGATAATTGGTGCAATAAGCCCAAAGGAAAGGGATAATTTGCAAGTGTCAATTAGACCAATGTCATTGACATTGTTTTTAAAAATGGCTATAATAGTTTTGTTTGATACCTTGGCTTGTCCATTGCCTTATTGGTTATATGGTGTGGATTTTTTATGCTTGATTTTGAATTTTTTCCAAATGTCTTTAACATTTATATTTATAAATGATCCAGCATTATCGAATATAAATAAATTTTGGATGCCATATTGACAAATGATTTGGTAATGAATAAACTTGGCAATCTGCATACTAGTGACATAAGTGAGAGGAATGGCTTTAGTCCACTTATTAAAATATTTATTAGTAGTTAAAATATGCTTATGGCCACTTGAAAATGTTAGGTTTATTTTATTGATGAGATCGTGGCCCCAACTAGAAAATGGCCAAGGTGTAGTGATCGACTATAGTGGTAAGAAAGGTGCGTGTATCAAATTTCCATGTTGTTGATAAGGAACACACTTCTTTACATAATTTCAAGCATCTATCTCCATTTTTGGCCAATAGTAACCTATTTTGAGGAGCTTTTTAGATAAGACTACACTGTTGGTGTGGGCCCCACACATTCCTTCATGAACCTCCTTAAGCGCTAACTTGGATTGTCTTGAAGATAAAGAATGAAGTAGCATTCGATCATAACTTTTATGATAAAGTGTGTTTCTAAGGAGGGTATAACAAGTTATGCAATGAAGGCAACAGGGTCGTTGATGCTTGTGCCAACCTTGGGCAACAATTTTTAGGTTGGAGGGTGTGGCAACAAGGTGTTCATATTCCCTTAAACATTAGGGAGATCATTCAAAAGGAGATGACTTGTCAAGAATGAGGCGTATTGATGACCCTAAAAAGACCCCTATTGATACCCCCGGCTCCTTTGTGAGCAAGAAGGGCAAGAAGAGAAAGGTTGATGAAGAGGAAGAAAATATTAAAGAGACTACGGAAGGGACCCACAGGAATCTGGGCAGGGCCACGGGGGGCCAAGGTGGCAAATCTCACACGCCTTCCAAAATTAATAAGGAAGGATTCCCCTCCAGAGTGCAATGGTTGGGGTGGATTGCTAGTAAACTAGCCTTGAAGGCCAGACTAATTGATTATTTGGAAAGTGCTTTGAAAGAAGTAACCCAAGAGGAAGAGTCTGAGGAGCTGGAAATCTAGGAAATTTTGGAGGACACTGGAGGGAAGCAGGCTACTAGGGATTTTGAGGTTACTGAGGAGTGGGGTGTTGACACTATGGGAACTGTTGGCAATAAGGGGAAAATGTATGTCAAGGAAGCTAGTGAGGGCACTAAGAATGAGACTGATTGGAAAACTAAAATTGGGGCCCTGAAGGACTGCATTCAGAAGCTGGAGAAGGTCTTCACCAAAGGGCTTCATAATACAATTTTGCTAAACATGTCTGTGCTAGAAGTGGTGGGTAATACTAGGTATGCTGACAATGCAGAGAATGAGAAACTCAATGATCTTATCAAATCAATAGTTATGTAAGGGGAGACCTCTCTGACTCTGGTCTTCTCGTGGCTTGTGTTTTGTTTCTGTCTGTTGTTCTTGGCTGTGTTGTTGTCTCTCTAAAGGCATTTTTTATTTGTTTGCCTTCTTGTATTTTTTGACTGTATAGGGTTCAGCCCTTGGTTTGCCACCTTACTTAATCAAAAACAAGTTATGCAATGAAAAAAAAGTTTTTGACAATTATTGGAAAGGTCAGGTGGAAAAATGTGATCATGGAAATAATTATAAAAATCTTGATATCAAGGTAGTTTAGGGCAGGATTGGGACCAAGAATGGTGCATACCATTTTTGAATTTAGAAAGACATGTTCAAGCTATAGAAGGTTTTCAATGAGAAACTAATACTTTTTAGCATTGCTTTCAATCTGTGTCATAGACCCAATTATTGTCATTACATTGGCAGATTAGCCTGTGGTACTTGTTCAAATTGTACATATTTAAAATGAGCTTTGAGATTATCCACAATCTACTTGTAAGGTACAAGATTATCATCTCTAGTTTGATACTGATCAATGATTTGATTGATAATCAATTGGGAATCCCCATAGACCATTAAATGCATGATAACCCACTACAATGCAAGACGTAGTCCTGCAATGAGTGCCTCATACTTGGCCATATTATTGGTATAATAAAAATTGATGTGAAATGCTTTAGGAATAAAATCCCCTTATGGTGTAATCAAAAAAATGTTGGATCCATATCTTTGAGAAGTGAAGGAGCCATAAAAATATAATTTTCAATATTCTGGTTCATGTTGCACTTTTTCCACTGTCATAATAAAATTGTCTGGAAACTTGAATTTGAGTGGTTGAGTGTTTATAATAGGGGCCTCTACAAGTTGATCAATAATAATTTGCACTTTGATAGCTTTTTTATTGTGATACTCAACATCAAATTCACTTAGGAGCATGACCTATTTGGCCATATGGCCTATGAGAGCTACTTTAGATAATAAAATTTTGAGAGGATCCACCTTAACAATAACAATGGTTTTGTTTTTCAACATATAATGTCTTAACTTTTGGTAAGTGAATACCATAGATAAACATGCCTTCCTAATAGGCATATAATTATGTTCAGAAGCCACCAATGTGTGGCTTAAATAATAAACTACATGTTCTTTACCTTGTTCATCTTGTTGGGCCAAAAGTGCCCCTAGTGCATGTTCAATTGTTGAAATATAAAGTAGTGGTTATTAGGTGTTAGCGGTCTCAAAACTGGTAGGTTGGCCAAATATGTTATGAGCTTCATAAATGATAATTGACAATATTCATCCTATTGAGATGTGACCCCTTTCTTGAAGAGATGTGTAAATGGGTGGCACTTGTCTGCCAATTATGAAAATGAACCTACAAATAGACTGAATATTCCCTTGCAGGCTTCAGAGCTATTTAAAATTTGAATGTGGAGGCATTTCAACAATAGCCTTAACCTTAAAAAGGTTGACTTTGATCCCTCTTTGAGATACAATAAACCCTAGTAATTTTCTTGAAGTAATGCCAAAGACACACTTCTTAGGATTTAGGTGGACTTTATATTCATGAAGTCTCTCAAAAATTCTCTGTAGAATGTCAGGATGTCCAACACATGTTTTTTATTTTGATAGGATGTATCAACATAGTCCTTAACAATATTGTGCATCATGTCATGGAAGATGATAGTCATAACATGTTTGATAAGTGGCTCCAATGTTCTTCAAGCCAAATGGCATGACTTGATAACAGAATGTTCCCTATGGAGTGGTGAATGAAGTCTTGTGTTGATCTTCTTAGGATATCTTGATCTGAATGTATCTATAAAATCCATTTATGAGGGATAGCATTTTATACCCAGTAGTAAAATTGATTATCATGTCTATGTTGGGGAGAGGAAAATCATCTTTGGGGCATGATTTGTTGATATATCTAAAATCAATATAAAGACATATACCCTATGGATTTTTGTTGATTAGAACTATGTTTGATATCCATTCAAAATAGTCCAGTGGTCTAATGAAGCATGCTTTAATAACTTCTCCAGTTCAGATTTTACCAAAAGAGCAATGGATGGATGCATCTTCCTCAATTTTTGTTTAACTGGTTTGGCATCTGGATGAACAATAAGTTGATACAAAACCAAGTGAGGGTCAAAGATTGGCATGTCTAAATATGCCCATGAAAAAATATCAATGAAATTCATAAAAATGGATATAATGTGTTCTTACTTTGTTTTAGTATGGGAAGCTCCAATGCAAACAATTTTGGGATCCTCATATGTTCCTAGGTTCACTTCAACAATGTTTTCTATAAGAAGTGTAGAACCATCTTCAAGAATAGTAGGCAATATGTGATTATGATCATCTTATTCTGCTACAGTTTCTTGTTGTTCCTCCCAAAGCTTTGGATAACGTGACAAATCTCAATCCACCAAATTAGGTAATGGAAAACTAGCAAAAATCTTAAGAAAGTCAAAAATGAGATGCTTAAAGACTTCTTATTGTTGTTACATGATGCTAGTACTAGTTATAGAACTAGGACTTGATGGATCTTATGCTTCCTTTGGGGATGAGCAAAATTTCCCATCCAAGATCACCTGAAATAGGTTTTCACTCAAGGGCTTGTCTTTGTCTTTACTTTTTCCCTAACCAACAAGCACCTCAAAGAGGTTTTCACTCAAATATCTCAATGTTTTATGTTCTTTATTTCCAAGAAAGTTTGACTGTTCTCCAAAGTAGGCAGTAGGGTGTAATGAAAAATAAAATCATTGCTTATGATCACCAATGAGATCGATATCTAAGGCCCATATATTCTGGAATTGATTCTTCATTTTAGAATTCATCAAGGCATATGACCAAATTTTGTTGGTCTCAGTCAATTAGTTCAATATGGCAAAGGCATAGGGAATAATGGGTTGTTAAGGTCATAATGGCATTTGAATCAAATAAAATTAAGTCATCAAAATCATTTAAAAGGCTATAATAGGATGCTACGTTGTTTCTAGGAGTCTCGTCACTATTTGATTTAGAAAAAACACTATCAAAATTCATGATGTCACCCCTAGGCAGTATAAATTTGAGATTGTGATTCAAATTAGGTACACTAGCTGATAAAGATTCCAAGATTCCATGCACTTGTAGGCCAAGGCCTTTTCCTATATAATCAAAATTTTCCATGATCTGATTAGGGATAAGATAATTTGGTTTCTAAAAATAATAAAAAATGCCATTAAAATATCACCAATTTCCTTTAATAAAAGCCTTTCAATCCTATTTTTGCAAAGTAGTAGGTAGAAATACCATCGATGGTTTATTTATTTATTTCTTCTATTGCCAAATTAAGTTGTGTCTATTAGGGATTTTGGAAAGTTTGAGTTTACCAAATGTTTTTGGAGACATTGGCAACTTAGAAACATGGAAGGCATCCTTGAAATGGTATGTGAAAATGCCCAAGTCTTATATAACAACTAATTTTGTAAGAGCTGCAATAAATGGATCAATCAAAGTAGACACAAGGTCACTAGGGTTAATATAACTGGATTTTGGTAGATGGGAAACTATTTCTTTGTTCTTCTTTGCAATGAATTCATAACCAAGACAATAGTTATATTTATGAAACTCAACCTCTAGATGTTTGCAATACTGATAAGGTTGTAGATCGACATGAATGGTGACCTCAATCCCATTGTGGGGAAACTTAAGGCACTAATTCAAGGTGGATGAAATGGCCTATACTTTATGGATCCAAATATGAATAATAAATATGTTATAAGGTAACTCAATATCCACAATATGTAACAATACATGATGTGACACATACCCAATAATGATTGGCAAACAAATTGTACCTAAAGATTCTCTCTTGATATTGTCATAAGCCTTTATGGCGATTATCTCTAGTTGAATGTCATTCATAGTGTAGCCCAATCTATGTACTAGTTTGAGGGACACTATGTTCAACCCTGAACCATTGTCTATAAGAACCCACTTGATCTTATGATTTTCAATGACTACCTTAATATACAATGGGTTATTATGGCTCACCTAGAGTGGACATATCTCTTTGATCAAATATGAGATATTGAAATGAAGATAAATGCCCTACTAACATTTAGAACTATTCAAGATTAATATCTTGGGGAATAATTGATTGTTATAAAAGGTCATTCAAAATATTTCTATGGAATTCAAATGTACATAAGATATCTAAGATATAAATTTGTGCATGGGTTTTACTTAGTTGGTCTGATAGACTATAAGGCTTTTCAATAGTAGGAAGAGATAGTTTAGGATTGATTGGCATAGTGTTTGAATTTGGATCGAAATGCACAATGTTCATATTAGGTTTAGTGGAAGAAAAAGAGGGTAAATGGCCCTAAAGATTAACTCATGAGCATCTAGTTGCATTTGCACAATCTAAAGGTGGCAAGGAGCCATTATAATTAGAAGATGAAGGTAAAGGACCTTGGATAGTGATTCATGTGAATCTAGTTGCATTTGAGCAATTTCAATTTAGCGAATAACCATTATAATTAGAGGAAAGATGGGGTTCAAAAATAGTAACCCGTGCAAATGGAGGCACAATGGAATTATGTGAATTTGATGTGGTGTTACTTGAGGGAGAGCGTGTTGAGCTTATAATAATGGGTTCAATACTGAGAGGAGTACATGACAGTTCATGGGATTTAATAGTGACAATGGTAATGTGGTTTACATAAATGCATCCCATGGTATTGTCATAATCATAAGGCATGTTGTTGTAACCTAGGTTATAAACATGTGTATTATGATCTTGATTATGATCATGTTGATTACGATTGTGACCCTGATTCTAGTTTTGATGTTGATTATATCCTCAGTTCTAATTATTCCTTGGTAGTTGTTGATTATGTCAAGGAAATGGACCCTTGTATATTCCCATATCTTGATTAGTGTCTTTTGGAGCAATTTTGATATCAACTTCACCACTCTTGATCAAATATTCAATAAGGTGTCGCATTTGGATGCAACAATAAGCACCATGACCAACAACAGGATGGAAGTTGAAAATTTTATTTTCTTGATACTAATCAGGTTTGGGATGATCTTCAAAAAATGGCCTTGGTATAAGACATACAATCAAATTAGTTGCTATGAGCTTTTGAAACACAACCTTAATAGGCTCTCCTAGTTTGCTGAATACTTTGAAGTTGCTATTAAATATTCTTCATGGGGGATGTCTTTGAAAAGTGTTTAGTGGATTAGGTGGAGCTAATTACACATTTGGAACCTACAGATCCTGCACCATTTTTACTTGTCTTGATTCAATCACACCATTTCTGACCATGTTTTTGTTCTTATTAAAGCACTTAGGATTCTTTGTTGCAACTGTTTGACTAGGAGTTTGGGTCTAATTTGATGTTTAACCCTAAGAATAAATATTGATAAGGCCCTTGGTGATAAGCTCTTTCTCAATATGTATACCCTTATCTATAATTTTTTCAAATGTGTTTGCACAAGCAAGCCATAGATTTTTTGCCATCTTAGAGTGTAGATTCTATGCAAAAATGTTGACGAACTATTTGTCTAGAAAATTATGTTGAAAGCATCCAACTAATGATTTCCATTACTGTAGATATGTTGTGAATCTTTTTCCATCTCGTTGTTTAGCTTTGCACAAGTCAACAATGATCAATTCATCATCAATATTGTAAGAGAAATGGTTGACAATTTATTTAGATAAGTCATTCCAATTTGTAATTGATCCCTTGGGTAACTTAAAAAGCCGGTCTAAATCTTGTCCCACTAAACTTTGTGGAAATAAATGAAGTAAATAAATGAAACTATAAGCTACCTCTTGGCATAATATAAAAAATGCCTGAATGTGTTCACGAGGGTCACCCTTTCCTTTGTACTTGTCAAATTTGGGTGCCTCAAAATGAGGTGGAAAAGGGATTTGGAGAATACTCAAATCGAATAGATATGGACATATCTCATCAAATTTATAATTCTTGATTTTATTTCCTATTTCCAATCATGACATAATTTCTTTCATTGAATTCCACTCTTGTATGTTTGGTGCATTGGTAGGTGGAATATAATTATGTTGGGGTGGTATGTGCCCCTATTATGTGGATTTATTAGGGATATACACCCTATGATCTGTAACCTTGTTTTGATTCACTTGTTGAGTTGAGTAAGTAAGCCATTAATTTATGGGTTGATTGACATTCCCTGAAGTTGAATACCTTGAATAAGTGTTTTGTTGATTTTGGGGAGTCTGTGGTCTATTCACCAAAGTACATGTTGGTTGAGATGAACTAGCCAAATTGTTTTGAATATCCTCAATATGCACTGAATGTTTTGGTCCTTGGTTCTACGAAGTAACAAAAGGTTCTTGATGATTGAAAAATGTATGCTCCATGTCTAACTAAGTGTGTTTAAAAACCTCTTGGGTTTTAGGTTATTCAATTGAGACATATTGATCTATCATATGTGTGTTCTCAAATAAAATGTTTTGTGTTAGTTCAACCACATTCCCTTGTTCCTTGGAAGAATTGTTGTGTATTGAAGTGGCAACTAAAGATTCAAGTCCATGATAAACTGGTTTGCATATCATTGACTTATCTTTTTGATCTTGGTAATAAGATCTTGTTCATTAGTTTTTGACTCTATGAGGATTTCCTTTCCTTTGCTAGAAGAAGCAATGTTTGTTTTGCAATTTTATCAAGGAATTGTTCTCACTGTTGTTAGTATACCTTGACCAAGGTATGTAATTATTCCATAGGAATATTTGATGGTAATCTAACACCTAATTCAATCAATTTTAGGAGTGCTTATTCTTTGTCCTCTAGCGGTTGATGTTCAAAGTAATATTCCTCAGATCCTATAGTCGTGGGAATGTCCTCAAATACCATAGAATTATCTTGTCCATCATGAAAGTGTTCTTCCTCTGAGGTGGGGCCATAAGAGACCCCACTATGAGTGTATTTTTTCATCATATATAAAAGGTTGTTCGCTATGTTTGATAAGATTTGGAAAATGTTTTATAAACGCTAACAAGGTGTGTTTTGATTTTCTCTAAATAAATGACAAGGTAAAAGAGACTATAATAAAGATAAGGTGGTGTAATACCACACAATTAGAAGAAATGGTTCATGAATTTACTCAACTTTAATGGGTTAAAATCATTAAATTAGTAGAGGGTATGATAACTCAAAATCATAAGTGTAAACTAGTACACCAAATGTAGGTTTAGAGATACGTCCATACTGTAAAAGCTAGTTTAACTTCGACGAGTTACAACTAGAAAATTACAATAAATTCTTTCAAATTAGGAAGGTAACAATGTAAACTAAGAAACTCACAATGTGAAAACATGTAAGAATTCCTAAGTATAAAACTAAAACCAAATGGGAAACACAAGACCATCACATGGTAATAGGAGGTAGAATAAAATAGGTTCTATAACTTAGAGTGTGAGCGATACATTAGATGACCTAACTTCATAATGATCTGATGAGGGTGAGTCTATAAATAACCTTTAACCCAAATAAGAAATCATACCCAAGTTAACTCAAACCAAGTATAAATGGTAAACCAATTAACACATTAGCTCAAAACTTAAAAAGGCAAGATTCTAAATTTGAATTCAAAAGTGAAGGACTTAAATATTTTTGGAAAATGGTTTAGACTCAAATGGGCAACATAACAACACCATTTAGATAATATAAACATAATTTTTGAAATGAGGATTTGAAAAAGGCAAAAGATGATTTGGATTTGACCAGCATAATGTCTCATTGTTCAAATAAAATGGTGGACAACAAATGTGTTTGGTTGATGTGTTGTGTTTAGAAATAAGTTTTAGACTCAAACAATGACCAAGCAAGTAAAGGAAAAGATAAATTCAACTAAGTAAATTATCCTAAGCCCTAAACTGACAAGGTTGATTTTAATTTTTGAAATCCATCTATATATGTGCTCTTGGGAGGATTTTAAGTGTTAATCCAAAAAAAAATTCATGAAGTAGGAGGGTTTTTACACCCCCCTTCTCCAAAGAGATTGTATGGTGACATGGACCTTTGAGATACTTTGCATCAAAAATATGTTTGTGGCAAGTGAGGTTATTCTAAAACTTAGATTTCCAAACATCTAGATGGTCCCAAGTATGATTAACACTAGATATGCCTCACATTAATTGAGTTCATACCGATTAACTTACTATGTAAGGGTTTATTCCTTTACATAGCGATTCTATCTATGTACTGCTTAGTGGAATCCCCTAGTTAACCAAACTTGACTCAAGTTTTCATTATGAAAGGAGAGGTTAGCCTCTCAACCCCTTGGATCTTATAGTATATGTACTCTAATTTATATACCCCATTGTGGAACAGGGTTGAAATAATGTCGAGAGATGAAACCCCATATCAAGCTTCCCTAAAGAAGTCATGAAGAAGCTATGAACTCCCCTCCACAAGCCAAGTTGCATAAAATAAAACTAAGTGAAAAGAATTTAAAGGTTGCTTTTAGATCACCCAAACTATACAAATTTTGGAGAGATCCTTGACAACATTTTTTTCATGTCTTGGACAAAGGCACAAATTATAAGGAAAAGGCATTTTTGGTCACCCAAATTCCCTAAACCGGAGAGCATACATGCAGTCTTAATTTTACATAAAAAAACAAATAAGTAATAGATGATCTAGTATAAAATAACACACTTTTAAGAACTTGCAATTTAAGTGAGTGTTAGTTTTAAGCACCAATGTGAAGTGTTTGATGAAGTTCTTGGCTCTAGTTTCAAAACTTTGAAAATTTTCACAAAATAACTGAACTTAAAAACATCTATGTTCATTTTAAACACCAAAGGGAAGGTTCAAGACTTAATCATGCTCAAATTTGTCACTTTTCCATACATGTGACCTATAAATGTTAGAGGGTTTCCTTCTGCTTTGAATCACAATTATTAATGAAACAAGAAAAATTTGAAAACTTAATCTCAAATTATCTATTTTTAAAATATAGAGACTGACATCGGTCAATAGTGTGCGACGTCAGTTGCAACAAGATTGATGTCGGTCATAAATGAATTGATGCTAATCAATAAATATTGATATTGGTTACCTGTGAACCCTTAAGCAAAAAATATTTTTCACAAAAAACACTTGTTAGCCAAAGTTAGAATAAAATCTCCAACAAAGCTTTGGATCATGCACTATAATGTTCAGACAAAGACATAAAAACCAAAATATTCAACTTTCAATCTCTAAGAAAGTCTAAAAATCCAAAATTTTTATGTGTTTTTCCTTACAACAAAATTTATGGTAGTTAGCCAAGACCAATGCTGGTTACATAAAACTAATGCCGGTCATTGTGTAAATTACGTGCCAACAAAAAATGTCAAAAAACATGGGAAAATAATGATAAAAACTAATTTTTAATGAATTTTTAGGAAATTTAATATTGCCAAGTTGGTCTCCTTGCTTCAATGGGATGTGCAGTCCCATCGAGCATGCCAAGATGTAGAGATGGATTAAAAATATGGCTAGATCAAGAATTAGTAAAGAAAACTCAAGAAAAATGCATAAGAACATAAAAATCTAAGCCAACTCTTTCAATGGGGTTTGGAAAATGACAATTAAGAGCTATTAAGGGAAAGCATACACAATACCTTCCTAAGAGCATCCCATCACTCGGATGTGGCTCAAAATGTGATTTTCCCCTTAATTTGGTGCTCAAGTCTTCATCAATGATGCAAGGCAAAACTCTTCCATCATCTCTTACTCACCAATGAAACTAGGCTCATGATATGAAATCAAATGTATGCCTATCAATGAAGCTATCCTATTTCAAATTAAGCATAATAAATAACACACATAAATGGCTTGTGAAGAGAATTTTGCATAATAAGTTTACAAAAATAAAGCCTAAAAATGGTGTTCTTGGCCCTCCTATTTATATATTTTTGAATTTGATCAGGATCAACCATGACCATCCATATTGAGATCAAGATGTGTGGCCATGGATTAATCCAATTTTGTATAATTAATCCATAAATACTCTCATAAATGTTTGGAAAGAAAGGTCATTAAAGAGTCATGGGAGGCCTTAGACCTGATATTTTTTGTATTTATGGATTATGGATGCCACCCCCAAAAATGATGTCATTTGATGATGAAAATAATAGGAATCAATTTTAAATTAAAATATATTCAATAAATTCCATGGATTTTCCACTTAGGTACTTGATTTGGATTAATTTGCTTATGTGAGATTAATCAAATTTTATGCAATTCTTTAGAAACTGGTTGCATATAATTAATCAAACTGGTCATAATGTCATATTTCTGGGTCATAATTTGATTGGAAATAAATTATAAGGTGATGTTATTTGTGTACGACCAATACCCCATTTAGGACATTATCGACACAAAATAACACATGCATGTGTTGTGTGCTTCCGAATTAGAAGAAAAAAGAGATCTAGAGTACCAAAATGCATTTTCATCATTTTGAATAGAAATGGTTTGAGAAAGGTATATAATCACATAAAATGTATTTCCCCATTTAGGGATACATTAGCCTAAATCGGCACTTGTATTTGACAAGATTGAACCATTTAGCACATTTAAGTAATTTTTGCCCAATTTGTGTATTTACACAAATTTTGAGTAAGATTGACAATTTTAACACAATGATGTTAGGAATTTGATT
The DNA here is from genome assembly GCA_037957365.1 of Torreya grandis. Classification (NCBI taxonomy): domain Eukaryota; kingdom Viridiplantae; phylum Streptophyta; class Pinopsida; order Cupressales; family Taxaceae; genus Torreya; species Torreya grandis. The sequence continues at coordinate 323,796 of JARHVA010000271.1, forward strand.
TATATAGAAGGATCGAAAGGAACTTATTTTCATCATGAAATGAGTTGAATAAGAAATATTCCCAAGGATTGTAGCTACAACAAATTCAAAGGTGACATGAGATATACTTACGCATTCATTTCAAGGTATGAATCATGTAAGAGTTGTACATTTGAAAATGTTAAGAAAATATTTTGAATGTTTACAGATGAGTGATGCATAAAGTAAGGGATATTTTTTCACCTGCATAGTGGGAATATTAAATCAAATGAAAATGAATGGTGAAAATTTAAAAGGACAAAAGATTATTAAAAAGATGCATAAAGATCCCTTTGTAATTGGAAATGCCTAGAGAACTTTAGAACCATTAGAACTGGTACATTTAGATTAATGTGTATAATTGCAAGTAAAATAATTTTTAGGTATGAAATAATTCATTACATTCACTGATGATTACATTATAAAAATATGGGTTTATCCTATTAAGGTGAAATCAAATTCATTTGAAAAGTTTAGAGAGTTTAAGGAACTGGCTAAAAAAACGTGGATACTATATTAAAGAATTAATAACAGATAGAGGAAGTGAATATATTTCACATGATTTTCATAATCATTGTGTTGAAAATTGGATTAAAAGATAGTTAATAGTAAGGTATACACTCCAAAAAAATGGTGTAGTAGAGTGAAAGAATAGAATAATTGTGGAAATGGTAAGGAACATGTTTAAAGAAAATAATATGCCCAAAGAATTTTGGGATGAAGAATTTTGTTGTGAAACTAAAATGTTAAATAGATGTCTAACAAAAAGAGTATGGGCATGACACCTAAACAAGCATCCATAAATTATAAACCCTATGTATCTCATTTAAGAAAATTTGGGTGTATTGCAAATGCACATATTCTAAATGCATTGATAAAAAAGCTAGATGATAAAGTAGAAAAATGTATTTTTTTTGGCTATAGTGATGATTCCAAAGCTTAAAAGTTGTACAATCCATGATAAAGAAGTTAATTATTAGCAAAGATGTCAAGTTCTTAGAAAATCAAACACAAAATTGGGAATTAGAAAGTAAGCATCTGAAGATCAACATTGAAAATGGAGGTAATAATATTCAACATTTAGCTCCAAGTAGTAACATAGGAGCTAATACTAGACTAATTATACCTTAAACACTTGGTAGTAGTCCCTCATTATCAAGATACCATGCTTCTTCATCACCCATATTACAATCTCAATAAAGAAGAAGAATATCAAAGACAAGGAGATTGTATGATATCTATTAGGTTACAATAGAGGTAAATAAATAAATCTATCATTTTGAATTCTTTGCTCATTAAGATCTAATTATTTTTGAAGGACTAGTAAATGATGAAAAGTGGGTAAAAGAAATGGAAGATTAAATTTCAGTAATAGAGAAGAATCAAACTTCTGAGCTTACAGACCTCCCTGAAACCAAAAAAGTTATTGGAGTAAAGTGGGTATACAAGACCAAGTACAATTAGAAAAGTAAAGTTGATAAGTATAAAGCCTGGTTGGTAGTCAAATGCTTTAAACAAAAATTAGGCATAGATTATAATGAAGTGTATGTACCATTGGCAAATATGGACACCATCAGAATAATTATTGCACTAGAAGCCCAAAAGGGATGTAAGATATTGTAGATGGATGTCAAATATTCATTCCTAAATGAAATTTTAGAGGAAAACATATACATAGAACAACCACCAGGATTTGGAGTTAAAGGACAAGAAGGTAAAGTGCTCAAACTCAAAAATGCATTATATAAATTGAAACAAGCACCTAGAGTTTGGTATAGTAAAATTGACTCTTACTTTGAAAATAATGGTTTTATTAACTTTCCTTTTAAGCACACTCTATTCATTAAGAAAAATCAACAAGGAGAAATGATGATAGTTTTTTTATATGTGGATGATTTGACTTATACTAGAAATAGTGAAGGTATCCTTAAAGAAGTTTCAAGAGCAATGAAGACAAAATTTGAAAGGTTTAATTTGGGCATGACACATTATTTTCTTGGTATACAAGTTTTAAAAAATAGTGATGGTAGTTTCATTTCCCAAAGGAAGTGTGCCCTTGATATTATAAATAGGTTTGGACTTGAAAATAGTAAGTCTGTAATCACACTTATTACTATGGTGTAAAGTGCACAAAATTAGGAGACCAAAAGCGGCCTACTTGTGGACATGATTTTTGTAAAATTTTAAAAATATGAACTTTTGTAGATACATTGAGATATCTACACTACAAATTTGAAGATGGTATAAGAACATGAAATACATCATTTGGATTCTAGTTTCCAAAACGCTAAAGTTTTTAAAAAAGGTTAAGTATAATTAGGTTAAACATCTAAAATTTGAAGAACTCCTATTTTTAATAAAATAGAGTAGATAGATGGCTGTGTAGTGCACCATTTTTTAAATCAAAGTTTAATATTATTTAAATCCATTTGGGATAAATTTAGATAAGATATTCTAGTTTGTGACCTATACTTTTTCAATGAATACTTTTTTAATGATTTTTTCAAGTAAATAGATCCCAAAAATTGACAAAACAAAATAATAGTCATTCGTGTGATGCACTCACTACCTCAAAAAAAATTTAATTTTTTTTGAATGTGTGTATAATTAGGCCTACTTTTTGACCATATAACTTGTTTTTCACTTGGATTAACTAAAGACAAATTACATGAACATGTATAGGCATGTATGTTTGTGGTATGTAGCGGCCTAAAAAAGGTATAGTTAAAAATCAACATAGTTTGAAACCTTAAATTAGTCCAAAAATTATAAAAATCATATTTTTGGAAAGAGGAGAGCATGCTCATCATGATGTATTAAGTTTTTGAATTTTCACATTGAAATTCATAGTGTATTTAGTGATCAAATTTGAATTTTGTTATTTTTTATCATAACTCTCAGACTCGGCTGTAGATTGACAGGTCTAAGCCTTAGGCTCAAGGATCCAAGCCATTCTTGAGCCAAAAGGCACAGGATTTGAATTCAAATTCAAATAGCATGATCTAATTAATAACATGATCATGGTATTAATGTGATTTCATTATTAACCACATTAGTAACGTGATACGTTATTTAATAACATGATTGTGTTACTTACTAACGTGATCGCATTATATATTCATAACACCCAAAAACTCAAATTCGCTATTTACCTCAAATTTTATATATGACATTATATGTTCTTGAGCTCCCTAATAGTGGTGTTATTTCATGTGATACAGAAAAGGTCCCTAACCTTGGATAGTGAATTAAGGTTTTGTGGTATCATATTAGACTTAAAAAAATTTATAAGCATTTTAAAATATTGACTTTACCAATTATAATTACTTGGTTTTAAGGTGTAGTCATTATACATTTTATAATATAGCTTATTTTATCATTAGATGTCATAAAACGCATTTTTTGAACCTATGGCCAACACTTAGCCTTTAGAGTACCAATCTAGCTGTGCATCTGAAGTAAATTGGGGCTATTTCAAGCCCCTTCAACCTAATTGCATGAATATAAAATGTGATTCATGGGATGATCATCTCCAATTTCATTAGCTTGATTGAAGCAAAGAAACATAGTTTATTTATATGCAAGTTCTACATGTATAGAATGTGGTTTTGAGCTCAATAAACTTGCAGTCATCATCTAATGAATGTAAATGTTGATTAGTTCAATTGTGGAGGTAATTAAGGTCAAAATGAGCCATGTGAACATATTTTAAATTGTATATTCAATGTGATTTGGAGTGAAATTAACTCTAATGTCATGCCATATATAATTAACCAAAGATTTGATTCATTTAATCCAAGAGGCATTTGAGGCTAATTTGAACCCCTTAAAGAGCAAGATTATGATTTGGGGCAACATTAAAAGTTTGATTCTATCATGAATTGATCCAATTAGTCAACTTGTGCAATTAAGGGCATGATTTGGGAAAAATTGAGCCCCTAAACCAAATTTATGGCTGAATAAATTTTATAACATGTCTGCAACATGTATGGCTTAATTGATCCTTCTTTTTTTTAGAAATGCAAACATGTTTATGTAATTGTCACAAATAGGTGAACAAGCAGCTCAAATTTTCTTCAATTACCATAGTGATTGGACCCTATATTTGATATCTTAAACCCTAAACCCTGTACCATTTAACTTAAACCCTAAATCCTAAACCATTTATATTAAACCCTAAGCCATAAGCCCTAAGCCCCAAACCCTTTAAATTGTAGGCCCTAAACCAATAAATTTAGGCCCAATTAACATCCTTTATATATAATAAGAATTAGGTTCACAAGGATGAACTTGGTAAAAATCACATCACTCATTACCAAAATTAACTTAATTGGCTTAATCTATGATGATGTGGGGGCTAATTGAGCCCAAAATCACATTCTTTAATCACAGATATAGGTTCAAGGGGCTCAAATTTGCCCCAATCACCTTCATGAACTTATATACCCTAAAACCTATACCCTAATCCCTAATCCCTAAACTCTAAACCATAAATATAAACTCTTTAAACCTTAAACCAATCATTTTATTCCATATTAACATAATTAGACTAAAAATTAAGTTCACAGGGCTTGGTTTGGCCTAAATCACATGACTGATTGCCCCACTTGACTAATTCACTCAATCTTCATGATGACACTAGGTATAATGATAACCCAAAAACACATTCTACAGTCACAAATGGATCTAAGTGATTCAAATTATCCTTAATTATCTTTGTAATTGACCCTATGCACCCTAAACCATATATACATGAAAACCTAAGACCTAAACCCTAAACCATATACCTTAAATTTTAAACCATAAACTTTACCTATTTACAAATTTATTTATTCCCAATTAACATCCTTTGTACTAGAATTTAGGTTCACACGGCATAAAGCAATTAAACATTATATACAGGGCCTTAAACCTAAACCCTATAGCCTAATCCCTAATCTCTAAAACATAAATTACAAGCCTTATGCCCTAATGCTCACTACATGATACAAACATAAATGCCTTATGATATAACTTATTTTATCTTGAGATGTAATAAAATGCATTTTTAAACCTATGGCCAAAATTTAGCCTTTGGAGTACCAATCTAGTTGTGCATCTGAAGTAAATTGGGGCTATTTTGATCACCTTCCACCTAATTACATGACTATAAAATGTGATTTGGGGGTTGATCAAATCCAATTTCATTATCTTGATTGAAGCAAAGAAACATAATTTACTTATATGCAAGTTCTACATGTATAAAATGTGGTTTTGAGCTTAATAAACTTGAAGTCATTAGTTAATGAATGCAAATGTTGATTAGTTCAATTGTGGAGGTAATTAGGATTAAAGTGAGCGACATAAAACTATCTTAAATTGTATATGATGTGACTTGGATTGAAATTAACCCTAATGTCCTGACATATATAATTAACCAAAGAGTTGATTCATTTAATCAAGGAGGCATTTAAGGCCAATTTGAACCCATTCAAGAGCAAGATATGATTTGGGGTAAAATTAAAAGATCAATTCTATCATTAATTGATCCAATTAGTCAATACATGTAATGATGGGTGTGATATGGGAAAAATTGAGCCCCTAAACCAAATGTATGGCTCAATCAATTCTATAACATGTATGCAACCTGTACATGGCTTAACTAACCCTACTTTTATCAGAAATGCCAACATGAAGGTAATTATCATAAATAGGTGAAAAAAAACTTAAATTTTCTTCAATTATCCTAGTGATTGGACCCTCTATCCAATATCTTAAAACCTAAACCTTGTACTATTTAACTTTAACCCTAAACCCTGTACCATTTACATTAAACCCTAAGCCATAAGTCCTAAACCCTAAACCTTTTAAATAGTAGACCTTAAACCCTAAACCAATAAATTTACTCCCAATTAAAATCCTTTATATATAGTAATAATTAGGTTCATAGGGATGAACTTGGTCAAAATCGCATCACTCATTAAAACACAATTAACTTAATTGTCTCAATCTATGATGATGTGGGGGCTAATCGAGCTCAAAATCACATTCTTTACTCATAGATATAGGTTAAAGGAGCTCAAATTTTCCCTAATCACCTTCATGACTATACCTTATATACCCTAAAACCTATACCCTAAGCCCTAATCCTTAAAGTTCATAATCCCTAAACTTTAAACCATAAATATAAACTCTTTAAACCTTGAACCAATCATTTTAGCCCAAATTAACATCATTTAGACTAAGAATTAAGTTCACATGGCTTAGTTTTGCCTAAATCACATGAGAGATTGCCCCATTTGACTAATTCACTCAATCTGCATGATGACATGGGGTATAATGACAACCCAAAAACACATTCTATAGTCACAAATGGGTCTAAATGATTCAAATTACTGTTAATTATCATTGTGATTGACACTGTGTACCCTAAACCATATATACATTATAACCTAATCCCTAAAACATAAATCCTAAACACTATACCCTAAATTATAAACCATAAGATCTCCTTATTTACCAATAAATTTAGTCCCAAGTAACATCCTTTGTAGTAATAATTAGGTTCACATGGCATAGATAAATTAAACATTATATACAAGTCCTTAAACATAAACCCTATGATCTAATCCCTAATCCATAAAACATAAATTGTAAGCCCTATGCCCTAATGCCCAATACATGCTGCAAACATACATGCCTTACGATATAATTGATTTTATCATGAGATGTTATATAATGCATTTTTTAAACCTATGGCCAAAACTTAGCCTTTGGATTACCAATCTAGTTGTGCATTTGAAATAAATTGGGGCTATTTAAATCCCCTTCAACCTAATTTCATGAATATAAAATGTGATTTGGGGGTTGATCAGCTCCAATTTTCCCCAATCACCATCATGATTATACCTTATATACCCTAATATCTATACCCCAAGATCTAATCCTTAATGTTCCTAATATTTAAACTTTATACCATAAATATAAAATATTTAAACCCTAAACCAATCATTTTATCCTAAATTAACATTGTTTAGACTAAAAGTTATCTTTGTGATTAACCTTATGTGCCCTAAACCTAAGCTCTAAACACTATACCCTAAATTATAAACCAACAACTTTTCATATTTACCAATCAATTTAGTCCCATTTAACATCCTTTATAGTAAAAATTAGGTTCAGACATTTCATAAAGATATTATACCTTATATACACCCTTAAACCTAAACCCTACATGCCCTAATCCCTAATCCCTAAACCTTAAAACATAAATTGTAATCCCTAATCTCTTATCCCTAAAACCTATGCACTAATGCCTTAATCCCTAATCCCTAATCTATATTAAGTATAATGTGATCACATTATTTAATAACATTATCATGTTATTCTTAATATAGACAACACTCAATTCTCAATGTCAATATTTAACCCCAACCAAGTATTAAGAATAACACGATCATGTTATTCTTAATATACATTTCTCAATATGTATGTTGAAGAAGAACCTAGTATAACAAATAATATGATCACATTATGTAATGTGATCATGTTATTATTATTATAGACTAAGATCACTTTTTAACATTTATTTTTAACCCAAATCAAGAATTTTGTCCCTAAAAACATTATTTACGTACTTTTATAGGACTTGTGGTACTTGTGTACTTGACCCCACCTTTGAAAAGTTGTTAATTGTCCTTGATGGGTGATGAATCACATTTGAGGAAGAGGAAGATATTGAAGAACAAAACACCATAGGAATTTTAATATTTTAGAGAGAAAACCAAGATACGAATGCAAAAACTTCAGAGTAGACAAGGTACAAACCCTAATCCTAATGAACCAAATGCCATAGATAATGAGCCAATTGACAATAATGAATAAAATAATGATGAAATTGACCACAATGAATTTACTAATGATGAAATTGACCATAATGAAATTAATAATAATGAAATTGACAATAATGAATTATAAAATGTTGGAAGTTTACATTCAAAGTTCCAAGTTTTTGATTTTGTTGATGATGAGTCTAGTTTCACCCCCCATGAGTGAAGAAAATTTGATGGAAACAAATAATGATGAAATTAACCATCAATAAAATTTTATGTAAACATATAATGAATAAATAAACAATGAATAAAATGCCATCCCACCTCTAAACAATGAAAGTAATAATGATTTTGAAACACCCTCTCAACAAATTACACCATTAACAACAAATCCAAGAACTGTGTGTAGAAAAGATAAGTACTTAATTGAAGTCAATGAAAATATTTTAGAACCAATGCATAACAAAATGTCTAATCACCATTCAAGAAGACCAGTTCAATAAATTTGGGATATTTTCTTTCATAATTTGGATTATGATAGTCAAAGATGTCAATTATTTATTTCATTGATAAAATTGATTAAGATAAGACCTATAATGTACACATTAGGACTAAGAACATCTAACATGGATGATGAAAATAATGAAATTGGTAAAAATATACATGATGTATATCATATTGTAGGCCCAAAATTATGTACCCAAGATTGTATTGCTGTCAGTTGTATCCTTATAAATTGTGCAATAAGTGACCAAACATGGAAAAAATGAGGTTTTAAAAACAAGCTGAACACTTAATATAAATATAAAAACATTAATGAAAGCAATTGAAACATGTAAAAGAATTAATGAACCTAATAAAAATGAGTTTTGGGCATTCTCTGATAGACTTCCATGAAAGGACAAGGTTATAGCCAAACTCTCAAAGAGTTACTTGCTTAATTTTGGAAAGATAATACAAGAGTTTCACCCAATGCAAGAGATATAGTGAAAATAAGATTTGGTTCATGTAAGCGTAAACTACATCTAAAATATTTATTGGATATGACTCAAACATAATTGAACTCTAAATTTTTATAAAAACATCCAAAAAAATTTATTTATCAAAGATATTTTGAGATGGCCAAACCTTTTTATGTAAAAATAAATCACACACACCACTTGTTGTAGGCAACATGTTACATTTTTAATGCACTATGATGTTTTTTTTCCATATTCATTATACTTTTCATACTAAAAACATTTTACAGGAGTGTGGCATTGTTTTTCCACCAAAATTATAAATAGAATTTATTCCAACTATATTTTGCAAAAGACTGAATGGACAATTATTTTACAACAAATCATGTTTAAATGGAAATTGCAACAATTGTGGTGGATTGCCAAAATTAAAAAATGTATCCATGAGAAGATTACAAGTAAAATTGAACAGGAATTAGTTGGTTTAATAAAATATAAATTAGTGACTTATCAAGTAAAAGATGATAAAGAATCTAAAAGGTGTGAGCTTGTTACAAAAAAGATACTTTTTTAAAAAAATTTGGTCAAATTTAGGGAGAAGATTGTTTATGAGTATGCAAGGCACACACATAAGGATAGATCGTTGGATGAACATTTAAAGATAATCATAGATATTCAATTATTTCAATAGTTGACTTTACTAAAAATTATACATTCAAACCCCAAATCGAAGTTCAATCACAGTATTACAACTCATCACAAGTTGCCATATTCATGCATATAGAATTAATGCATGTGCTTGATAATACATAACAACAACAAACAATATTAAGGGATTACCATTTCTATATCAGTGATGACCAATCATATTGTTCAGAGTATGTGCAAGGTTGTTTTCAGAAGTTCTATGAATAGTTGAGTCAAAGGAACATTACTTTCAATCAACATTACATTTGGTCAGACAATTGCACATCACAATTCAAAAATGCACATATTTTTTGTTGGTTGAGTAAGATGCACATTACCATTGGTGTAGAACACATTTGGAGTTTAACTAAGGCTAGCCATGGAAAAGGGGAGCATGACGGTGTTGGAGCATGTGTAAAAAGATCTATTTCAAGGGAGGAGTTGAAATTTTAAGAGGGTGTTCATTTGACAAATGTAAAAATCATAGTTGAATGGTGTAATGAGAATATTTATCATGGTGCTCAGTTAAATTTTACTATTTTTATACATTTTTGGTTAATGGAGTAAGAACACTTCATAAATTATGAGGATTGTATGAATCTAATGGGTTTAAGTGATTTTCACTCATTTCGTAGCTCAAATACAAGTTCTTAGACTATTCATATGAGACATTTTGAATGTTCTTGTTCTACATGGATGGATTCTATTTGGAATGAGTGTGGGTCACAAGAGTGGGTGGACGATTGGAGTTCCAAACCTCTAATTCCAATCAACACATATCATGTTCTAACAACATTGCAACTTACAAATATGACATCATCAGATGACTTTGACCATGCATATGATCTAGTGTAGCGAGGTAGAATATTTTTCATTATGTATAATTTATTCTTAATTTCTAAAAATGTTTTTTTGTGATACAACACATGTTTTTGGAGTTATTCCAGATGAGGTTAATAAATAGGACACTGATTACTACTTGTGTTGGTGTGTAGAGATAAAGAAAAAATTGACTTCCCTAGTTATAGATGGATACAACATTGACTATCCCATTGGGTCAGTGGTAGTCAATAAAAATTGGTTTCAATGATATCCTATAAAATATTCATATCAATGGTTGTTTGAAGAGTTTGAAACGCACAAGAAGATAATGCACTATTCAAATTTGATTCTTGTAATGAATATTCAATTATAAAAATATCATGAAAAACCATTACACAAGAAATTATGGAAAGTTTGAGAGTCAAACCATGAAGCTATTCTTGATATTATCAAGGTTAGAGTAGATCTTAGTGGTCAATTGGATTGAAATATGTAGGTATCTTGAATTTTCAAATGTAGATGCAATCAATTTTATTATATATTTTTTATTTTCTAGGTATTACATATGAATTTTATTTTTAATTACTTACTAACAATTTTTTTAGGTCAGCGATGCCAGATAAGTTTCCACCTTCACGTGGTTGGCACTGTCAATAGATAATTATATATTATTGAAGCTAAGAGAAGATCAGGTTGGACATGATCAAAGCTTAGGTTGGACGTGATCGAATCTTAGGAAATGACTTACAGGTTTCATTTTATGTGTGTTTTAACTTAGGCTAAAAAATTGCATTTTTCTTGTATTGGGAAGGGTGTTCTTGATGTTAGAATAGGTGGTGGGTTTATCGATCAGGCTTGATGGGAGGCCAAAAACCCAGTCTTAGATGTTATCTTCCCCCCAAATGTGTTGGAAGTGTCAATTTTTGGTTAGAAAACATCATAATAATAGTTCTAAAACCACAACTTAAACTTTGATAACATATGTTGTTAGTGTTCATGCACTCCAGAATGGTAGTGTAAATGTACTTCCACATGGATTTAAAAGTCGTGGTGGTGTGATAACATGTAATTTTCTTATCTAGACATGATCAATGTGATATATTCTTAGGTGGAGGTCTCTAAGGTAGAAATGGCAGTTAGAGCTCAAGAGTTGTTTGTTCAATGTTAAAAAGTTACATTTTTGGACCCCTCACTGTAATTTGTCCAATGAATTGCTCTCGAAGGTTCCACCTGAGTACTTCAGAGTGTGATTAAAGGGATTAAAGAGGTATGTGAGGGATTTGATGGTTCATGAAAATGACTTATAGGTTTCATTTTATGCATGTTTGAACTTGAACTAAAAAATTATATTTTTCTTATATTGGGAAGGGCATTCTCGAGGCTAGAATGGGTGGTGGGTTTGTCGATCAGGCCTGATCGAAGGCCAAGAACCTAGTTATAAACATTATCCTCCCTCCTAGATGTGTTTTTAGTGTCATTTTTTAGTTAGAAATCATCAAAACCATAGTTCTACAATTATAACTTAAACTTTAACAACATTTATTGTTAGTGTTTCCACACTCCAAAATGGTAGTGAAAATGCACTTTCAAGTGGATTTGAACATAGTGGTAGTGTAATAACATGTAAATTGCCTATCTGGATGTGATATATTCTCAAGCGAAGGTCTCGAAGGTAGAAATGATAGTTGAAGCTCAAGAAGTTGCTTGTTCAATGCCAAAAAAATTCATTTTTGGAGCCCTCATTGTAACTTGCTAACAAATTTCTATCAAAGGCTCCACCTGAGTGTTATGGAGTGTGATTATAGGGCTTGAATAGATAGGGGAAGGATTTTAACTTTCATGTAATGACTTACAAGTTTCATTTTATGTATGTTTGACCTTAGGCTAAAAAATTACATTTTTCTTGTATTGAGAAGGGTTCTTGAGGCCAAAATGGGTGGTGGGTTTGTTGATAGGGCCTAATGGGAGGCCAAGAACCCAGTACTAGATATTATCCACCCCCCAAACATGTTGGTAGTGTTAGTTTTTAGTTACAAAGCATCAAAACCATAGTTATACAATAATAACTTAAACTTTGATAATATTTATTGTCAGTATTTCTACGTTTTAAAATGGTACTAAAAATGCACTTTTGAGTGGATTTGAACATCATGATGGTGTGATAACATGTAAATTGCTTATCTAGATGTGATACAAGAGATATATTCTTAGGTGGAGGTCCCAAAAGGTAGAAATGGTAGTTGGAGCTTAATAAGTTGCTTGTTCAATGCCAAAAAGTTGTATTTTTAGACCCATCACTGCAACTTGTCCAATGAGTTGCTCTCAAAAGGATTAAAGAGGTAGGGATAGATATTCATATAAATGACTTACAAGTTTCATTTCATGTGTGTTTAAATTTAGGTTTAAAAATGTTTTTTTTCTTGTATTGGGAAGGGCATTCTTGAGGCCAAAATGGGTGGTGAGTTTGTTAATTAGGCCTGATGAGAGGCTAAGAACCTAGTAATAGATGTTATCTACCCACTTAGATGTTTTATCAGTTTCAAATTTTAGTTAGAAAGTATTGAAACCATAATTATGTAACCACAACTTAAACGTTGACAACATTTTTTATAAGTGTTTCCACGCTCTAAAATGGTAGACTTTCAGGTGGCTTTGAATGTCATGGTAGTGTGATAACATGAAATTTACCTATTTTGTCATGATCAAAGTGATATATTATTAGTTGGTCCTGGAGGTAGAAATGGTAGTTGGAGATCAAGAAGTTGTTTGTTCAATGAAAAAAATTGCATTTTTGGACCCCTCACTGCAACTTGTCCAACAAATTGCTCTTGAATGTTACACCTATGTGATCCAAGGTGTGATTAAATGGATTAAATAGTCATGGTAGGGATTTGATGGTTCATATAAATGAATTACAGGTTTCATTTTACATGTGTTTGAGCTTAGGCTAAAAAATTGCATTTTTCTTGTATTGTGAAAGGTGTTCTTGAGGCTGGAACGGGTGGTGGGTTTTTTGATCAGTCTTGATAAGAGGTCATAAAAATGGTAATAAACATTATACACCCCTTGGAAATGTTGAAAATGTTAGTTTTAATTCAAAAATCATAGAAACCATAATTATGCAAACACAACTTTGACAACATTTGTTGTCAGTGTCTCCACGCTCTGGAATGGTAGTAAAAATGCACTTCCAAGTGGATTTGAACATTTTGGTAGTGTAATAACATGTAATCTACCTATTTTTATGTGATTTAATTTATATATTCCTAAGTGGAGGTTTGAGATGCATAAATGGCAGTTGGAGCTCAAGGAGTTACTTGTTCAATGCCAAAAAGTTATATTTTTGGACCCATCACTGCAACTTGTCCAATGGATCTTTATCGAAGGTTAAACTTGAGTGTTTTAGGGTGAAAATATAGGGATTAAATAGGTAGGGTAAGGATCTAATCATTCAAATAAATAACTTACTGGTTTTGTTTTACTTGTGTTTGAACTTAGGCTACAAAATTATATTTTTCTTGTATTGGGAAGGGTATTCTTGAGCCTAAAATGGGTGGTGGGTTTGTTAATAAAGCCTAATGGGAGGCCAATAACCTGGTCCTAGATGTTATCCTCCCCCTGGATGTGTTTGCAGTGTCATTTTTTGGTTAGGAAGCATCGTAACAATAGTTTTGCTAAACTCTTGGCCTATAAAAAATGTTAAAACTTGGGTAAGATGAGTTTTTGGTCGATTTGAGTTATATAAACTTGGGTAAGGGTTATGAAATATTAAAATTGATAAAATATTACTATAAATATAATTTTTAAGAGCTAAAAACTCTATTTTGATAAATTTACCTATTGGAACAACAACTAGGTCTAGAGACCTAGAAACTTAAAAAGATATAATTTGAGAATGAGAGCTCAACCTCTTAGAGACCTATATTTGGCTGATTTATTGTAAGTTTTGACACCTAAATAAATCCTTGAGTTTTAATAAGACATATCCAAAGTGTCTTAAAGAATATTTTTCAAAATAAGGAGAGCGTATTTAAAAGATTGGTGACTAGTTAAGAGTATACCTAATGAATAATTGACTAGTTTAAAAGAAGATTGTTTGAGAGTGGATTTTGAATAAAGTTGAGAAAAAGAGTGGATAATTTAGGTCAGAATTCTTCATTATATTAGAGAATATGAATAGGACTTTCATAGCCTTCTTAAACATAGAAGAGCAAACTGTGCATTAGGTGGTATTAGGGGATGATAAAGGGTTTTGGCCAAAGATGGATCATTGTCTCATGAGTGAATATTTTGTTTCAAGTCAATAAGGTTTAATTTTATCATAATAAATAAATTATAGTCAAGGTTAGGGAGAAGTTCATCTTGTAATTTTAACAAAGATAAAGCTACAAAGATGAAGAAGTATACCATGTACATGGTCACCAAAAAGAAGTAAGTGCATAAGAGGTATTGATAGAGATTGATCGAGAGGTGAGGGAAAATATAAATGAAAAAGAATCATAAAATTCATACAAGAAGTAGGCCTAGTTTCAAGAAAAGCTACTAAAAATGGAATTAGAGCCAGGTTGAGGTGAAAGATTAGGTAACTTACAGGTATAGTTATCTGAATGAGAAATTTACAGGGAATTATGAATGATGTTATGTCTTTCCATTATACATGTTTAAACATGATTGGGTATGGTTTTTAAGTGTAATAAAATTGTGTTAATGAGCAATTAAAAATTTGTAAATGGGTGATGACAAATGCAAAATAGATAAGAGTGTCATTAGTCATTTTCACTAAACACAATGAAATAAAAACTTTAATTTAAAAAAATATGGGAGATCTAAGATTTATAGAATTAAAAAGAACAATTTTTTAATTCTCATTTTTGTACAAAATTAAATATGATATCCAATACATAATGGTTTAGAATATCAAAACAAAACTATACAATAACACATAATGAAATAAAAAATGAATATAAATTAGATAGATTGCCATGATAGGCATATAATATAGGCACATGTGTACAATGTTAATAATACATAGATTTTCATGATAGGCATACAAAAAATTACATCTCAACATAATATCTAATGTTGGGTGAATGTCATATACGCATATACAATGCCAAAACTGTGTAAATTTCAATATAGGCATACAAAAAGACACATCTCATGTAAGACATCCTATTCCTGAAATAACCTCCCTCTCTTTGCCTTCCTCAAAGAAGAGTCTCCTTGGCATGCCCTACTATTAGAATGAGACCCTTCTAATGCATTGGATTGATCCAAGGTTTGATTGCGGGTCTTACACTCATAGCTTGTTTGTAGTTGAACTTGTTCAAATACAGTTATTATTACAATATTAACATAAAATACATTTAACCAATTATTAAGAAATTAATTTTAAATTATAATAAAAAATCATTTAAACATGCACTTAGTGAAAACTCGTGATCTTACTTAATCTATTTTTGATGCTCAAACAAGTCAATGGCATACACAACTATTCAAATAGGCATCTAAAATATAGGAGAAACATGAGAAGTTTCCCTACTAATCATTTGACTGGGACTATCAGATATCATAGGACAACCCTACATACATAATACATTCACATAAGTTATATTTTCACCAATTATGTAGTAAAATTATTAAAACTATTCTTTTTTTACAATTCAAAATTACAAGTTAATATATGCCTCTGTCAGTGCTTGTGTAGATAAAACTGTACAACAATGCCTATTTCTATCTCGACCTGTAGAGAGGGAGGAGTGTCTACTTGAGCCATCAATTTTTCATGTAAACAAGATCTCACTTACTTTTATATAAATTATCAAAGATATATATGGCAAGTATTTCTCAATGTAAACCAAGATATATATGGCAACGTATTTTAATGTGCATATCATGAAAATATAATGTAAACCAAGAATTATGGAAGCGTAACTACCATGCAATGTGCCATGGCCAAGAATAAATAGTAGTTTACATGTTGAAGGTAATATAAAATTGTAATACATGTAGGAAGTGTGAGTGGAAGAGTAGGATGTGGAAAGAATAGTAGCACTTCGAGAAGGCAAAGTTAGGGAGAGAAAAGGAATAAGAGATATATCAAGAACTACGTCCTTAATTATCAAGCTTCTTTAGATAGAGTAAAATGTAATTAAATGCCTAGAAGTTTATGATCAATAATATGGTGTTCATATCTCTATTCAGAGAAGATTCAAGTCAATAGTCTATAGGTTCAGAGTGGTGAAACATAAGTTTAAATACTCTCTCTTTAGGCATAATCAGAAAGAGAAGAACATAGTCAGTTTAAAGTGTCATTATAAATGATTGAAAGATGAGTCAGGGATATAGGATCTCTATGAAATTAATGTAAACACATTTAAAGTCTCAATACTATTGAGAAAATTCAAAATACATGGGAAGACTATATACAACCCAATTAGTAATAATTATGAGTTTGCATAGTCATAAAGAAAGACCATATAGAGTTCTTGGAAATAGATTAGAGGATTTAAATTATTGTGAATGTTGTGGGATATTATTTTTACATGTGCGTTATTATTTTAATTTCTCTAAAATTAAGGTAAAGGGTCTTATGGGTTTATTCTATCCTATTTGTTGACATAGTCATGTTGGAAGGGTACATAAATTCTATAAAACTACATGTTGGGAGTGATTTAGTCTTGAGAAAGGAGAAGTAATAGTTTGAGAAGATGTATGGTATAATTTAAGAGCCATTTAAATACTTAGATTCTTTTATAAGGGTCCAAAGGTCATTCTAGCTCATTTATTATCCTCTCAGCTAGGTATAGGACTGAGACAACACAAGTTAGGGTTTGAAACTAGAAAATGAGATATAAAATGATTTAACTAATGAAAAGTCATTAAAATTTGTGGATAGATGTATTTATATATTAGGAAGAGTATTTTAAAGGTTTAAAGTCAATTTGATTTTGTATGGTACAATTTCATAGTTAGTATCCTTGATTAGGCTTAGAAGACCTAATTAGTCATGAGGGGTATTGAGTTAGGTGTTCTCCAAAGAGAGTTAAATTATGAAACAACCTACATGAGCTATGTGATGTAAATGGGTATCTTAAAGTGGGGTTGGTTTGGTTGGGAGCTTTGTAGTTTACTTAGAACAAGGAAGTTTGCCTAAAAAAAGGGCTAGTAGAAGGAAGGTGTTAAAGAGGAAAGAAGAGTTAAGTGAAGAATTGAAGCTTGGGGGTTGTGTGGAATGGTTGGATGCATGAAATGAGATGTAATTGAGTAGGTAGATGGTCTTCTAAGTATTGTGGAAGGAAAAAATCAAAGTATCATGTAGACCTATGAAAAAACACAAGAAGATTGTAAAGAACAAAGCAAGGATTAAGTGAACACAAGGAGGATTAAGAGCCATTGATTAGGTAAGAGTGAACAAGAAAGACCTAGTAAATGCAAAGTGATCAAAGAGATAAAGGGGTTGAAGATAGAAGACTAATAAGGATAAGAAAAGATTAGAGATAGGTATTTGGTAGAGGTAAGTGTGTGTTTCCATCCATATCAGGGAAGCTTGCTAGAACTTATGTATCAAGATACTTGATAGATAAATTTAACTTAAACTTACAAGGCAAATATACATAGACTACATGTAAATAGAGCATAGGATTAACTCAAAATTTTACCTCTATATAAGTAAAAGGTGTCTTCCTAACAGAGACAGATGTAGTAGTGGATGGACTAGCAGATGGATCTAAAAATGTAAATAATGGCTACATCAAATCAAATGTTGCAAATGTTGATTGTGATGATGAAGGCACCGTCACCTTCTGCAACATAAAAAATGATATATATATTATTTAATTTCTATGTAAATTAATTGTTTGCTAAATTAAATTTACAAATATAACTTAAATTTAACATGAGATTTATATAAAATATATCTGCATCTGTGTAGTGGCTAATGTCTATAAACCAAATGTACGTGCTAAAAAATCATCACTCATAAGAATATTATCCAATCCCTCTGAACCACCAACACCATCATCATCATAAGTTCTAGTGCACATAGCTCCATAAAAACTGCAAGGGTGGAGTTGGGTATGCAAACTAGGTGGTAGATCTCTAACATCGGTCTGTAAGAGCCTACTCGTATGCTGAATGAGTGTATCAGTGAATGAACTAAGAACATGTAGAGTGTTGATTTCCATGACTTATTGAACTATAGAGGGGATCTCAAGCTCAAGTAAATTTTTGATATGGATCCTTATAGGCCGATTATGTACATGACATGTACTTGGTCGATCTTCTATAGAGCCTTTCCCTCAGATCTAAAACTCACTATAATAAAAATAGTTCATAATCTCATTGAGGATAAACTCATAGTAGAGTTTCTTCAAAAAATACAAAGGGACCTCATGTTTGTTACATGGTGGATAATCAAACACCATCCACCATTGATCCCAAAAATTGGTTGTGATTAAATTATGTTCACAACAAAGGATTGAAAAATGTTTAGCAGTGATCGAAAATGGTGTATTGGTGGCTGGGTCAATGAATAAGGTACAAATGTAGGCTTTTGATATTTATTTATTCTTGATCTCAAGTAATGATAATTTTTTAGTATAATAAGACCTATAACTATCCCAATATGAAGCTCATCTATCAATTTGATTTGTTATAGAGTCAAATTGACCTAATAATGTCTCTAGGGAATTGGCTAGATGGGTGTGGTGGGTGTTTGTGGAAGTGAGATCCTTCATTCTCCCAATTAATTCTTTAATTTCAATTTCATTTCCCATAATGTTGTCAACTAGACTCTTCTGACTGCCTGGGGGATTTTGTGGAACTATAGGAGGGTTAGGTGGAAGGATTGGAGGAGGAACAAGAGGATTTTGTGGAGGGCTAGGTGGAGGTTTAGGAGGAGGAAAAAGAGGGTTATTTGGAGGGTTAGGAGGGTTAGGCATAATAATAGGAGGGTTAGCAGGACAGATTGTTCAAAACAAATAAATTACAACTAAAAATTACTAAAAATTAGGGTTAAATAATGAAAATAACTAAAAATTCCTAAAATTTAGGGTTAACAAGTGTATATTTTCAACACTTACCTTTTCTATGTGGTTGTGTCATTGTTTAATGGCTTCTTGGGATGAATTTAGCGGCTTACTAGTAAGGTTTTGTCTCTCTCACCTAAAATGCAATTGTGGAAGGTGAGATTAGCAAAGGAAACTCGAATGCAAAATGAGGAATTTTTAATTTGAGTTTTGGTTTTTATTTTTTTGGTGACACAAGTAATAAGATTATGTTATTAACGTGACTATGTTATTGAAAATAGTAATAACATGATCATTTAATAATGCAATCACATTATTGTTTAAAATATCATGATCACATTATTTAATAATGCTATCACATTATGACTCGGTAATCACTGAGCCATAATTTAAATAATGCGATTGCATTAATTAAATTGTACAATTGTGTTATTTATTAATGTGATTATGTTAATTGAATAATGCAATGATGTTATTTATTAATGCGATCATGTTAACAAAAATGTTCATAGAATTGTCCCCTAACTCCATGCACTTACCCATGGGCATGAAGTTGATAGTAGAAGAATTGCTCTTACTTTGTACAAAATATTAGTAGGAAGTTTGATGTATTTAACAACTACTTGGCCTAATTTAATGTTTATTGTAAGCTTGATTAACAGATTCATGGAGGATCCTAGAGACACATTTCCAAGCAAGTAAAAGAATACTTCAGTATGTAAAAGGAACAATTAATGATGGAATATTTAATGAAAGGATGGATCGATTGAAACTTGTTGGATACATTGACATCAATTGGGCATGGAACATTGATGATAGGAAAAGTACATCTAGATTTGTATTTCATCTTGGATCAAGCACAGTTTTGTGGTCATTAAAGAAACAATCTATTGTTGCATTATCTACTATAGAGACATAATATGTGGCAACAAATTTAGTAGGATATCATGTAGTTTGGTTGATAATGACACTTGTAGAATTAATACATCCAAAACAAGAAGAAATAATTATCTTTTGTGATGACAATCCAACAATTAAATTGACAAAGAACCTAGTTTTTTAATGGAAGAAACAACCATATGGATATAAAAATTTCACTTTATTAGAGAATTAGTAAAAAACAAAGAAATCAAATTGGTGTATTACATATCCAAGGAGCAAATTATTGGCACCTTTACATACCCATTGAAATAAGAAGATTTCAAAAGATTGAAAACGTGTTTAGAAATGAGAAGTTCCACAAATTAGATTTTAGGGAGGATGTTGAAATTAGAAAAAAATATGATTTGTTACTATTTTTTTGACTCTTTCTATCTCTAATTAGTTAATATTTTTCAAATTTTTAGATTTTTTTTAGTTGTGTTTTTGCTAAGTTTGGTGTATATGGCTATGACTCTCTTGGCCTTTTTATAAAGCATTGTAATCATAAGTTTTTAAAGGAATAATATAGAGCATAATTTTCTATTTTCATTATATTAATTATGCTCTAGGAATTTGACTCAAGAGAGGATGGTCAGTATGGTGTTAGTTCTAAAATGATAATTAAAATGAAATAAACACATTAATAACATAACATCTCTAGGCCTAGACACTAGAGGGAGCTTAATTAACAAAATCAAATGATAAACACAACTAAAAAGCAAGAAATGAAAACACAATAATTCTTTCACCTTCCTTGGATGCTCCAAATGCCTTTGTAGTGGTGGCTTGCTCGGCTTGTTCTCATGAAGTCCTTGGCAATGGAAGCTTGGATACCTCCATCTCTCCTTGGCACCTTTGGATTTTGCTTGGCTTGGCTTAGAATCAATTTGGCATGGTAACACTAGTTGCAATGGATTCTTGAAGATATTTGTGCGTTATAACTTTGCACCAAAATATCTTAAAAATGATGTTGTGAGGCCTCTTATTTATAGATTTTTGGATTTGATCAGAATCAACCTCAACTGTCCATCTCAATATTGAGATGTGTGGTTGAAGATTAATTCAATTTTTGAAATTAAGTTTGTAATTATCCTAATCATGTCATTGGAATAAGGGGAAATTAAGAGGCATGAAGGGCATCATGGAAGGCATTGATGAGGCATGAATCCTAATATTTGTGGCATTTATGGCATAGGGATGTCTTCCCAAAAAATGAGGTCACTTGATGACACAAATATTCAATATTAATTTATAAAAACAATTATTCAAAAAGTTTCCATGGAATTATTAATTAGGCCTTAATTTAAATTTATTAGCTCTTAAGCATGTTTAAGCACTTTATGCACGAATTACTCAAATTGATCAGAATGTCTTATTATTGGTCTAAAATTTGACTGGATTGGAATTGAAAGGTGATGTCAGATGCATTATAACCATATTCCCATTTAGGATGGTTCCAACAAAAAATAACATATTTTGTGTAAAATATTTGATAGGAAAGAGCAATCTAGAGCACCTAGGTGCAAATTTGGCATTTTGACTCAAAATGAAGTAATCAAAGTTAGCTAGCCCATAAATTGCATTGCCCCATTTAGAGATACCCTAGCCAAAATCAGCACTTGAATATGTTAGTTTCACATTATTTAACGTGTTTTAGTGTTTTTAGGCCAAATTATGCATTTTAGGTGAAAATTGGCCAAACACTTGATTGGGGGTTATTAGTGGCCAAATTTAGGTGTCTATAATTTGCCCTTGTTTGGGAAGGTGTTGCAAGCTATAAGCAAGTAACATCTTCTCAAAGAATGAAAAAGTAATGTATGCCTACAACTGCAATGATGATAAACTAATTGTATGATGCCCACTCGAGGGAATGGTTGGCACAAGGAGGTTGGCAAACAGTCCCTTGAAAAGAAAGAAGTGAAATGAGGGGACCAAAGAAAGAAAAGATGATGGGGTGAAAACATAATGAGATTGAAAATTAGTCAAAATCATTAAGAATTCAAGTGAGATGGTGTGTAATGATTTGCCTAAAGGTGGTTATAAACATTATACCCTGATAGTGGCAACGTGGTATGATAACACAATGATTTGCCCAAAGGTAGTTATAATCATTGAGAAGATGGAGCTACCCTAGTTAGGACAGGAAAACAAGATAATAACATTCCCCTATGTGGGAAAAAAAAGTAAAGTGGTGACAACACAATGATTTGCCTAAAGGTGGTTATAATTATTGAGAAATACAGGTGGGATGGTATGCAATGATTTTCCCATAGGTAGTTATAATCATTGGACCTCGATTATGGAAAACATGATAAACTTGGCCGAGGATGATGATAATTTAACATAGAGGGTAGTGATGAATTAGAATAACCTACTAGTAGGGAGATGCTCATCCGAACTAATAAAGGTTGAAATTATTTCATGGTTAATTACTCTATTTGGGATATAATTAAGAGTGAATTAAAATGTCAGTGCTGAAGAGATGCCACCATTGATGAATAGAATTCTTGAAGCTAAGATTTGTTGTAGCATGTGATGGTAGGATTTATGATAGAATACCATAAATACTTGACCAAAATATGCATGAGAATTGACTCCCGTAATCCAATACACAATAGAAAATAATGCATCAATGATAGAAACTATGATGATAATGTAAACTTATGAATATGGATAGATTCAAGTGTAAGTGTGGGAAAGGAATCACCCAATGAACACACATAGACTGAATCAAGGCAATAGTGCTAAAAGCAAGCAAGCAAACAAACAAACAAATAAAAATAAGCAAAAATAAACAAACAAAAAATGCAATAAAAACCCTATGAACATTGCCCCTAAAAAATAGGTGACAAATTAACAAATAAAAAAAATGAGGGAATAGAAGAAAAGGAAGGGGTGGTCGAGTTGTATCCATATACACTAAACAAGTGGACGCTACCTACATAGTTCCATGGATGTAATATCCAATAAAAAAACTTCAGGCCAAATGTAGTTCTCCCAAGAAATGGGAAGAATGTGATAATTGGGGAAAACAAACAAAATGGATGTGATAGAAGAATAGGAATGGTCTTACAAAATGGCAAGTGCATGAGAGAAAAAGGCCAAAAAGGATGGGGAAACAAAATGACAAGTGATTTGTTTATAACTTAGTAAGGGTTCCCAAAATCCTTAAGACAAAAAGTGGTCAATGTTTTTGTTCTTTTCTAACAATTTTTAAATGTTTTTGGAAGTGTTTTAGAGTGTCTCAACTCAATCGAGAATTATGAGACACTAAATGGTTCAATCTCAAAAAATGATGAGAGCGTTTAAACTAATGTTTCTCTTAAAATGGCAAGAGTGTGGCTTAGGTTGCTCACAAAATGGTGAGAGCATGGCTTAAGTTACTCACAAATAGTGAGAGAATGGCTTAAGTTGATTGTAAAACATCGAGAGCATGGAAAAAGGGTGATTGAGCTAACCTCAACAAGTATTAAATGTTTCCTACATAGTCCCAAAGTAGGACCTCAAGTCACTATAGTTCCACCTTTTTAGTGGAGAAATTTAACTAGTGCAACAATCAATTCAAACAAAACAGACACAATTGGTAGAAAGGCATAGTACAACATAAGAAGTGGCAAGTTGGTACATCAAGGCTTAATGTTTCCCCTAGTTTATCTATAGGTAGTTATAACTAGGACATAATGACATAGATCAATAATACTAATTTGCCCAAAGGCGGTTATAACTAGTATCAAGACTGATGGTAAGAAAGAAATAATAAATGAAAGATGCAACTACCCAAAATTTTGTCACACTGTCCCAAAATATGATCTTTGTCTGAAGTTATTGAACCAACTGATGAAACTCATTAGATACCTTTATACTAAAAATGCAGAATGGATGAAAAAAACTAAGGTCAAATGGGATAGGCTTTAGAACACACTGGTTTGGTAGGTCAAAAATGAAAAGTGGATATGGCAAAGAGGATGGTATTTTTACAAAGAAGAATAGTGACAAAAAAACATAACTGAAATGGTCCTTACAGACAATACACCTTAGCACTCAAGCATAGTACCACTTGAGATGAATAATATTCATCAGCTCTGGTAGTTCCTCTCCATTTGGTGTGGCAAGCCTGTATGCTCCTAATCCATAATTTTCAATGATGATGAAAGGCCCTATCCAGTTTGGTTTGAATTTTTCTTTATACTTTTTCTCAGCCGTGGTATTCTTTTGGTTTTCTTTAAGAACAAGATCACCAAGTTCAAATGTTCTATACTTAACACATCGATTATAGTGGCTTTGAGTCAATTTTGATATGCTTGAAGATTGTTGAGCATGGTTGTGCATTTCTCATCCAGTAATTCTAGCTCTTGCAGGTGACCCACTCGATAGTCATGATCATCCAGTACATGCTTGAAAGAGATACGTAGTGAAGGAAATTCAACCTCAATGGGAAGGATGGCTTTAGTACCATAAACAAGTGAGTATGGAGTGGCTCCTATCTGGAGATGTAATTCATGATCGACATCATTAAAAATCTTTTTAAGAATATTGAAAATGGTTTTGTTGGATGCCTCAGTCTGGCCACTACCTTGAGGGTAATATGTTATAGAAAAGTGTTATGTGATGTTATATTTCGTACATAACTGGTCTACATCTTTATTCTTGAATGATACTCCATTATCAGATATAATGTTAGAGGGAATACTATAGCAACAGATGAGATGGTTGAAGATGAATTTAGAAATTTTTTTTTCAGTCACGTAAGTGAGGGGTATATCTTCAACCCACTTAGTGAAATATTTGGTGGCGATAAGGATATGTTTATGGTCATCAGATGAAGTGGGGTTAATATTCCCAATGAGGTCAAGTCCTCATGTAGAAATGGC
Organism: Torreya grandis; assembly: GCA_037957365.1. NCBI lineage: Eukaryota > Viridiplantae > Streptophyta > Pinopsida > Cupressales > Taxaceae > Torreya > Torreya grandis. Next base: position 348,914 of record JARHVA010000271.1, read on the forward strand.
CATGGTGTCAACACCAATTTTAGAGTTTTTGCTGGGGCATGAATCAGATTAGCATGTCATTGACATTTGTCACACTTTTTTACATATGTTGTGGCATCTACGTCTATTATGAGCCAATAGTAACCAGTATGCAAGATATTTTTGGATAGGACTACCCTACGAGAATGGGCTTCACATACTCCTTGATGAAATTCTCTTAACACTAATGTACACTCTGTCGAAGTTAAATAATGAAACAAAGTTCCATCAAAACTACGATGATAAAGGGTGGATCCAAGTAGAGTATAATGAGCATAATGATGAATGAAGGCTTTGGTTTGTTTTCAAGAAAGGTTAAGTGGTAGAACTTGGTCATGAAGCTAATTATAAAGATCTGAGTACTAGATAGAATTAAGATCAATAATATCACAAATCATGGCAATTATTGAAGGTTTATGAGCTGGTACTGACAAATTCTTGATGAAGAATTGATACTCTCTAGCTTTATCTATTTGTCAAATCAAAGAACCAATAGTAGCCATGGAATTTGTAGTTCTGTTTCTAACCCTTGGTATGTACTCAAACTGAATGTTGGAAATTTATTATTTAAGAGTGTCGATCATGGCTTTATATAAAACTAGCTTGTCATCTTTGGTCTAAAAATGATCTGTAACCTTATTGATGATTAATTGAGAATCACCATAAACTTATAGATGAGATATATTCCACTGCGTTGCTTGTCAAAGACCTGCAATAAGTGATTCATACTCAACCATGTTGTTTGTACAAGGAAAGTTGATTTTGAATGATTAAGGGATTAGATCCCCTTGTGGTATATTTATGTTCATATGTAACCAAGGTACAACTTAGGGAGTACACAGCTTGCTCCTTTCCATTGTCATCATGTTGAGCTAAGAGTGCCCCTAGAGCATGATCAGTAGCTGATAGGTATAAAAAGAATGGTTTTCCTGGCATAGGAGGTAATAAAATAAGTGGATTAATAAGATAGTATTTGATCTGTTGAAAATCTATTTGGCAGTGATCATCCTAGCGAAATGCAACTCCCTTCTTCAAAACATGTGTAAATGGATGGCACTTATCTGTTAACTAAGAGATGAAACATCGGATTGACTAGATCTTACCCTACAAATTATGAAGTTGCTTTAAATTAGTTGGTGGTGGCATCTTGGTTATATCATGGACTTTAGCTGGATCGACTTCAATACCTCTATGATACATGATGAAGCCAAGTAATTTTCTTGAAGTTACACCAAACACACATTTCTTCAAATTGAGTTTGACTTTGTATTCTCATGATCTTTCAAATATCTTATGCAACACTACTAGATGGTTGGCCTTGGTTTTGGATTTTCCTAATATGTCATCAACATAGTCTTCAACAATATCATGCATCATATCATGGAATATGACAGTCATGGCCCTTTGATATGTAGCTCCCATATTATTAAGGCCAAATGGCATCACTTGAAAACAAAATGTTCCCCATGGAGTGGTGAATGCTATTTTATGCTAACTTCTGACATGATTATGATCTTATTGTATCTTGAAAATCCATCCATGAGTGAAAGCATTTCATATCTGGCCATGGAATCTACGATCATGTCGATATTAGGCAATGAAAAATCATCTTTAGGATAGGCTTTGTTGTTGTCTCAAAAATCAATACAAATTTTGATCCCTTCAGGATTTTTGCTAATAGTTACCACATTAAAGATCCATTTTGAGTAGTCAATGGATCAGATACATCTTATTACTAAGAGTTTTTCAACTCTTTATTTATTAATACAATAATGCAAGGATGCATCTTACATATCTTTTGTTTTATCGATTTGGCATCATAATTAACCACAAGGTGGTGCAGAACCAAGGTGGAATCTAAACTTGGCATGTCAAAAGAGGCCCATACAAAGATATCTACAAATTCTCTCAATAGAGATGTAAAGACATCACATTCTTCCTCAGTGAGGGACATGCCTAATTTTATCCATTTCAGGTTTGATGGAGTTCCAATGTTTACCTCCGTGGTATCTTTGACTAGAAGGGTTGAACCATCTTCTAAGATTATAGGCAATGACTGAAACTGTTGGATTATGTCATGATACTCTATTAGGAATTGATCCTCAAATTCTCCTAGATATGATGAATATGAGTCCCTTAATGAGAGATCTAGCCATGTGACAAAAATAGTTAGAAATTCTTGAAAAATTTGATCAAATACTTATTGTTTCTCAAAATTGAACTCAGATCCGTAGGTAAGTTCATCATTGGTGGTCTCCTAGTCTGAATTCAAAGAAGAATGAACACCCCCATCTAATAGCACCTGAAACATGTTTTCACCACTAGACTGGCCTTTATCTTTACTTTTTACCTTGTTAGAAAGCACCTCAAAGAGGTTTTCACTTTGGGACCTCAATGTTTTACTTATTTATTTTTGGCAAAGGGTGTTCACTCACTCTCCAAAATAGGCTGCAGGATCCAATGTGATTGAGAATCTTGATGTGTGATCTCCCAATGGAACATTGTCTCTAAGGCCTAAAAAATCATATAATTCCTCATCATTTTGGAACTCATCAATCGATAGACTAGATTCTTATTGGTCCCAATCTATCAATTGGGGATAATATAATGGTAATGGGTTGAGATGAATGACCAGGGTCAGGGTATAAATGGCATTGTTATTAAACAGATTGGTTTTAGCTAGGTTATCAAAAGTGAGGCTATGATCAAACTCTGCTTCACTATGGACATCATCATCACTAATCACTGGTGATGGAGTTTGAATAAGATATGTGGGGTCACCCTCAGGTGGTTTAAATCTACGTCCATAAGGTCTTTCATACTTAGTCATGGAAATTGGCTCAATGGTTCCTTGTTGATTCGATCTGAGGCCTCTTTCTTCATATTTGTGATGCTCCATGATTCTATTTGGAATATGATACTTTGTACTTTTATAACAATCAACTTGGTTGTCATTGTATAACCATGATTCATCTCCTTCAAGAGGGTCAGGTTCTAGGCCAGATGCTGGTACAAATGTGATAGGTCCCTTATATTTGTTCTTTTGTTGCCAATGCCTATGTGAAACAACTTTAGGTTACCTAAATTTTTTTAGATTCTGAGGAAGATTGGCAATATGAAATGTATCATGGGTCACATACTCTCCTAGTCCATTATCTAAAATGGTGAAATGATTAGAAGCTTTAGGAGATGGCATGTGAGAAAGGGAATTCAAGGTATTAGGATCTATGCAATTTTCTAGTGAAGGATCAATAAGTATAGCCTTTCCTTTATCCTGCTTGGAACTTGGGTTCATATCATACTGATAATTATAACTTTGAAATTTGGTCTCAATATGCTTGCAGTGTTCATACAGGTGTAAATATCCTAGAATATTCACTTCCATCCCTGAGTGGGAAAACTTGATAAATTGGTGCAACATTGACGAAACTACATGAATCTCATGTAACCAAGGCCTGCCTAAAAGTATATTGTATGATAACTCTAGATCAAGCACATGGTAAAGTGTATCATGGGCCAAAGGCCCAATGATAACTGGCAAACTAATAGTGCCTTGTGATTCTCTTTCCTAATTATCATAGGCTTTGATAGTTATTATTTTTCACTGGAGATCTATCATTGTGTACCCAAGAAGCTTGATGAGCTTGAGAGACACTATGTTGAGGCTAAATCCATTATCCATTAGGACATATTTCACTTTATGTCATATTATATAAACTTATATGTATAATGGATTGTTATGGAGCAGGCCAAGAGAAGACATATCTCTTTGGTTGAATGTGATTTGTTGGGCTGGAGCTAGGTGCCCAACTAAAGTTTAAAATTTATCAGGCGATATGTCACTAACAATAGTGGATTGGGTCAAAAACTCATTCAAGATGTTCTTATGGATTATTGACATTCGCAACAAATCTAAAATAGAAATTTGTGCTAGTGTCTTCTGCAATTATTTCATAATATCAAACTTCTTATTTTGGTCAGTAGTGAATGGTTTATTTTGAGGCTGAATGGTTGATTGGATGACAGGGAAAGTGGCAGATGGTCATAATTTGGAGATAGTAATCTTTGACCTTCGAGTTGTGTTTACACAATCAAGATTAAATACTAGACTATTATTGCTAATTGTTGTTGGAAATGGTGTGGGACCAAATAGACAAGTCTCAGTTGCTGGTGTACTTTCATGTGGTCACATGGAAAGAATGAGTTGTCGTTATAAGATTCAAAAGTGAAAGTCCTAGTTTGCTGGTTTGCCTGTATGCACTCCTAGGTCAAAGAAGGATTCTCCATGTAATTTAGCTAAATATTGTTATTTAGCAATGGTCTAGGTTGATTAGTGCTTGGTCTAGGATTAATGGAGATGGTATTGACGCTACCCCCTATAATATAACCTAAAACTCTGTTGTAGTCATGTGAAACTTAATGGTAGGTTTGTTGGTTGTTACCATTCGGACCTTGGTTTTGTCCATTATTCTGTCATTATGGGTTTTGCTATTGATTTTGTTGATTATGTTAGTTTGGCCTTTGGTTTTGATACTATTGATTTTATTGCTGCACTAGCCATGGTTGTTGTTGTTGCTGATTGTTTTACTGTCTCTGATTGTTATGTCAAGAAAAAGGGTTTTGATAAATCCCTAGAGTTTGATTAGAAGTGGAAGCACCATTATCCAATGTTATTTCCCCTTTCTCTAACATATTCTCAATTAAATACTTGATTTGGACACATCTTCATAGATTATGTCTATTGACCCGATGATAGTTACAAAATTCATTTTCACGGTACCAATCAAGGTAAGGAATGCCTTACAGATAATGCTTTGGTATAGGCCAACTAATCATATTAGCAGTATCAAACTTACAAAATATAGATTTGATAGGTTCTCTTAGGTCACTAAAGACATGACGTGTAGGCATGATTCTTTTAGGAGGAGTTTGCAGTGGTAAAGGTTGATGTATTTGTTGTGAAAATTTTGGTTGTTGTACTTGTAACATTGGTTGGGGAGGTTTTTGGGTAGGAGTAAGTTGAAAAAGTAGTGCAGATGAGGTTTGCATAGTTTACGCATGATGGGATTCGGTTACTCCATTTCCCACAACATTCTTATTTCAGTTGAATTGCTTCGATATTTCTTGGTTATTGGCCTATGATGATTGTGATGCTTACACTTGATTATGATGTTATTTTTGATTATTTCACTGATTGGTAGAATTAAGTTTGATGACTTATTTATTTATGAGCGCTCACTCGATCAACAAACCTTTATCAATGATCTCTTTAAACGTATGTGCACATTACAGTTTTAGATGATAGGCTATCTCACTATAAATTTTTTTGGTAAACACAACAGTTAATTATTTATCTGATAAACTATGGGTGAAGTAGCTTGCAAGGGCTCTCCATCGCTGTAAATAACTTACAAAACTCTCCCTAGCTTTTTACTTTTCTAGTGTTAGGTCCACTAATAAAATCTCATGTTCAAGATTATAGGAAAAGTGTTACACAAATTTATCAGAAAGATCATCAAAATCCATTACTAAATTCTTGGAAAACTTTAAAAACCACTCCAAGGCTTTTCCAACAAAAGGTATATGTCGTTATATGCCACTAGTTGACATGCGATAAAGAATTCAGTCAAATGGGCCTTAGGGTCACCTTTCCCTTTGTATTTGTCAAATTTGGGTGGTTCGTATCCTGGAGGAAATAGTATTTGCAAGTACTCCATGTTAAATAGATAGGAACACACATCATCCAATTTGAACTTTTTAGTCTACTTCCTTGCCTAAATAGCAACAATTGCATCTTTTATTTGTTGTAATTCTTGGGATAGGAAACTGGAACAGATATCGGTTTGAGAGAGAATGTTGGTTTGGGTAAATGGATGAGAGGTCACAAGTGGGACACTTTAACCAGGGTATGATGGAGACACCTGTTGGGATACATTGGTTTCGTTAGCGAATGGACTAGGAATACACATACGTGGATTATGATGTACTAAAAATTGCACATTTGGTTGTGGGATATTTTGGTGTGGGTTGGTGATAAAGGTTTGATCTAGAGGATTTTATGGTTGGGATGGAGGGATATAACTATACAATGCCTATTGTGGTTGAAAAGAGATATGTTATCGACTATTTGAACCTTGTTATTGAGTGGAAACTTGTGGACCAAGACCTTGTCTCTAAACTTTTGGCACATTTGGAACCAATGGTGGTATAGTGGGTACTTGAGAAACATGAGGACCTCCTTGTTGCATAAATCCTTGTGAGAAAGTGAAAGAAAGTTGCAGATTAGGCATCAATCACTGACCAATATTTACACGTTGTTGACTAATCATCATTTGGTTTGAAATATTAGTCTATGACTGAAGAGGTATGTTCATTGTTACCTGGTGAAGTGGAACATTAGTTGACCCTGATTGAGGTGGTAATGTATTTTTCTTTTGTTGCATTGATACACTAGACTATGTCTGCTATTGTGGAACACTACTTGTTACTTATTAAGGATTAAAATTCATCACATTCTATCATTAAGGCATGACATTGGTCGTTGTTTGATTACATACTCTCGTAGGTTATACACTTGAGGAAGCAACTGGTTGAGGCTGGGGTGAAAAAACTCCTATTCTTTGGTATGATGATCTGCTTATGGGGTTAACTACAGGCACATATTGTTGGCTAGTTATTTGTGCATTAGTACCACTTTGATCAAGATTGGACACTATTTACACATTATCCATTACGTTTGGCTCACTATTCAATGTAGAGGCCGAAGACACTTCTTTAATAACAGGCATATGCATCAAATTATCTATTAGAGTAGTTTCTATGAATGGGTCAAAACTTGGATTCTCTTGTCTAGTTAATTATATCAACACTCCTATTGAAGGTACTAGGTCAATGAGAGGCTTACTCATCATGTTCATCTAATTGAAATCATGTGTTAAAATCAGGTAAGTTTGGTATGTTGTTTGCATTTGGTTAAAGTGATCTTCCATGATATTTTTGCCTCAATTGGATATATTAGGGTCTTTATATGTTGTTTGGACTAGAGCCATAGGATTGCTAGAAGAAGTCTGTTGATCGTAAATGATATTATGGGGCACTCTTACTAGACTTGGTAAATTTTCATGGGGGAAGTTTGTTGGAAACTTGGCCTCTACCTCTATGGCTCTAACCAAAATCTTATTTTTATTTTCTAACACATGTTGCTCAAACAAAAATGGATCATATGTGGAAGCTATATTTGTAGAGTATGATTGTTGAAGAGCTGGCTCTTCCACTATGGATATTATCGCTAGGTATTATGCGGTTTGTTCTTGGTCCTGTTATAAATAAGATGGTGTGTTAACCAGGTAATTAGCTAATGGATCTTGACTTTGTGCCCCTGATTGAGTATTATAAGAGGGATAAGAATCCATCTCATAAGAAATATTATCTACATAGGGGTCTTGTATCATTTCTTCCTACGCAACTACATTACTAATCCTTAGATTGTACATGAGTCCACTACGAGTGCAGGAATACATGTTGGGATCCATAGTCAATGCTTTGTGATGAAAGGTCAAAGAGTTATACAAACTCTAAGAAGGACATAAGCTAGCATAAAGTATCTAATGTTTATGCAAATATTTGTGAGGAAATAAGCTAGCATAAAGTATCTAATGTTTTCACCATTCACACAAAGGTAAGCAAGTAAATGGATCAAAAAATTGAAATGCCAAACTCTAAGGTCGAAGTGTTTCAAATCAGTCTAATCTAGGAATTTAAAAGTTGCTAGGTCTTTTGGCCAAATGTGGCATCAAAAGCTAGGCTCAAACAAGGCATGTGCTAGGACTCTTGGCCAAATGATGCCAAAAGCTAGACTTTGAAAATAGATGAAAGTTTTAATCTAACGGATTTGAAACACTTCTAACAAACACTAGGCATTTGATTCCTGGTCATGAACTTGATCAACTAGGTATAAGGTATGAAACAAAAGACACTTTAGAAATAATTTAATTTATCATAAATAATGGTATAAAACCTAATTCTTTTTTATTAAAAATTGAGACAAAGGTGAGCAGTATAACTATGTTTTAGACAAAGGATCATAGAAAGTACACTTAGATTGGTCTAAAAATTGTAGGAACAAATTTGGAATTCTATGTAAAAAGGTCTATAAAATAAATTTTGAAATGATTTGGGAAGCGTAATAGCTCTATACTACCCAAAAGATGTAATAGAAAGTTTTTTTCAAAAAATATCTAAGGTAAAGACATTTTCTCGCAATTTCTGACAACATAATACTACCTTTCTTGACTCAAAATATTAGGGAGTATAGACTCAAAGTACAAGTGTTTAGCACAAAATGGCTTAAGTCTATCAAGTGATAATGGTTATGAGTCTTAAATGGCCTTCAACCTAAATTGTAAATTAAAGCTAAGTTCCCTCAAGTTTAGTGTAAATGATGAACCCATTTAACACATCAACCCTATAAACTTGTAAAGGTGTAATTCTGAATTTAGATTATAAGTGAAGGACTTAAATAAATTTGTTTAAAGGTATAGACTCAATTGGGTAGCATAAATACACCAAAGTGGATGATATGAATCTCAAGATTTTGATGAACTTTGAACAAGGCAAATTGATGATCTCACGCGGACATCATAACGCTTCTTTGTTCAAAGAAAAATTTGGATTGTGTTTGGTTTGGAATTGTTTGTTTACACCAAATTTTGACTTCAAATAAGACTTTAATCTAGGACAAGACCAACTAATTAATCGTCCTTAGATCCTAAATTGACAAGGTTGCTTGGTATTGTTAGAATCTGTCAATATAGGTCATTTGAGAGAATTTTAAGTGTTCATCCAAAAGTAAATGTGCATTATATAGTAGGGGTTTTACACCCCCCTTATATCAAATGATATTACTATGACATAGACCTTGAGGCACACCTTGCACCAACAATAATTCTATGGTAAGTGGGGATTTTTCTAAGATCTAACAAGTTTCTTAATGATCTAAGGGAATCAATTGCACAATGACTTTTATGCCAAACAATGCAAAATAAAAGCATGGATTTTGAGTTCATATCACTTAGATTGTTGCAAAAAAGTCTAGTCCCTTTTACAATCACTACATCCTGATATTTGGTCAGTGTAGTGCGATGTCCAAAGTGCCATTACGTCCCGTGTACAACTCCAAAAGAGCCAAATGAAGTCAATGCTGGGAGATGAAACCTCAAGTCAAATCTTCCTTAAAGAACTTGTGGGAGGTGATGAAGTCTCCCTCGTAAGCCAAGATGCATAAAAATCAAGAAAGCATGAAAGTAGAAAGACTTTAAGGTCATTTACAAGGTCACCCAAACTTTGACAAGTTTTTAGGGAGTGTTTTAGATGACTTTCTTTCTAAGCCTTAGACTAGGCTACTTGTAATAGTAATGACGCTTTTGATTCCAAGGGTTCCCTATAGGGGACAAATAGAAGAGCATACATGAAACATTCCTTTTTTTTCCAAACAAAAGTTTGATTAAACAACTATTGCAAACAAGAATTGATAAGTGTGTTCAATTTTAAAACCTAAATAAAATGTTTGGTGGTGTTCATTTGACCCCTTGGTCTTAGTTGCAAACTTTGAAAAAAATCATCAAAAACATCTAAATTCTTTGTTAAACACCCAAGAATGAGGTTCCTAATTGATTTTTAAGCATGCAAAGGTGATTTAAACATGTTTTGAGCAAATATCAAGCTTGGTCCTACAATAAAATTGTTAGCATATCCTTTAGCTTTGAAGCTCTTTTGAGTTTGAAACAATAAATTATAAAAAAGTAGCTCTTAGGCCTATATTTTTAAAAAAGCACAGTGACTGATGTCAGTCAATACCATCGACGTCGGTTACGACTAACCGAGATCAGATCGATGTTGATTTTGCTAACTGACATCGGTTCAGTCAAGTAACTAATGTCATATTTCCTGTCGATGTCAATTATTATGTAAAATCATGACAACCAAAAATGGCAAAATAAAGTTAAAAAATCAATTTGTAAGAGTTTTAAAGGCTCAAATAAATATTTTATAGTTACAAAAAGATCTTCAGGTGTGAGATGCATCTAGTCCCACCGAGTGTGCCATTATGTGCTCTAAGAATTTGACTCAAGAGAGGATGGTAGTATGGTGTTAGTTCTAAAATGACAAATAAAATGAAATAAACACACTAATAGCATAAAATCTATACACATAGACATTAGGGATAGCTTAGTTAACAAAATCAAATGACAAACACAACTAAAATTCAAAGAATGAAAACACAATAATTCTTTCGCCTTCCTTGGATGCTCTAAATGCCTTTATAATGGTGGCTTGCTTGGCTTGTGCTCATGAAGTCCTTGGCAATGGAAGCTTGGATACCTCCATCTCTCTTTGGCACCTTTGGCTTTGGCTTAGTTTGGCTTGGAATCAATTTGACATGGTAACACTAGTTGCAATGGATTTTTGAAGATATTTGTGCATTATAAATTTGCACCAAAATAGCTTAAAAATGATGTTGTGAGGCCTCCTATTTATAGATTTTTGGTTTTGATTAGAATCAACCTCAACCGTCCATCTCAAGATTGAGATGTGTGGTTGAGAATTAATTCAATTTTTTGAATTAAGTTTGTAATTATCTTCATCATGGCATTGGAAGAAAGGGTAATTAAGAGGCATGGAGGGCATCATGGAAGGCATTGATGAGGTACGAGATGCGTGAATCCTGATATTTATGGCATTTATGGCCTAGGGATGTCTTCTCAAGAAATGAGGTCACTTGATGATGCAAATATTCAATATTCATTTCTAAAAACAAGTATTCAACAAGTTTCCATGGAATTATTAATTAGGCCTTAATTTGGATTAATTATCTCTTAAGCATGTTTAAGCACTTCATGCACAAATTATCCAAATTGATCAGAATGTCTTATTATTGATCCAAAATTTGTTTGGATTGGAATTGAAAGGTGATGTCAAATGCATTGGAATCGTATTCTCATTTAGGATGATGCCAATAACAAATAACAAAGGCACATGTCTTGTGTTAAAGATTTGATAGGAAAGAGCAATCCAGATCACCTAAGTGCAAATTTAACATTTTCACTCAAAATGAACTGATCAAAGTTAGTTGGCCCATAAATTGAATTACCCCATTTAGAGATACCCTGACCAAAATTGGCACTTGAATATGTTAGTTTCATATTATTTAACGTGTTTTAGTGTTTTTAGGCCAAATTGTGCATTTTAGGTGAAAATTGGCCAAAACCCTGATTGAGGGTTATTAGTGGCCAGATTTAGGTGTCTACATTAATGTTTTTGTTCTGCTCTATTCAAAAATTACTTTTTTTATATTTTTTTATCAAAAATTTCTCTCCCTCATATAATAGACATAATTCTTTGACTACAATTTGGGATCTAATTACAACACTCATTCATAATGTTCAAAGCTAGAGAGAATATTTCAGCCATAACATTATAAAACTGAAGTCCTATGTTGAAGCAGAGGAAGAAGCATAAGCACACCCACTCTCACTGAATCTGTAGTCACATTAGCAGTCATTATAGCACCTTTAAAGTTATTTAACACTGTCAACATTTTTTATAATGGTCCTTTTAGTGTTTATTAATGATATGTATATTTTCTATTATGTCTCTCCCTGTGCATATTTTCATATAATATTTAAAACAATGAATACAAAAATATTCAATTAATAGTCCCATTCTCTTCTATTTATATTCTCTATTGTATCTTTCTCTAGGCATATTTGCATGTCACATTTAAAATGATGAATGTAAATGTATTCAATTAATGGTCTCATTCTCATAAACAATCAGACATATAAAGTTAATGTAACTTGGTCATACTTAAAAATTGATATGTAAACGACCTTCAATGTGGAAAAGGTGGTGTAGCTCGTGACAAAATCCAATCACTTCTCAACTCATCTTTTTAAAGTAAGAAGACCCTCCACCAACTAATTATCAAATTTGGTATAATAAAATAATATTATATAAAAAATGTGGGACACTAAAGTTAAAAGACCCCAACTAGTGGGCTTCTCCCTCGTCTTATGGTGTAGACTCTTTTGTTTAACACACATTTTAAAAATGTAGCCTTCAATATTTACACCCTGCCAACCACTTAAAATAAATAAACATCACACTTACAATCAATGACTCTCGATTCAAGTACAATGCATGAAGTTTATAGCTCCACTATCATATCAAAGAAAGCACTTGAAATTGAATTGGTCTAAAAATTAGAATGTATTTTGTGGCATAATAGGCCAGTGGGTGATCTTCTGGTAGAGTGAGCACACAAATAATTCTGCAAATCAATGACCTTGATTGTACTTAAATATGAACAAGATGTGTAACAATTGCCTAATGTATTAAATTGTCTCTCTTACCAATTGTCTACTCCACTCAATTATAAGAGCTTGGTGAAGATGAATATAAAAAAAGAGTAAGAGAAGTTAACTCAAAGATAACTCATTGTGGGTCTGAGTGTAACTCACTGTATAACTCATAAGAAAAATCATAGTGGTACTCCATTGAACTCTAGGTGGAACTCACCCTCGCAACCTCTTATCACACCTAAGTAAGCTAGAGCTACATGTGTAGGGATTATCCATTTAATAAGTAAATGGAAAAAGTGATATCCTACACCAACACCCCCCTCAAACGTATCTTAGGTAGGCAGAAAATAAAAGATGGGTCTTGAAAACAAACCCTGATGAGGTATCCATGTACAATGCAACTCTCAAAAGTGAAGTAAAAGGAGAAAACCCAATGAAAAAAACTCTCCCCCAAAAGAGAGATAAAGAAAAGAAGGTAGGACTAGAAAGCCCACACCAACATCCCCATTAAGCATAGCTTAGGTAGGCTATAAAATTGGGTCCCGATAATGAGGTCCGATGAGGTCCCCAAGCACATAGAAATAATCCCAGTATCTCACAAACTATGAGGATGTGTGCCTCCACAAAGAAGAGAGAGAAGGTATGCAAAGAATGTCGCATGATGAACGTTGTAGTAGGTCCCTCTAAAACAAATGCTATCTATTCCTTTCAGAAGAAAGAAACTACGAGCTATCAAACCGTTGAATTTACATTCAAGTGGAATGCATATAAGAATCATGTAGATCTCTAGAAAATGCTTAAATGTCTCCTTGATAGTGCTCAAATGTGTTAAAGTCTAATCAGGTATCACATGACTAACTGTAGAAGATAGAAAATAAGAAGCATACAATGAAGGGGAGATAATAGCTAGAGAAGAAGATAGACTTAAAACATTCACTGAAAGAATGCCCATGGGAAGTGGAGAGCAAGGCTCAACAACTGTCAAAATTGAAAACTGATATGTAAATAAAGCACTCAGATTTGCAAAATGAATGTCTATAGGAACATATGAGTCATCGATACTCTCAATATGTATATTCTCACTGGAAAAGTCCTCCGAAATGCAAGTTTATGAAGGCTTTGAAAGAGCAACAATCTGCATAGGAACGGATGTAGAATCTGCGATGAGATAACTAAGGTGTAGCAAAATCTTGTCTTGTAGTGGGGGCTCGACAGAAAGAAGAGTACTGTCCACCATTGATGTATCATCACAAGAAATAAAATCATGAGGAGAGAGTACAACAGTATCAAAGGAGACAATAGGAAGTGGAGGAGGTGTCACAAAAATCTCAACAGGATCATCGAAAAGACTCTGTAGTATGCTTCAAATAGTACATGAACACTCTATATATTCGACATGGTAATGAAGATCTATAAAACCATGTAGTAACTGTTGTCACTTGGATTTGCACCCTTTGAGGAGATGTCTCAACTTTCCTCATCCAAGTGGCACAATCGAAACACCTCTAAGCTTGTGGGTAGCCTAAGGATGAGGTGAATCTCTAGGTAGGGCTAGCTTCTTTGATGTACCACTTTGGATCACTACTACACTTAAACTTTGAGGGGGAAAATAGAGAAATAAAAATGAAAGCAAACTATCATAAGAGAGGTGATATACCAATTTGAATGATGACTTCCAACCAGCAGCATGTTACACATGAAACCAAAATACTAACCAAACATACACTTCTCCAATTTGCATCTTCTCACATCAATATTATATTATGAGGTTATGGATGAATGTTTACGCTAGGAGGACTAGACAAACGACCTTGAATGACACTAATGAATAGACTAACTCACTCAACCTTGACACTTCCTAAAACACTTCACATACCCTACAAGAAGAAGCTTTCCAACCGGAAATAAAATGAAAGAATGAGACAACATGCTAAGGAAATAAGAGTTATCACTTAAGCAAAATCAATCATCCAAGTAGAACACACTATGAACAGTCATGAAGAAGTAAAAATCAATAGTCTTATTGATCGAATGGTATGCAAATGAACAAAGCTTCGCCATACTCAAATGATATACAAAATTTGGCTACCTTGAATGAAGATCATTCGAAACTTTTTACTTACTTGATCTTAACTTTGTTGATAGCTATTATGAAGGCTTTGTGTTAGTCATTAATGATCTAAATTAATAGGTAATGTAAAATCTCCCTTAACAACTTACAAGGTCATTTAGGATGGTTTAGTTAATAATTAGGTCAAGTCATGTTGTCCTTCGATCCTGAAAATTGGAATGTATTTTGCATATATCACACAATTCTTTATAGATAAAAATAAAATATTGAAGTGGTCTGAAAATTGAAATGCATTTTGCATATATCTCACAATTGTTTATAGATAACAATAAAATATTGTCATAAGTGTGTAGAAGATCGATGGTCTGCAGTCCATGATCTATGGCGACCATATAAAGACCTGACCTGATCATTATTTTAATATTATAACTACGCTGCAAGTTGGCAGCAGACTTTAATAAAATTTATTTTCTAATAATACCGTAGGCATCCTTCATCTTTCTCGGGTGAATTGTGGCAGGGAGACCATGTTTCATCAAAAGTCCCATTCCAAATTTTGGAAGTACGGAATGTTTATCAACAATCTTTATCCGATGACGAATCAGAATGGAAGCCGCGGCCCACTTCATCTGCCAGTACGCGAATTGTCTCCCCGTACACCGCCGAGGTCCTCCGTTAAATACCGAAAACTTGAATTCCGATTCCCTTACAAACCTACCAGTACCATCCTTGAACCACCTTTCTGGCTTAAACGCCAGGCAGTCCTCGCCCCATACGCTCTCCAGCCTGGCGGACGAGTACATCAAGTAGACCACCTGCGCTCCTTTCTCCACGGGCGTACCGTCGGGCAGGACGTCGTCTTGTTCGGCCTCTGTGATATCCATAGGAGTAGGCGGATAGAGCCGGAGGGACTCAGTCACCGCTGCGTGCAGATAATGCATCTGCTTTACTTCTTCAAAGTTGAAAGGACGCGGATCACCATGGGCGTCGTGGTTTTGTGTCTCCCTCTGGTCTAGAATGCCTCGTAACTCTGCTAAAATGCTGGCTTCAACATGGGGGTGCTGTGCTACTAGCCAGAAGAACCACGAAAGCCCGGCCGTAATGTTCTCCTTCCCTGCGAGAATGATGCTGATAAGAAGGCTGAGTGTTTTTTTCTCGGAAAAAATCCGGCCGCTCTCCCGTTCCAGACGAATGATGGCCGATGCGATCTCCGAGCGTGGGGAGCCGTCGTCATGGACGTCGAGTTGGGCGCGCAAGCGAGGGTACAGCTCTTCAATAAGAAAGCCATACACAAAGTCTCTGGCCTCTCGAAACCTGCGCTCCGGCCCAATGTTGAAGTACCTCAACAATTTCCAGCAAAGCGTGGGCATACACATACGAAACACGACCCATCGCAGGGCGTCTTCGAACGCCTCCAAGAACGGAACGCTGTGCAGATCCGAGCTAAGCGACCCAGGATCGACCCCTACGCCGAAGATACACATATTGTCATAGGCAAGCCGAAGGAAGACGTTTTGCAGGTCGATAATTGTGCCCTTGTCGCAGGCGTGGCTGAAGACAGGAAGAAGCTTTTGGTGCACCACTGCGGGTAAAGTGGTGGCAACACTGTTGCAGAAAGCGGTGGATAAGAGTACCGTTGCAGCCGACTTGTTGAGTAGCCTGAAACGCTCTCCGTCTTCCCCCACAAGGGACCCGTCCAAAAAGTCCCGTAAGACGTCTTTGAAGTGCTCCCCTTTGCCGAAATTATGGTACCTTGTTCTCAGCACGTACTCTATGTTTGCTGGATCGGCGGTAAATATCTTACTTTTCCGGGGCCCGTGGAGCCTGAAGGTTCCGCCGTTCAGAATGGCAAGACGAGTTAACCAGTTGTAAAAGTCCTCGAAATGAATAAGCACCGAGGGAAGGACGCCCACAACAGGCCAAACTGGAGCTCCTTTAAAAACTCGTTCGCTTCCAAATTACGACTAATACGATGCCTGCAAAAAGACATATTGCAATGGACATCACTTCGACCGGCGTCATGACTATGATGTCTGGAATATCTGATACCACCTCCACTGGAATCTAGCCCCGCACAAATCCTTAGAGCTGGTATCCCGAACTCTTAAGACAACAATATCATCATAGTTCCACTCTCTTATTCCGCAGATAGTCGTTATATAGGATGGCAAAGCCGCGGGCGGTACTGTACGTTGCTATGTATATCAATGGCTGCGCTTGCCCTTTGAATTTTACCTATTTTGGATGATCAGAGATTTCACGTGGATCGTTCAAGCCGTTCGAGTATTGTTCCAACTACATATCTACTGGTTTACGAAAGGTCGCCTTCTAATTATTGATTGATAAACAATATTGATATGTGTACATAATTTTGTGCACCTACTGGTTTTCTTGACATTATTTTAGAGTAAAAGGACTGTCCTTTTTAATTATTAGTTGATAGAAAATATTAATGTGGATATATAATTTTTTATATTAAAATTAAAATTAAAATATATATTTAATACTTATTTAACAATTATTTAATAATAATATAAAATAATTAATGATATTATAATATATAAAATTTATAATTATTAAATATTTAATATATTATTAGGATTAATATTTTTTTTAATAAATTTTAAATTGATTTTTAATTAAAAAGTGTATTTTTATTAATATAAAATTATAGTATAAAGTTAATTATATAAATAATAGGTGGAAAAGTCACATTCCAAAAGTCAAGCCACTTTAAGTTAAATTAGTTTTAAGGGTTTAAAAAATATAAATAAGATAAAAATCCAAATTAAATATATTTCGGAGTATCGGATCCAACAATTTTAAAGCGTTTTTTTTTACCTTTATTCTTTTTAACTTCAGTCCATAACTCTGTAGGAGGTGCATAGGGAATAACAATAGTGAGCAGTGATAATTGAAGTTCAACTTGAGCTTGATCTTTGTTTTCTTTGGTCTATTTGTGTGAAGGCATGTGCCTTGGACATGCTCAGTTTGATGGCAAGAATGACATTTAAACATAATATTTTCATAATCCAAAGCTTGGATTCAAAGGGAATGGTCATGTTTTAGCTGCATTTTATGTGAAAGACTTTTGGTAAGATCCATCTCTACACTAATGTGAGCATAGGTGAAGAGTCCTTGATTAAATCTCTCAAAATCCATTTTAATCAATCTTTTTAAAAAATTTCTAATAATTTCACATATTGAAAAGTACCAAAAAAGATTTGGAAACCGAACCCGAACCGATATTTTGGAGGCATGAATTTTTTAAATTAATTTAAACTATAATTTTCTTTTCAATTTAAAAAAATAATCAAAAATATATATTAAACACATGATAAATTAATTGTATGAGAAATTTCACATCCTAATATAATATTATTTAAATACTCAAATTAAATTACTTTGATTGATAGGTCTATTGATTTCCAGACCACACCACCGTTTGAAACCCAGATGATAATCTGGAATGACTATCAAACCAAAAAAAATACTCAACTTGTGATTCCCGCGGGTGTCGAGAAAAACAAACCAACTGTAAAGAGTCGGAGTCATTCAATCGGATTACGTACACCACAATTTAAGGCCTGCACGTCTGAACAACGCAGAGTCGATGCATTAATAACAATGGCCACCACCACCACTTAAGGCCTGCAATGTGATAACCCTGAACAACGCGGAGTCGGTGCATTAATAACAGCATGAACGCCTGTAAATGTTCTTCCTTCAAGGCTTCTACAATTTTGCCCTAGTCTAGTCTTTTGCTCTTGACACTGTTGATGCGTTTGCTAAGCAGGTCGGGGTTTATTTTTGGTCATGGTGTTTACCTGAATTCAATTCAGTGAATCTTTAGTTTTTTGTTTCTATATATCTACCATCTTGTATATGATATACATTGCTTGCAAGTTTACATCTTTGTAACGCAGCAAAGTAGACCAATCATTTTTATCAATAAAAAGTTTCCAAAAGACATGACCATGAGTCGTTTACCGCATTTGTTTTGACCAATTTTTAGGCACTATCAGATGGTTTGTGGTGAGCTTTAGATCTATCAAAAAAATGATTGAAAGTGGATAATTCGCTTTGTTTTCTGAGATGTAGTGGCCGTGCCTATGTATGCAGCATATTCATGCACGTGACTGCTGAGAAAGACCTCAAAGAAATGTGCTCCCATGGCAAAGCATGATATGGGTTCGAAGAAAAGGTCTTTGAAGACTTTATGAAAAACTTTTAGCATACTTTGTTCTGCCCATCAGCAATTGCTTGAAATATCAATATAAATTTATATTAAAATACTAAATTGAAATATTTAGTAAGTCATAAAATTAAAAAATAATAGTAAGGAAAACATATATTAAAATAGAACGAATATTTAAAAAATTATAAGAAATATATATATTTTTTGGATTGAAAAGCACATTTTATTATATAAAAACTTTATAAAAATAAAATACAGCTAGTCATACAAAAAAATAATTCATGTCCTTAAAAAAATCTGCTTCTTGGACAACCTTACAAAATAATAATAATATGAATTAGAAACAATGTTAAAAAGGTATGTCAATATTAAAATTTTATTGAAGTATAATAATATTGTAAAACTTGTCTTATTTTATGTGAAAAACTTGTCTTATTTTGTGTGGAAAACTTGTCAACTATATGAATAACATTCATCACATATATAAATCTTAGAACAAGTGACAAGGATATATTTATTGTGAAGTGTGCTATTAAACTTGGTACCCACATCGTTGTTTCAATTCATCAACCACTCACCTTCCATATTTTCTACTTTGTCATTAGGAAGCCAACACATCCCCATCGTTATTGTCAAGCCCTGCAACATAGACACTCATATGTGACATGCACTAAAATCAAGGAAATATAGGGATATTAAATCTCTAACATCCAATGTGAACCATTAATTAGGTACGAAATACAATGATCATTTTTGTATCACAAGAACAAGGTAATAACATTCTCTTCATCCCACGGAATGACAAAGAATGGCAATGGAAAAGATACTTATGTGTATAAAATTATGATTTATACATGCTTTCAATGCAATAACACTGCTCCCATAGATTATGATTTCACATATATAGATTTTATTCTTATACAAGATTGATATGCTATTAATGTCATTGTTCAATTGGATTAATAACACAATGCAATGTGGGCATACACAAGTATGAATTTATACAATGCAATGATTACCATAGATGTCTTCAATAGACATTGATAATTTTCTATTATTAAACAACTAATCTAATGAAATATTAACATACTCATTCATGTTGATGTCAATTTAACATATTAAAGGACCTTAAAATAGACAGGGTGAATAAATTTCTATTTATTTTGTGCCAAAAACTTCTAAATAAAAATATAAAGTAAAATAAAAATAGTTATATAGATATAATTCTAAATCATTGACATTGAATGAGAATCATCAATCAAGTATGAAAAGTAAGGATCATTTAGGTAGGTGCATGCCTATTAACATAATTAATATTTCAAAAGTTCAAAACTAAAGATCATTAATATTAAATTAAAAAAAATCAATATATGTGCAACCTCATCATCTATGTGAGAAAGTTTATTATTGTGCGAAGAGAAAGCTTGATTGTGGATTTTGAACTATTATTTTTTATATCTATTTTATAGGTTATGATTTTAATTTAATCACAACCTTACAAACCTATAAAAATGTTTAATAGAAGAATAAAAGTATTGATTAAATAAAAAAATTGATATTAGTGTGAACAACAAAACTGAGTTTTTTTTTTTTTTACTGCATTCATGTACAATGTATACACCCAAATTTGGTCAAGCAAACACAAGTATTATTTATTTTGTGGATTTTAGATTTATAAGTTCCTGATGTTGAATTAAGTTCCCATTCACACGTGTTCTCTTAGGCCTATGTATTTTATATCACTCTGTCATACTAATTTCACTATTTTGTTAAAGTTTTAGTCTTCCATGTCAGTCCTTGTCTACGTCACAAGGATCCTTGGTCTGATTTCTCTTTCATTATTCATTTTTATTGCCTCTAGATAGGAGTGCCTAAATTCAAGAACAATGCACTACTCTCTTATCCGAATCCATCGCACATTTCAGAGTTCTTTTCGATGCAAGTTTTTTTGGGTCTATTTTTATGACCATTTATTGTCAGAATTGGTAAATAAATGATCTTCTAGTAGAGTGAGCACACAATAATTCTACAATAATGACCTTACTTGTATTCAAAAATATGCAAGAAGATGTGTAATAATTTCCTTAATTGATGAATAACTTTACTTTTATTTTATGAATAACTTTACAATAGGTGTCTTATATAGGAGAAAGAACATGCATCTTCCACCTAGAATCATGGAGTTATTTGATAGTAGACTAATGAAGGACAAATGTGTAACAACCACTAAGCTAAGACAAGTGGTAGCTAACTACCATAGACTAAAGAATCACCTAAGCAAGTTAAAGTTACATGTGTATGGATTATCCATTTAATAAATATATAGAATAATAAATATCCTACACCAACAACCCCCTTAAGTATAACTTAGGTGGGTAGAAAATAAAAAATGGGTCTTGGCAACACGACTTGATGAGGTACCCATGTAAAATACAACTCTAAAAAAATGGAGTAAAAGGAGAAAACCCAAAGGAAAAAAACTTCATTCCCAAAAAAGAGACAAATAAAAAAGGGTAGGTCTAAAAATCCACACTCCAACAACCCCCTTATCATAGCTTAGGTGGGCCATAGAATTGGGTCCCAATAATGAGTCCTAATGAGGTACCTAAGAACATAGTGATGATCCCAGTATCTTACAAAATATGAAGGATATATGCCTCCACAAAGAAGAGGGAGAAGGTAAGTACAAAATGTCACATGATGAATGTTGTAGTAGGTCTTTTTACAATAAATGTTGTCTCTTCCTTTCAAAACAAAGAAACCATGAGCTATCAAACTATTAAATTCCTACTCAAGTGGAATGCATATAGGAATGTAGATGTAAATCTCTAGAAAATGCTCAAATGTCTCCCTAATAGTACTCAAATATGCCAAAGTCTGATCAAGTATCATAGGATTAATAATAGAAGATGGTAAATAAGAAGCATAAAATAAAGGGGAGAGAACAACTAGAGAAGAAGATAGACATGGAACATTCACTGAAAGACTTTCCATGGAAAGAAGAGAGCAAGGCTCAACAATCATTGAAACTAAAGACTGGTATGCAAATAAAGCACTCAGATCTACAAGATGAATGTCCACAAGAACATATGAGTCATAGATACTTTGAATATGTATAATCTCACAAGAATCAATAAATTCCTCTGAAATACAAGTCTGTGAAGGCTCTGAAAGAGCAGTAATCTGCATAAGAATGAATATAGAACTTACAATGAGATAAATAAGGCCTAGAAGAATCTCATCTCATAGTAGGGATTCGATAGAAGGAAGAACACTACCTAGAAGACACCATAATCACATCAACAAAAACTATTACAAAATATATTGAATCTTCAATAGCCACAATAATAGGGTCAAATCTAGCTGAAAGAATTCTTAAAATATTTTCAACTACCTTATGCTATTATAATGTGTCTCCACAAAATCTCACTTGATTAACTATACTCATCGCATGATTAAAAAAAATCATTTATCAACTTTGAATCTTTAATTTGTAAAATTTCAAAATCTCTTATAAGCATATGTAATCTTATCAGTTTGAATTTTATATTTCCTTGATGTACATATTATATTATGTTTACTTGGATCTTGTTGCTACTATAATCATTGGCAAAATTGACACATTTAATGCACGTTGGATGAAAAATAGTGCCTTAGCAAATCTTTCTTATTATTCTTTTTAAGAATATTTTTATATTCTTGTGTTTGGGAATTTTGAGCCACCTGATCTACTAGTTCTACAAAACCATTCTCCACAAAGTCCCATAACTCTTGAGAATTGAATAATGTCTTCATCTGGATGCTCCAATACTCATCATTCATTCCATCAAATTGATGAATCTAATTTTTAATAAGTTTGTTTCTACTCATCTTGTCATACTTCAACTAACTTGACAACTTAAATGATTGATCTATATCTAATACTAATTTGAAGTTATGTTGTAATATCAATTTCAATAAAATTCTTATACACACATTTATAAGAAAATACAACACACACACACACACACACACACACACACACACTTCTATTAAAATATATGTTGCTACATACACAGACTTATTCTACTCTTGAATTCCTTTCTTCACTTCTTATTTCTACCAAATGACCCCAATACATTTATTTTATATATTATTTAGAGCTTCATCTAAGAGGTTCCCTGATACATCAAATATGATGGACTATCCTTAATACATCAAATATGATGAAGTATTTTAATACATTGATTAAATTAACTACTTTAATTATTTAAAGACAAAAATTATGAGAGCTACAAATATTAAATGTATATAACATCAAGGTTATATTTCTAACAAAAAAATTGTTATTTGATCAATATCTATAGATTGATGCTACTCTAGAAAGTAATAACTAGCAAGGGCTAATTATGGAGTTATGCAACTCGAGGGTACAATATAAATATTTTTAAATAAATTAAATACATCACTATTTAGAAAAGACATAATTTAAATAACAAATAACTCACAACCAATATGTTATACATAATAAAATTGAAATTTTACTTTTACAATATATTTATAAAATTACACGTGAACTTTTTTTATAAATACATAGATGATTCTAAATCTATCTAAAAGATAAAAATAAAAACTACTTGCATTTAAATAAAGTAATCTTATTTACAATTATTTCATGGCTTTATTCTTCTAAAATTAGCCTAATGACACACTAATATAATTTAGAATGATTGCATGGGTTTATTCTTGTTTAAAATTAGCACTCAATAACACTTATCTAACACTTCTTAATTATTTTCTTTTTTTGTTTGGATTTTTATGAGCTCATAATTTACTAAGAACACTGTATAAAGTGTAAAATCAAATTATTTAAATCCATGTAATTGTTGTTGATTTTCAGTCTGCCATCAAAGATAAGTTTGTGTACAAGCTAAATCATTTTATTTTTAAGAAATTTTATGTTTTCATAATCCATGTGTAGACACTAGAAAACTTCACACTTATAGTTTTCAATGACTAAATGCCTCAGGACCCCTTAAATACCCTCTAAACCTTATTAAACTTTCACCAACCATTCTTAACCTAACCAAATCACTATTCTCCTATTCACATAATATTATTCAAAAATACTATTCAAAAGAACTATTCATTATCACTACTCACTATAGGACCCACTATCACTATTCATGATGACATGGCAAGTGACATGTCATGTGATATAGAATGTGATTTGGGAGGTGATATGGCAAGTGACATGGCTTAGAAGTGAGATGGCTTGATGTGGGACATGATACCCCCTATGGAACCCTTTTCCAAGGTGCTTAATGACCTCATATAAGCATCACAAGGGTCCCCCCTTGAAATATGAAAAATTTCCCCTTAAGGGGCCATCATTAAACATGTATTTTGTCTTGACACATGAAAGTGGCCTTCAAAATGGGATACCCACCTCTTTAGTGCTTTGGAAAAGACAAAGGGCACTATATCCACCCATTTTTGACTTTTTAACCCAAATGGGAGACTCATGATCAAGGTGGGAATCCCACCACCCTCATATTTTGACTCATTCATGCACCCACATGGAAAATGGTACCACATTTTGTGGGGAATCTCTTTAAGTACTTGGATGAAAACAAGAAAGGGTGGTGAAAAGTCTTTGAACCTCATTTATGCCCATGTGCATGATTCCCATTCAAAATTGGATTCATGTGCAAGGTGGGAGACACACCAACCCAAATGGGAGACCCATGATCAAGGTGGGAATCCCACCACCCTCATAGTTTGACTCATACATGTACCCACATGGAAAATGGTGCCCCATTTTGTGGGGCATCTCTTTAAGTGCTTGGATGAAGACAAGAAAGGTTGGTAAAAAGTCTTTTAGCCTCATTTAGACCCATGTGCATGATTCCCATTCAAAATTGGACTCATGTACAAGGTGGGAGACACACAAACCCAAATTTAAGACCCATGATAAAGGTGGAAATCTGACCACCCCATCTTTTGACTCATTCATTTACCACATGGGAAATGGCACCATACTTCTACTATTCTCTTTTTCAGCATGGTTCTTGACAACAAATGCTATAAATACCCCCATTTCCTTCACCCAAGGTGAGTTTGAAGTTAAAATTTGGCTATTAACATCTTGTTTTAGGTATTTGGGGGAGGTCATCATTTTGGAGGTCATCCATATCTTGGAAGAAAATAATTCAAAGCAACAAAGCTTTGCCAAAATTGTCGTAAGATTCCTTCATCACATCATCAACAACATCAACAAGCCTCAAGGTAACCTTATTTATTTATTTATTTTCAGTGATTTAATTAAATCTTTCCTTTAATTAACTTGACCTCTACCTCCTTTACCACCTTTGTCATTGTAATTCCATTTACCTCCTTTGCCCTCTTTACACCTTTGCCACCTTTACCCTCTTTGCCCCCTCATCCCTTTGATACCCTAGTTACTTGTTATTTTATATTTTCAACCATCCATCCCTCTCATTTTATTATCTCAATCAAACCCAACCCAACCTTTCTTTTGACCCTCATCAAATTACCAAACCCAAAACCACAACCTTGCCTTAACTAATTTTCAGCATTAGTATAATCAAACTAGTTGCTTCATTTTGGTTAACTTTGTTGTTCCCAAAATCTGTCACTCATTTTTGGGACAACATATGAACTATTTTGGTCCTACAGGCCAAAAATTCCCTCTTCCCTTCTCAAAAATTGTTCTGGGCATTCAAATTCTCCATTTTTAAAGCTTTTTCAGCTAACGAACTTCACTGGAAGAAATCTATGGAATTTGAAGGCTTAAATCTATGGACTCAATAGGCTTAAATCTATGGACTTTGGAGGCTTAAATCTATGGACTCTATAGGAAAGAAACAAGCTCTCAACACTTAGGAAATTTTAAGGTTGGTTCAATGCCAAGGTTCAACGACGTCAACAAGATTAAAGAGTTAAGTGCTTCAGCAAAAGTTTAAAGTTCAACCGCTTCAGCAAGTTCAACGGCTTCAAACGGCTTTAAAAGACTTAGTGAGAAAGAAGAAGGCTTGAACCATTGAACCATTGAACCTTGAACCAAAATGGTTCAAAGGTTCAACGGGTTCAAAGGTTCAAAGGTTCAATAAGTAGTTGGTTCAAAGCAGTTGGTTCAATCAGTTGTTCCAAGTGGTCAAGTGGAACACAAGAAGAAAGTGATTGAACCGTTGAACTGCAGTTGGTTCAATTGGTCAGTTCAATCAGCCAGTTCAAAGGAATGCCCCAAAGTGAAGAGACCAAGTGCCCTTGCAGAGGGCAGTGAAGAAAAGAAGAATTTGAAGAACAAAGGAATGAACCATTGAACCATTGAACCATTGAACCTTGAACCAAATTGGTTCAACGGGTTCAACGAGTTCAATGGATTCGAAGGGATCAAGGGACTTAGAAAAATAGAGAAGCAATGGAACAAAGGATGAACCAATGAATTGATTGAACCTTGAACTAAAAAAGTTCAAAGTTCAAAGGTTCAAAGGTTCAACGGTTCAAAGGAAGCACCGAACAAAGGGATGGTTCAATCAAAGACCAAGAAAGTGATTGAACCGAGAAAGCAATTGAACTAAGAAAGCAATTGAACCGAGAAAGCGATTGAACTAAGGAAGCGATTGAACCAGGAAAGCAATTGAACTAGGGAAGCAATTGAACCATTGATGTCCCCGCAGACGTCAAATTTAAGATAATGAAATATCCGTCAATTTTCAAATACGACGCATACCCTGTGAACAAATTCAACAACCGGCCAAAGAGATAGCCCGAGAGCTCAGATCGCATATATAGGGACAAAATATAGTGGAAGTCGCCACGTGTTCCTTGTAAAACTCAGTGAAAAGTGCCAAGTGTCAACATCTATTGTTTCTTCCTTTTGTCTCATTATTGAGTAAGGACTATGGTGGGTCTCGGGTGAATTACTAAGGTAAGTGGAGCACACCAAGTGGCATCGTCCATGTGAATCCAAATGAATCGCGCATGTTTCTATAGTATTTCTAAAAGCTCAGCAAAATCCGCCATGTGTCATCTTTCATAGGACTCTCAAAGGATATCTTAAGCTTCTATAAGGTAAATGGATGCTCCCAAGTGTCCTCGCCTGCTTCACAGTGGAAAGCGCCACCTATCCCTTCATCAGGAATAAAGCACCCAAGAGCTCAAAATACAGCAAGGAAAGGGGAAATGATGGAGAAATATCAAAAAATATTTACGCATGGGATATGTTTCTATATGGTGAAGTAGTCAACCAAGTGGACATTGGAGAGTGCAAACATTCAATGGTGCAACCTGTTCTCTTGCATTAAGTAAAGTGAAAATAGTTGCACACACATCAAGAAACACATCAGGTGGCCCATATTTAAGATCGATGCCCGATTCTAGCATAACCCATGGATAGAATTTAAAATGCATTGAAGGCATTGAATGCATCATAGACCATCATTTTTGTGAAACAAAGTGCCCAAGTCTTTCTTGGAGCACTATATATTGGACTCTCTCTTATTGTTTTAAGGGGATCTCTTTGTTATCAAAAAAAAACTCTGCCCAAATTGAAAGGCATTACTGAGACTTTGAGCTCAGATTGTTGATCATATTTCATTATTTAAATAAGAAAACAAGTGACTTTTCAGACTTTGTGCTAGAATAGCTTGGTTGTTGGGGAAATTGTTCTTATGTCTGTTTCCTTAATACATTTTTTGTCCATTTAATTAAATAAGCAAAATTAGTGAAAGTAATCAGGATGGTGTCCTGAAGCTGGCTGTGGAGAGACTTTGTGTTGCCACAATTTTCTTTAGTTTGTCTATTTTCTATTTCTGTGTAAGGGATCTTGGGATGACTTTGTGCTCTCATTATCTTTCATATTTCACTCTTTGGCAGTTGAGGTGGAGACTTTGTGCTACATTTCATCCTACTATGTTACTGCACCCTGTTACAGTTACTTGTCACTACCCGAAAGGTTCCTATTGTCTGCTGAACAACACTTTTGAAAGAAGAGGAGTGCCTTCTGTCATTTCATCAGGGTTTATCCTTTGATTGGTGAAAATCATCTCTGAGAAAAGAGAGATGGATGGTGTTATCCTACCCCCGAGTGTTATTTTTAGCTTATTTATAGTAGATTAGCATATATATATATATATATATATATATATATATATATATATATATAGCCCCTTCATACTTACAAGGAACCTTCCCTTGATGAGAGGAGAGATTTGTCCCCTTTTGATGTAGTAAACCTGCACATTTGGCTGACCAATTTCCCTATGCTGTGGTTAAAGAGACCTATTTTGCTCATCAGTTAGCTGATTGACAAAATATTCACCCAACAGTTTTTGGTGACTCTGCTAGAGATTTACGTGGAATCTGAAGCCTCAAGTTTCAAATTAAATTAGTCCTTGCCCTTATCCATTATAGACTCTGGTGACTCTAATCTGTGTCTTACCCATTATCATTATAGCCTTACCATCTCCCTCCACCTCCACACCAATTGGGATATAATGCGCAGTTTGAAGCCTCAAGCTTCAAGATGAAGCAGGGCCAGTTCTTTCCCATTTTTGTTTTACAATCTGGCAAATCCATAGTATATGCGAAGCCAAAGGGCTAACGGTATTGTTGACCCTGTATTCAAGTTGGTACAACAAAGTAATTTTGATCCATTTCCTTCACCATCTCGCCTCCAACGAACTAGGAGCTTTCCTCCTACTAAAGTCAAGTCTCCATTACCGGGCAAAGTGTCCATTTCCGCTATTAATAAAGCTTTGTCAATACTTAACTCTCTAAGATTTGTTATTCCACCTTTCCATAGCCATACTATGACAATTCAAGGCCCTTGGGGTGACTCTTTTGGCCTACTCAATTTAACTCCACCTCTACATGAACTTCCACATAGCTCAAGGAAAAATTTCCCCAAGTTCTATGGTGATGGGAAGTTCCATCTTGATGAGCATATTGCAGCCTTCAGCATAGCCTATGGCGTAATAGGTGTGGAGTATGAGGATGTAGCAGTAAGGCTGTTCGTGGAAACTTTACAAGGTGCTACTACAGACTGGTTTTATCATCTGCAGGCCCAGACTGTGACTAAATGGAACACTCTCAAAGCCAAATTTGAAGCCAAATTCAAGCCTATAGAAGATGCGCATGCCCTGCTAGCTCAACTCACACAAATGAAGAGGGAGCCTCATGAACCAATGAGGGATTTCATAGCCAAGTTTGACAAGCTGAGGAATAGGATTCCTGTAATTACTAAACCTACAACTAAAAATTTCAAATGTTTTTTCATCAAATCTCAACTTCCTGAAGTGAGTTTTTTGCTGAGATGTGCTAGCCAAATAGACCTTGCTGTAGCTCAAGATTTGGCCACTGAGGTGGAAGATGACCTTATCTTGGTAGGAAAGATAAGGAGAGATCCTAACAAAGGTAAATCTTCTTCATCTTCTGAATATTCATCTACAAGCACCATTGATCAAATGGTACAAAAGCTGGCAAACGAACTACTAGCCTTGAAAAGATAAGTGGCCCAAGGTATGTCTACTTCTCCTTATTGGGATATGCCAAGGAGGAAATTTTAGAACAAGTCATATCAATGCAATGCTGCCAGAAGTTAAGGGCAACCAAATCATTTGCCTTCCCCATAGGGGAAACTTGCCATTGAAGCAGCACCAGCTAACTCAGCAGTTGGATATCTAGAAATAGAACATGATTTCTCTTTCCAACCTGAGTTTGAGAAAGAAAATGATGCTGATATTTTTATAATAGAGCAAGAATAATCAGCTGCTGACTCCAACATTGGTTTCCTAAATTACCAAGATGAACCCAGAGATAAAGGTGAAGCAGTTGATGGATCATATGCTATATTCACCCAGTCCCAGAACTAGTCAGCCCAACAAGCTGATAAAGTAAAAATAGGGGAAAGTTCTCAGCATGCAATTTCAATTTCCAAATGAGGAACTTCTCTGCCTTTCCAGTCAAAAGACCCAGTGAGTAATAAAAAGTTAAATACATCAAGCATTCCTCCATCTTCAATTTCAATTCCACATACCAGTACCACCCCTCCTAAAAACTATAAAGATGAACTGCCTTCCTCTGTTCCTAGTCCATTTCAGTCATTTGACATAATCGACCATGTTAAGAAGAACAAATTTTAAATGTCTGAATTTTAATTCTTGTAATCCAATCCTGAGTAGTTGGATAGGTTAATTCAGTGTGTGAAGAATAAAGCCATCCCTGCAGGACAAGATGTTAAAAAGGTAACTCATGATCCCCCAAAGAACATGTCCATCCTAAACAACCTTGTCAATGCTCCTCCTACTGCTTCTGGAAGGACTGAACCATTTTATGTCTCCCTGCTGATAAATGGACATCAGTTGAACAATTGCATCATAGACTCAGGTGCGTTAGACAATGTCATGCCTACCAAAATAGCTGAATTCCTTGGTCTCACACTGACCAAGACAGTTGGGAGATGTTTCTCCATGGAGAATAAATAAGTGCCACTACTGGGACAAATCAAGGATGCCCAGTTTGCATTTACCATCTTTCCAAAAAAGAGAATCAAGATGACAGTCCTAGTGGTTGATGTCCCAGTCTCATATGGCATCCTTCTTGGGCAAAATTTCTGGAAGGATGTTGGAGGAGAATTGAGCATGGACCTGTCTAAAGTGAGGATCCCTGTCAAAGGCATCATGCAAAGGTTGCTTCCTGAAAAGGAGGCAAAATATGTTGTCACCCAAGCATTGATCCCTGAAGCTCAAATTTTGTTTGAGTCTTCAGGCAGGGATAACTATTTTTTATCTACTGAAGATGTTCCTGTTACTGTAGATGAAAGTCCTATAGATGGACATCTAGGAATTGGTTCAGATAAAACAATAGAAGGCATGAGAGAGCATAGTGCAAGACCAAAGGAATTCTCCTCTCCAAACAAAGAAAAATCTGAGAAAAGAGCCATTTTTGATGATGTATGGATATTAGGATTTGATGGCAGCTGCTCTTCTAGAGATGTTGGAGCTGAGACTATGTTGATATCTCCTTAAAGAGATATCTTTCCTTCTTCATACAAGTTGCAGTTCAGCAACACCAACAACACTTTCGAGTATGAATCTTTGTTACTTGAGTTGAAGGCTGCTAAAGACAAAGGTGTCAAACTCCTTCATGCCAAAGGAGATGCTGAGCTGATGGTTTGTCAAGTATATGATGGGGACAATCAAATCATGTGCTGGACTGAACCATAAGAGCAACAAACTATGGTAGTGGACCATACTAATGCATGCCAAAGTTAGGAAAAGGAACTCTTTGCCAAGAGAGCAAAGATTTATAGTTTTAAGATTGGAGACCACACCTTGCCATGGGGCAAGAAAAAAGAACCAAAAGGAGTGCACAGAAAATGTGATTCCTGGTGGAGACTTTCATTCACCCATCACTGATTCTAAGGAGAAAATGGTTTCTTATTGGTTTATCAAGATGGAAGACCATTTTCACTGTCTCACAGTGGGCGGCATCTGAAGTGCTTCAAATCTTGAGGCATCAAATAAGATCATCTGTACATATGTATATTTATATAGTCTTTAGTTCTATTTTGTGCTTTTTGTTTTTGTTTTTGGCACCTTTCTTTTTGGATAGCATGACTCCGTAGCCCAATGGCACACTTCAAGGCACTGGAGATTTTGGTTTCTACTTCTCTCAACTGTTCCAAGTGTTCAACTGAAAGAAGTTCCCCAATTAGAGCCAGCTGTTGTTCCCAAAATTTGTCACTCATTTTTGGGACAACATATGAACTATTTTGGTCCTGTAGGCCAAAAATTCCCTCTTCCCTTCTCAAAAATTGTTCTAGGCATTCATATTCTCCATTTTTTAATCTTTTTCAGCTAACAGACTTCGCTGGAAGAATCTATGGACTCTGCAGGCTTAAATCTACAGACTCTGCAGACTTAAATCTACGGACTTTGGAGGCTTAAATCTATGGACTATACAGGAAAGAAACAAGCTCTCAACACTTAGGCAATTTCAAGGTTGGTTCAATGCCAAGGTTCAACGACATCAGCAAGCTTAAAGAGTTAAGCACTTTAGCAAAAGTTTAAAGTTCAACCGCTTCAACAAGTTCAACGGCTTCAAATAGCTTCAAAAGACTTAGTGAGAAAGAAGAAGGCTTGAACCGTTGAACCATTGAACCTTGAACCAAAAATTTTCAAAGGTTCAACGGGTTCAAAGTTTCAAAGGTTCAATAAGCAGTTGGTTCAAAGCAGTTGGTTCAATCGGTTGGTTCAAGCAGTCAAGTGGAACACAAGAAGAAAGCGATTGAACCGTTGAACCACAGTTGGTTCAATCGGTCGATTCAATCAACTGGTTTAAAGGAATGCCCCAAAGCAAAGAGACCGAGTGCCCTTGTGGAGGGCAGTGAAGACAAGAAGAATTTGAAGAATAAAGGAATGAACCGTTAAACCATTGAACCATTAAACCTTTAACTAAATTAGTTTAACGGGTTCAACGAGTTTAATGGATTTGAAGAGATCAAGGGACTTAAAAAAATAGAGAAGCGATGGAACAAAGGATGAACCAATGAACCAATTGAACCTTGAACCAAAAAAGTTCAAAGTTCAAAGGTTCAAAGGTTCAACGGCTCAAAGGAATCACCGGACAAAGGGATGGTTCAATCAAAGACCAAGAAAGCGATTGAACCAAGAAAGCGATTAAACTAAGAAAGTGATTAAACTGAGAAAGTGATTAAACTAAGGAAGTGATTAAAGCAGGAAAGCGATTGAACCATTGACATCCCCACGGATGTCAAATTTAAGATAATGAAATATCTGTCGATTTTCAAATACGGCGCAGACCCTATGAACAAATTCAATGACCGGCCAAAGAGACAAACTGAGAGCTCTGATCGCACAGATAAGGACAAAATATAGCGGAAGTTGCCACGTGTCCCTTGTAAAAATTAGTAGAAAGTGCCAAGTGTCAACGTCTACCATTTCTTCCTTTTGTCTCATTATTGAGTAAGGATTGTGGTGGGTCCCAGGTGAATTGCTAAAGTAAGCAGAGCACGCCAAGTGGCATCATCCATGTGAATCTAAATGAGTCCTGCATGTTTCTATAGTATTTCTAAAAGCTCAACGGAAGCTGCCATGTGTCATCTTTCGTAGGACTCTCAAAGGATATATTAAGCTTGTATAAGGTAAATGGATGCTACCAAGTGTCCTCGCCTGCTTCACGGTGAAAAGCACCACCTATCCTTTCATCAGGAATAAAGCACCTGAGAGCTCAAAATATAGCAAGGAAAGGGGAAATGATGGAGAAAGATAAAAAAA
Organism: Torreya grandis; assembly: GCA_037957365.1. NCBI lineage: Eukaryota > Viridiplantae > Streptophyta > Pinopsida > Cupressales > Taxaceae > Torreya > Torreya grandis. The sequence continues at coordinate 381,863 of JARHVA010000271.1, forward strand.
TATCTATGCATGGGATATGTTTCTAGAAGGTGAAGCAACTGACCAAGTGGACATCAAAGAGTGAAAACATTCAATGGTGTGGCCTGTTCTCTTACATTGAGTAAAGTGAAAATAGTTGCGTACACATCAGGAAACACATCAGGTGGCCCATATTTAAGACCGATGCCTGATTCCAACATAGCCCATGGACATAATTTAAAATTCATTGAAGGCATTGAATGCATCATAGGCCATCATTTTTGTGAAATCAAGTGCCCAAGTCTTTCTTGGAGTACTATATATTGGACTCTCTCTTATTGTTTTAAGCGGATCTCTCTGTTATCAAAAACAAATCTCTGCCCAAATTGAAAGGCATTAATGAGACTTTGACCTCAGATTGTTGATCATATTTCGTTATTTGAATAAGAAAACAAGTGACTTTTCAGACTTTGTGTTGGAATAGCTTGGTTGTTGGGAAAATTTTTCTTATGTTTGTTTCCTTAATAATTTTTTTGTCCATTTAATTAAATAAGCAAAATTAGTGAAAGTAATCAGGAAGGTGTCCTGAAGCTGGCTGTGGAGAGACTTTGTGTTGCCACAATTGTCTTTAGTTTGTTTGTTTTCTATTTCTGTGTAAGGGATCATGGGACAACTTTGTGCCCTCATTATCCTTTGTGTTTCACTCTTTGGTAGTTGAGGTGGAGACTTTGTGCTACATTTTATCTTGATGTGTTACTATGCTTTGTTACAGTTACTTGTCACTACCCGAAAGGTTCCTGTTGTCTGTTGAACAATACTTCTGAAAGAAGAGGAGTGCCTTCTATCATTTCATCAGGGTTTATCCTTTGATTGGTGAACATCATCTCTAAAAAAAGAGAGATGGATGGTGTTATCCTACCCTTGAATGTTATTTTCAGCTTATTTATAGTAGATTAGCATATATATATATATATATAGCCCCTTCATACTTATAGGGAGCCTCCCCTTGATGAGAGGAGAGATTTGTCTCCTTTTGATGTAGTAAACCTACACATCTGGCCGACCAATTTCCCTATGCTGTGGTTGAAGAGACCTATTTTGCTCATCAGTTAGCTGATTGACAAAATATTCACCCAACAAACTTAGCAAAGCATCTAATTTTCTCAATTAATTTAATATCATTTATTGTATTTTATTTCAATTTTTTAGTCATTTAAAGTAAATATATTTCTTTTATAATTTCCACTTAAGTGTTTTAAATAATGTGGATTGACAACCTTTTAGAAAGCTTTCGCTTATAGGATCTAGCTCATGCTAAGCAATCCACCCATCTACTTGTCTAACAAATAAATTTATTTAAGTGTTTTCTTATTTTCAGGTCATCCTCCTAAGACAAAGATGATCTCTCCATAATAACTTAGATTTAATGTGTACACATTCAATAGGTATTCTTCCACACCCTTCTTAATTAGTTTCTTCTTTTCACACTTAACAAAAATAAACAATTAGATAGAAACATTTTGACACGCCCGTTGGGACCCTTGAGTTTTCTTGAGTCCTTAGATGTTTTATGAAATTTATAATTTCATTATTGAAATTTATTTAATTGAATTCTCATAAAATTAATCTTCTTTCTTTACAAAAAAAAATGAAAAAAAAAAAAATTAGTTGCATTCTTTTATATATTAGTTTTTTATTACATTTCTAAAAAGAAAGAAAAGAGCATTCATTCTAGGATTAGGATTGAATTTTCATGTTGCATTTAGGTGCATTTTAGTTGTTCTTGTCTTCATTCAAATAAATAAATAAAAATTTCTTTTGGTTAAAATTGAGTGCATCCATTAATTGCTTGCTTGATTTTAGCTCACCTAATTTAGTTAAAAGTATTATGAAATAATCGTAGTTTACAAATGTTACACAAACCAAACCACTTGCACAAAAAAAAATAAAAAAAACACTTGAGACAAGGCTCGACTAGGATTTCATCACATAGTGGATCACCTTACCCTTTCCTAGTTGTCTTACTTGGATTTAATCACCAAGGGGATAACGAACTCAGTTCTCTGGTTGAGTATAAACTCTGAAAATTGGTATATATTGGCTAAGCACCTGCACTAACTGTGTAATTGTGATGTGAGGGGAGCAAGCCCCAAGTACCAGGCCACATACTTAGACCAATACAGACTTCTATTTAGTGCCTAAACATGCCCCAAAACCAAACATAGACTACCTTTTTTAGGACCTATTCAAGCCAATTTCCTCTTCACATTTTTTTAGGTCATAAGCTAAAAGAGAGATTGAAAAGAATCCTAGGATTTAACACATTATTTTTGAATGCATTATTTGCCTTGAGTCTTTTCATTTGTCTTTGTTTGGGGTGTGAGAATATATCATCCTTTTCTTATCTTCTCATATGGTTCTCACTCGCCAATAGAAAAAATATCTTGAGGAACAAAACCCACCACCAAATCAACCATTACTAACTTTCACCTCTTCATCCATGAAACATATTTTTAACCTACAGACTCCCCTCACTATCTTACTTGGGTAGTCCTAGGAGATGCATATTTTGTCACTTTTCTAAACAACAATCATGCAGCCTTACAACACTACCCAAGAATCATGTCTTACCAAATCTTGGTTTCAACCCCACCCGTAGATCTGCCTTATGACATGCCTCTCTACCTTATGGTAAATACCTCCATTACCATAGGACCCACTTAGCCTTTAGTTGTCTAAATGTTATCATCAACCAACAACTCCTTCGAAACTAACCCACCAACCCAAAATACCACTACCCTTATACCTCTTACTAATCACTCCCCCGTAATGGGAGTGCCTACCTCTAACACTAACGATCTTCCTCTAGTTACCTCCAATCCATCAAACATTACTCTACTTCCAAGCTTTGTGGTGTCCATACCCTCTATGTTACCACCAATCAGCACAAGATTCACCACCCTTCCATCGGCCACTAACCCGACCACCACTTTGACCCAACACACAACCTTTAGCTATCTTCATAACCCACAAGGGTATATGCCCACTATCCAACCACCCACCTCTACCCAACCATTAACATCTACATACTAATACATATCTTCAACCCAACCTCCAAAGACCACATATCATTATGTGGAATCATCTCAACCATCTACTAACTATTCACACATTGCCTAACCTCAATAAAACATGCCATATAACTATGCATCCCAAAAAACTCAAGAAGACTTCATGAAGTTGATCATGGACAAGGTGATTACCCTTGAGTCATCCATCTCTGAAGCCCATAATCTCTTATCCTATGATCAAATTTTCAATGAGCCTAGTCACCCTTCGGTCCCAATCAGACCTTATCTAGCCTAGTGGGAACTTCCAAAATTTAGCAAGTTTAACAATAAAGAATACCCTCAACAACATTTAAAAGCATTTAGGCATTCATGCTACCTGATTTCCCACGATGACACTCTTCTCCTCTATACCTTTCTTATGCCATTATCCAGACCAACATTAGATTGGTATAGTGCCATACCCAAACATTCCATCCTCTCTTTCACCCAATCAGCCCAAAACTTCTTGGATCACTTTTCGATCAATATATCTAGGAAAGTTTCTATTACCGACATCTACTCCATTCAGCAGTTTGAAGATGAATCTATTATTGATTTTGTGGCTCGTTAGAGGATCATAATCAACCAACTTTCCTTTTCATTACCTCAACTTGAGCTTATAGAGATCTTCACCCAAGCATGTGCAAAACATATTTCATCCACATTGCATGTTCAAAGCTTTTGGACCTTTGATGAAGCTTTTACCATGGCTCACAAACTAGAGAACAAAGCCATTAATGAAGGTTAAATTTGAAGATCAAGAACTCAACTTACAAACCCAATAAGCCCTTTTCTTCCAAACCAAACAACTAAACCAATCCCAATACTAAAAATAAAGTAACCACCAATGTCATTGTCCTCAAAGTTGTACCACCACCATCTACCAACTAATAGAACCCAAGGAACCAAACCTCTAACTCCTCTAATTATTCAAACCAAAACCAAAATAACCAAACCTGGAATAATCATAATCTATTAAATTCACTTGGGGAGCCCTATCCTTATATTTTAGAAAATTTACTAAAAGCCAATATCATCCAACTTCCACCAATTAAACCACCCCAACAATTTGATACTTCTTACTCTATACCGGGTTAGTATAACGAGAATGACCATTACGCCTTTCACCAAATCATAGGACACGACATCAATAGGTGAAACACTTTCAAATACTTTGTTTAATCTCTCATTGACAGGGGGAGCTTACGTTGGACAACCCCAATGCACTACCAAACTAGGCCCTTGACATATTCCACAAGCCTTTTCCTAATCATGCTCCTTCTACCCCTTATCATGCCAATAAACTAGAACCATCCCATGAGGCACATACTATTAATGTGGTTACTAATGAACCCAGTGTTGAAGAAAACATAATCTCAATCGCCTATTTCCCCATACCCCTAATGGAAGGGGAAAAACTATCTTCTATTCCTTTGGACACCCAAACAAAGGAAGCCACTGTACCCACAGCTCCATTGGAGGATACCACACCTACCTGCCATATCATAGAACCATCCACTCCCTCTTTGTAAGCTATCTCATAAGAGAAGATAACTTCATCCACCCAACCTCTGATTTTGGAACCTTCTATCAAAAACCAAGACAAAGGTAAAGGAACGGTTCCTTCTCCTCCACCTAAGGGCTTAACCATTAAAAATAAGACCCAAGTAACCAAACCCATTGAAAACCAAAACAACTAAAGAGGTAAAACCACCAAAAGGCCCAAAACCCCAAATTTTACCTCCCTCAAACTTGACCTCCATTTTGGGTCCTCATCCCTCTATCTTGAGCATGAAGCCTATTACTTTTATCAAAATCCCACCACCTTTATTGGTCACACCTTCATACTTGCTTCTAAGACACCTCTCCTCACTACACCGATGATTCTTAAGTTACCTATCTTTCCATCCTATGCCTCCATCTTGTCAACCATCTTGTTTAAACCAAAACCATCAAAGAATACTACCTTACCTAAGACACCTATCACCAAACCCACGTCCAAATAACCTTCTACCTCAACACCCAAAGAAAAACCCTCTAAATCTTTATCACCTTTAGTTGACTTGTATTCAACCATTCTATAAATTTTTCTGCGAACCTCTTCATTGGCCTTACCACCCATAAAACCTTTCGAACCTTCATGTCCTAAACCATCATGGTTCAACAATAATTTGATTTGCCTATAGGACACCTGACCATGACATAGAGAAATGTAAAGCTCTCCAAACTCTTATCCATTAGCTTTATGATGAGGATGATCTGTTAATACATGACCCTCCTATGCCACCCCTACTAACCCAAATAAAAACCATACCTACCCAACACCTACCCACTCCTCCACCTTCACCTACGAATAAAGGCAAGTTAGACAACTCCACTACCTCAACCTCTCATGTTATCCATACAATCAATGTGGTCACAAGATCACAATAGAAGGATAAAGGGAAGGCTAAGATGTCCATTCCTTGGACTTATCCCTCCCTAAACTCCCAAGCCAATAATACCCAACCATCTCCATCATTAAAAAAACCCAAGGTGTCTATCTTAGGTGCCTCCCCATCTAACCCTCCATACCCTAACCCATATGCAATATCCATTTGAAAAGCTATCCTCAAGTAACTTTACCAAACTCCAACAAAAATGAGTTTGTATGAGTTATTTTTTACCTCTCCCCATCACCACAAACACCCATAAAAGCCTTGCAATCCATTGAGGTCCAACCTAATGACCCTCAACCTCTAGTTGCCTTTGTTGGTTCCCTTCAAACTTCCAACCTTGTCACCTTCAAAAATTAAAAAATACCTTCTATTCATCCAGAGGATCTCGATCCCCTTCTTCATTACATCATACATTAATCAAACCTACATCAAAAGGGTGATGGTTGATGGAGGATCCAACATCAATATTATCTCCTCCCACACCTATGACTAGCTACACTTACCCATGAACATCATGTTTGAAAGCACATCAATCCTTCATTATTTCAATGATAACATAACTACTACCTTGGACACAATTATCCTCCATATCTGTGTAGGGCCCCATATCATTCCTAAAATTTTTTATGTTGTAGAAGGAGAATTATAATACAGTGTTTTACTCAGGCACCTTTGGATTCATGCCATGAGTTGTGTCCCTTCCACCTTACATTGATGTGTCAAATTTGAGCACGAAGGGAAAGTTGTGACTATCCAAGCTGAACCTAGTCCTTTCACATCTTACAATATGACATATCAGCCTAATGACATCCATATTCATCTTTCATTCACCTCACAATCATCTGCTAATGATACAACCCCACCAACCAAAACCCATGACACTTTCACACCAAATGTTGATGAAGCTTATACTAGCTCATTTATCCCTTCTTCCCAAAATTATGTAGAGAAACCCATGGAAACCACATTCCAACATCTTTCCCTTGAGGAATATAGACTCTTAACCCTAGATGCCTTCTCTACTCCCCAAGAATATGGGAATCTCAGACATGACCCTTCCTACGACCTTAACATTGGAACAATCATCCCCTTTGAGATCCCTAACCATCAAACAAATTTCATTTATGGTGGACTTGATCAACCACTTTTAGCCCCTACTACTACTTCATCCATCTAAATATTTACCTCTAACTTTTTCCATCTTAGAAAACTAGAGTTTGCTAAGTTGTATCTTCATAGATGTGCTTGGAAAGGATTTAGCCTTGGTCACTATGAACAAGGGCCTCATGAGTTACCCCATATTATAAATTTGAAACCTCATGAGTCATTTGGTCTTGGATATGAACCACCTAAAGAACCCATAAATTCATCCAAACCTATTTCCACCATGGAGGAAGATATCTCATCCTCACCAACCCAACCACTTTCTCCACTGAAGATCCTGACATCATCCCCCCTAACTTTTTTTTCTATTCAATATCATTAGTTTGGGCCCTCTCATCTACCAAAAGGGTGGCCAAACCAAAGTCCTTCCACTCATACAACCTAAAATTTTAGAGAGTGATTCTCCTACCATCAACACCATCTAACCTCATCCAACATTAGGATGATGATTCCATTCTTACCTACCTCGATGTGGGGCATTCTTCTATGCATAAATCCCTTCCTCATAAGGCCTAGACCATGTTGAATGAATCCACCATGGATATCAATTTGGGCACTCTGAACAACCCCTACATTATCAAATTGGGATAATCATTGAATGCCAAAGAATTTTGAGACTTATCCACTTTCCTCCAAGACCACAACATAACATTCACTTGGTCTTACAGTGATATGCCTAGGATTGAACCCACCATTTCTACCCATAACATAGTCACTCATCGTGATGTTAAGCCTATTAAATAGAAACTTTGATGCATGCATCCTCGCATAACCATTCTCATTAAAGAAGAGCTTCAATGTCTCCTATCTATAAACTTCATTTAACTCATTGAATACCCATAATGGGTCTTAAATATCATCCCTATCACCAAAGTCACTGGGGGTCTATGTATTTGTGTGGACTTTCATGACCTTAACCTCACCTACCACAAGGATGACTTTTCTCTATCTAGCATTGACCAACTTGTTGATCTTACAACCGGCCATGAGATGCTATCTCTCATGGATAGGTTTTCAAGTTATAATCAAATCTTGATTGCTCTTTAAGATCAACACAACACTATCTTTACCACCCCTTGGAGAAATTTTTACTATAGAGTCATGCCTTTTAGGTTAAAGAACATTGGGGAAACCTACCAATGTGCCATGACTCATATCTTCCATGATATCATCCATAATATTATAGAAGACTATGTGGATGATCTTATCAAGAAATCCAAACTCTAAAAATATCACTTGATTGTTCTTATGATCATATTCGAACACCTCATTCATTATCATGTTTGCCTTAATCCCAAGAAATGCATTTTTGTAGACCTTTTAGGAAATCTTCTTGGTTTTATCATCTCTCTTCATGAAATCAAAGTAGACCCTGCTAAATTCAAAGAAATTTTGGACATACCTCTTCTAACCAACCTTAAGTAGATATGTATCCTATAGGGAAAACTTTAATCCATTCACTATTTCATTTCCCAACTTTCAGACTGGTGCCAACCTTTCCATCACCTTATGAAGAAGGATGTATCTTTCAAATAGAATAGGGATTGTCATAAGGCCTTTGATTCAATTAAATTGTACCTTTTGTCACCACCTGTCCTCACCTTCCTAAGGATGACCACCCTTTTTACCTATATATCTCTTCCACTAACTATTCCTGAGGGGCAATGTTGGCTCATCAAGATGAATAACACAAAGAGAAAGCTGTATACTACATTAGCCGCACACTTGTAGTATATAAAACTTGATATACACATAAAAAAACTCTACTTAGCATTGACCTTCATGGCCACCAAACTCTGCCACTACCTTCTTAACCATAAAACCTATGTCATAACTAATACCGACCTGATCAAGTACATACACTGTAAACCATACCAAAATCAACATATGGCTAAGTGGATCATGTTCCTAGTTGAATTTAACCTTGAATTCCTATAGCAGAAATCAATTAAAGGGTAGGTCATTACCGACCAATTGGTTGAAGCTCCTTTACCAAACAACCAACCACCTCCTCTTTCCTTTTCAGATGAGTATATCATAACTCTTTTTCAAGAAGATGGTATAACCTACCAAATAACCATGTTCTTCGATGGCTCAAAGTATGAACAAGGAGGGGGTGTTAGAGTTATTCTCATTCCTCTCGATGGTGAAACCCTTCCTCTCTCCTTCACACTTGACTTTAAATGCACCAATAATATGGCTAAGTACGAAGCCCTAGTCATAGGTCTCCAAATTGCTCTAACCTTAAGAATTAAGACAATCCATGTCTTTGGTGATTCCCAACTTGTGGTCAAATAGGTAAATATATCATATCAATGTAAGAATGATGTCTTCCAAAAATATAAACTTTTAGTTGACAAACTCTTAACATCATTCAAACATTACTTGGTCCAATCCGTTCCCTGATCTACTAATAAATTTGTAGACACAATGGCCTGCCTTGCTTCCCAGATCTCTTCTTAGCCTTCCAATTCCAAAATATTTGTCACCATTCATAGTTTTACCACACCCTCTTATAGCCAATATGACCTCCTTACCATTTGTAATGTGGAGAAATTCCCATCCAACATTTGGTATGACCAAACTTTCAACTACCTCAACCTAGGCATCGTTCCTCCCAACCTCTCTAAGAACACCTGCAAAAACTTTGTTCAAATTACATCTCATTATACCATACTAGGGGGAATACTTTACAAATGTGGTTTTGATGGTCTCCTTCTTTGTTTCCTATGCAACCATGAAGCTTCCCATGCAATTAGGGAAACACATGATGGGATTTGTGGGGGACACTTTAGTGGTCTAGCGGTTGCTAAATGTATCCTTCACCTTGGTTATTATTGGCTGCCCTCAACCAGGACTATTGTGATTATGAAAAAAAGTATGTTAAATGTCAACATCATGCTAATTTACATCATGCACCAGCTAATGGCCTCCAAGTATCTAAGGACTTTTGGCCTTTCTCACAATGGGGGCTTGATCTCATTATGGAAATCAACCCCCACATATTAGCATAGCTCCATCATCACAGCCATCAAATAATTTACCAAGTGGGTGGAAGCTATTCTTCTTATCTTGACCAAAGTGGAGAAGATTTTCAACTTTATCAACCATCATATCATCTATCGCTTTGACATTACTCATAAGATCATTACCGATAATAGAAAATCCTTCAAAAATAAGCAAGTCTAAGGTTTATGTTATGCATTTAGCATCGATTTAAGATTTTCCTTGCCTTATCGATCATAAACAATTAGACATGCAGAAGCCTCTAATAAAATCCTTAACAAAATACTAACCAAAATTGTTAGTGCTTTAGGTCAGGATTAGAACTTGCACATCCCATTCACCTTATGGGCCTATCGTACTAGAATTCAAACCTTTATGGGTGCTACTCAATTCTCTCTAGTTTTTAGAGCAAAGGCAGTCTTGCCTTTTGAAATCTAAATTCCCTCTCTTCGCATATCTTTGAAAGATATTATTTATAAAGAAGAGTATCATCAACACCATTTAGCTCAGCTTGAACTACTTGATGAGCATCATTTAGTAGCCTTTACCCACATCCATACCTATCAAGAGCATATCAAATGCACTTATAACAAGCATCTCAAATAACATGACTTCAATATTGGAGACCTTGTCCTAAAATAAAACTAACACATGACCAACATAGAGAAGAGTAAATGAGGAAAGTTTGCTTTCAATTGGATTGGACCCTACATCATCACCCATAAGTATGGATCAAGAACTTATCATTTGTCCTCTCTCTAAGGTAAACCAGAAATTGAGCCTCTCAATGCTTTGTATTTGCATCTATTTCTTGTTTAAAAAGGATCAAGCTCACCCCTTTTTTTCTAACTTAAGTTCATCCCTTGATTACAAGATCTTAATCTTCACTTATCTTTCTCCTCTCCTTTTGAAGGCAATTGATTACAATATATAACCATGTGATTAACCATACATTCATAGCCTAATCCTAAATGTGGGTACCGTGGCTCTACCCATAACATGGTTCTCATGAATACTTTTCGTCTCTAACAAGATAGAATTCCATGGTAATTATCTCTCAAAAACCACACCTTTTCATATCATTAACCTTCTTGTGTTAAAATTTTTCCTTCATAAAGGTAAACCTATGAACCTAATTAGACTTGTCCATGTCTAAAAAAATTGCATCTATAAATATTTGGATAACAAAATACTATTTGGGTCAATATCTTAAGCATTGCAGACTATTCCCTCGAAGGATAGCTGCCCAAAAACAAAATAAAAATTATCAAATATAAGGTAGACTACTCCCTTGAAGGATAACTATCAAGAGAATTAAACTAATCCAATAATCTTAGACCACCCCTTAAAGGATGGCTAAGTTAACTTTGTCAAAATAAAAGCAATTTCTTGGAAGCTTCCAGTATCGATCAACTTCCCATATACAAAAATAAAGTAAAAGATCCATTATCACAACAAAATTTAAAGCTGCAATCGACTCTCAAACAACATAATAAGTTGGAAGCTGTAATCAGATTTCACATGTAGACTTCCCACATTGATCAGGCTACATATAACATACAACATGGACTTATCTATTACCGTTCTTAGGCCACCTATAGAAGGGACAAACTATTTCAATTGAGGTTATCATACATATCACCCATTACCCTTCACACCACTTATCACCCATCTTCCCTTTAGACTATCTGTAAATCAGGGAATTTAGAACTTATTTATCACCTTATGATTAAGAAATCTTTTTTTATCAACTCATGATCGCTCATGCACAATTTTTGAAGGGATTATATTCATTAAGCCAATCCTACTTTGGGTCTATTTTCAATTCTTGTAAAAAATAAAGCATCGTGCCCTATTCTTATCTTAATGTGCTTGGTTGATGTTTTCATCATGACTTTTGCCATCCAGTGTTGCAACAACAATAATCATTATTTTTACATTAAGTGAGATTACAACAACCATAATTATACCAATCATAACCATAACCATAACATTCCTAAGTATCCACACAACCTTAAGCATGATAACATTCGACCAATGACATCCAACACATTTTTGACATGTTTAAAACAAACTATGCAATATTTTATTTAGGGTGTGAGGAGTCACATGACACATGCAAAGTTATTAGACTATCCACACTTCACCTAAGGACCCTACATACATTTGTTCCTACCCAGTACTAGGTTGATTGTTTGGTGACTTTGGATTTGTGTTCAACCATCCTTCTACTTTATTGTTTCCTAAATTAGCATCTGTAACATTACCTATCTCAGTAGTTGCTAAAGGGTGTACTTTGTTCTCCTCTTTTGCATTCCTCTTCATAGGATGAGAATCATATTCTATACTGGGTCTTTCACCCTACTCACTTGTTACAACCATTGCATCCCTATGCTCTAGTTATGCTCACATAGGTAACGCCAATTTTTGCCTCAACACACATCTCCTTAGATAGTGAGGGTTCCCTCCATATATAAGCTGATGGTTATGTTCTCTAGCCCTACATCTTGTGCAGTGAAATTCTTGCCTTCTTTGCTACTTTAGAGGTAATAGTTCAGGCTCAAGCTTGGGCCGTGGGTGCCTTTCCTCTTGTTGTAGATCTAATAGTACTTCCATTATTGCCATTACATATTGTAGTATCTGGTAGATCTACAAATTCACCATATTAATTATTTTAGGTCATGGGGGTTACTGAGTTCACCCTACTTACTTATTGTAACCATTGCATCCCTTTGCTCTGGTTATGCTCACATAGGTACTACCAATTGTTGCCTTAGCACACATCCCCTTGGACAGTGAGGGTTCCCTCCATATATAAGCCAATGGTCATGTTCTCTAGCCCTACATCTTGTGCAATGAAATTCTTGCCTTCTTCACTATTATAGAGGTAATAGTTCAAGCTCAAGCTTGGGCCATCGGTGACTTTCCTCTTGTTGTAGATCTAATAGTACTTCCATTATCACCATTACATGTTTTAGTATTTGATAGATCCACACATTCACCATATTAATTATTTTAGGTCATGGGGGTTACTGATTATCTCCACCATTGTTCCCATTGTTTGCCATCTTCAACCTTTTGTAGTTCTCTACACTCTTTATAACATGTAAAACTAAATAACTCAATGATAGACATTCGTCTTTATCATGATTCTTTAAATATAATACCTGACCATTCTTATTTATGACATGATTCTTCATTCTACTGATGGGGAAGCTCATATGATGTCATTGATTCCATTGAATAACCTTCTACTTAAAATGGTCATGTCTACTTGCCTTTTTGTGTAGACACATACCCCTCGGTCCACCTAGCCGTTTTGATAAAGTTATCATGCACCGTCATGATTCCCTTTGTCACCCTTGTCATCCAAGCTACATCTGATGTCTTTGACTATTTTTCATCTTGTGATCCTTATGGGCCTGATCATTGTAACCTTTACCTTAATTGATGTATATTGGCTTCTAGCCATGTACCGTTACAATGGTCATGCCTCTAAAACTACCACTGTTGCTGGTAATGTCAGCTTTTAAATCCTTGAAATTGTAGAAACTCTTCCATCAGAGGTAAGCCACCATGAATTCACAACAATACATTCACCTTCCTATCCCCTCTACCCTCCTATTACTACCAACCCATTGCCATAGGCTCTGAATGTTAGACCCCAATCATTAGCAGTGCCTGATTGAACATGGCAGTCTTTTCTTCTGTGCTAGCTAAAAGTTCCTCCATCACAGGGGAACAATCACCTTTTCCAACTATATAACCAATCTCCTAGGCCATGTAGCTTCTTGTTTTTTAAGCCTGACCTATTGGAACCAATAAGTCATTGGTTATAGGGTATTGAGATAGAGGATGCAGACATGGACAACTTTTTCCCAACATGGTTATGCATCTTATGAGATAAGCAAAGTCTATCCTCTATTGCTTACCATGATACTACGTTTTTACCATGTGGAATTCTCTATACCTTCAAAGAAAATCTTTGCAGGTCATCACTTTGCTATTACCCATAAAAATTAGCTCATAGAGATAATGAACTTTTTCCAAATTAACTATGTAGATCCTGATAGAAAACCCTCTTCTAAAACTCAGCTCGTAGTGATAACTGCTATCACTATGCTTATACCTTCACACAATTTTAGAAGGTATAACCTCCTTACAAAGGCACCTCTTCTTTGGATTAGCTCCATTGATGGTTATTTGTGGTGCTTAGCATTATGTTTCCTTCTAATTTATCCTACCTTACCCATCCATGTCTCTCATCCTACTAAATGTGGGATCAATATGGCAACTATTCACCAATTTACACCATGCACCTTCACTGTCACCTTCACCAAAACCCAAAACCTCTATTTTATAAAACCTTCTCCATCAACCCAAACCAACCCACCTGGTCCATCAAATTGGAGCAGCCAATTTGAGCACCATTGTCCAAGACCAATTGAACTACATTGGCTTGATGTCCATCGACTATGTAGGCACTGCTTGACTTTTAAGGGCAGTTCAGCCACTAACAACTAATTACCCTCCCCTTTTCCTTCTCATTAAATTTCATTGCTAACAATGCCCTCTTGCCTAGGGCATCTTATCTCAGGGAAGCTTTGGATTCTTGCTAGCATCCTTGTATTTTAACATCATCTAATAATTCCTCTTCATTTTTCCCTCATTACTGGGAGAACTAAATTGACTTGAGGTCTTTTTGGACTATGTAGGCAGTGCTCTTTTATTGAAGTCAACTCGACCACATCCTTTACTTTATTTTCCCTTCTTGCCTAATATCTTTTCTTCCACCCCTCTACCTATCTCCTCACCACCTCCCTCCCTTCAGCTTGTCAAACTCTTTTAACCACTTTTCTAGCTTGCCAATCTCTTTTAACATAAGGCTTGACAACATTCCTCATTGGCCCCTTTTATCTCCCATAAAGCCACCACCTACTCTACTTCGTTGGCCTCCCTGACACCTTTCTTTGTGCATGATTCATAGCTCACTTTCCCACCCACTTTTTACATTTTTTACCTCTCTCTCCACTTTTTACCAACCTTTCCCCCTATCTCCTTTGTCTTCTTTTACCATCCTCATCATTTCCCCTTGTCCTTGGTAATTTGTCACACCCTCTTTGTCACTCTCATTTCCTCACCACTTCCACATCATACTGTGCATCTTGCAAGCTTTTTGTTTCTTCTATTGTTGTACTTTTTATTTACATGTACCACCATTCTCTTTCATTTTGCCACACTTCCCACCTTTCCCATTTTCCATTCTTCTTGTTTGTTTTATTTTCATCCTTTCATCCCTTATGTCTTCTTTCTTTCCTCCACAACTAGTTTCTACTTGGGTATTTATCTTTTGAGAAGCCTTTCATAATTACCCATTTTCCTCTTATCAATTTTTTCCTTTTGCCTTTCACATTCCCTTTTTCATCTTTCTGTCTCGGTACTCACTTGTCTTTTGCATTTATGTGAGTATCCATGATTTATATCCCTGCTTCAATTCTTCCTTTTTCTTCTTATCATCCCTGATCTTCATCCTTTATCTTCATCTTATTCCATTTCATTATTTTCCACCATCCCCTCCCTTTTCTCTATTTCATTTCATTTTTCTCATCTTAAGGACATTCCTTTTTTTATTTTTGACCTTTTTTTCCCTCCTATATGTCCATTCTTGGCTCCTTCCATCCTTCTTCACTTCATATTTATATGCAACCTCATTATTTTCTTTACCTATTTCTTCATCCATCTCCTGGTCTACCTTCACCTCATCCCTTGTTGGATCCCCTTTATTTTCCCCCATTCAACTTCACCTCTTCAAAGTATGGTCACCAATTGAACCACTTCTATGTGCATCTCCTTGTCTACTTCCTCATGCCCTCCATGACCTTGATTTAATGCATGAAATCTGGCTAGTTTTTAAACTTCAAGTGCATCCCTTTATTCCTTGAATGCCTTTTCATATTTAGCCTGGATCCTCTTTTTTTTCCCTCTCCAGCTACTCTCTTCACCCTACCTATCACCTTTTTCCCTTTTAAACCCTCTACCCAGTTTGAGCTTAATGATCACAACATATATCATGCTATGGCCATGAATGTCTTCAATTCAATTTTAGTTTACTGCAAGATATATACTAATCCTATGAATCTATAACACAATCAACCATGCCCACAAGATCATATGACCCACAAGTGAGCATGAACACCACCAACTATTAGGATGCAGATTCATTTCGCATCTCCTCTAGTCTTGCCTATTTTGAACCCCTTTAACTCCAACTTTTGGAGATGTTAGAATAAAAAATAAAACCACCTTCAAATGGAAGATTTGGGGTATCCATGTGTGGATGCTAGCTATACCCTCTCACACGACCTACCTCCCAACCAATAATTTCCCTTGATTCTCCCTTTACAGCCTATATCTTCCTATGCACTGTAATAGCCCAACTCTTTAATCGCATTCCACCCAGTAACCTTTTTTAAGAGTCACCTCTTCCACCAAACTATTTTCCCCCTTGGTCTCTTTTAGACCTATTTATCCCACCTTCCTTTTCAACTCCCTAATCTATCTATCTTCATACAATTTTCTTCTTTTTTCCCTCTCAATTTTCTATTTATACCATTTATTTTACTTCCTATTTCAACCTATTCCCTCAATTAGTATTATTATTATTCACTTCACTCCATATTCCAAAACCCCTCGACATCTTTCTCTGAATTCCCTCAAAACTCAATGCTTACTTATTTTGGGGTCCCACTAGCTCAAGAGTCAAGGGTTAGAATCTTCACTACTTCTCATTTACCCACTCTACTACTTTGCTTCCTCGAATCATTGAATAATACCCTTCCATAACGTCAGCTTATTTGACATTATTGTGAAGTGTGCACAATGTCAACTTATTTGGATGGTGATGAACGAACCCGTCGGGTCACCGTGGTAATTTGAGTCGTGATATATTTTTAAAATCCTGGTAAAGCATATTTCTACCTTTTATAAAATGGTGGAAAAAATTTCACGCTTGAACCTGCTTATCCATGACTGAAGATTCCTTTTACATAGTTGAACTAATAATCTAATTGAATCTTAGGTAATCTCATCCACTATTTCTACCAAACCAATCAGATAACTATTTGATAGCCATCTTTTCTACCCTTTAGTACTTCCCTTTATTCAAAATCCTTCAACTAGACCTAACTACATGATACGTCAAATTAGGGAAACCAAATTAACCAACACTCCCCACCTTAGAAGAACTACATTAGGCCTAAAGTTTATTTTGGATATTATATCCATGGAACTATGTAGGTAGCGTCCACTTACCTAGTGCATATGGAGTCCACTCGGCCAACCCATTCCAACCAACCAACCCACTTGCCCACATCCACTTTGACATTAGCCAATTTTAACCCAAGCTCTTCACAGGTTTTGTGATGACCTTAGATGACTTGATAGGTTTAATCCAATTAACTATGACTAATGTTGTGGACTGATTACCCTATCGTATATCCATCTAGAACCTAACCTTATTTTTATCAACATTGGTAGATTTAGTCTTTGTGTAATCTTTACTATCGTGCTTATTCACATTTTGTGAACCCATTTACATTTCACATGTCCAGTTACCTTATGGCACCACCTAGTGCCTCCCCACCAACTACTTATCAAACCTGCACCTGATTTCACCTTTTCTCATTGGCACTCAATTTGAGGGGGAACACCTGCTCCCATAATTGGGGCAGCCTAACTTTTGACCAAGTGATTCATTTTTGTTTTGTAGCTTATTAATTCAAAGACACATAACAAAAATGGGTAAAATATAGACACTAGAAAATTGCACACTTACAGATTTTGATGACTAATTGCTTTAGGACCCTCTAAACCTTCTTAACCCTTAACTAACCCCTTTTAACCTAACCAAATCACTATTCTCCTATTCACATAATATTATTCAAAAATACTATTCAAATGTACTATTCACTATCACTATTCACTATGAGACCCACTATCAATATTCATGATGACATGGCAAGCGACATAAAAAGTGATATGGCAAATGACATGAAAAATGATTTGGAAGGTGATATGGTAAGTGAAGTGGCTTAGAAGCGAGGTGGCTTGATGTGGGACATCATACCCCACTTGGGACCCTTTTCCAAGGTGCTTAATGACCTCATTTAAGCATCACAAGGCCCCCCCTTGAAATATAGTGAATTTCACCTTAAGGGGCCATCATTAAACATATATTTTGTCTTCTTACATGAAATTGGCCTTCAAAATGGGACACCCACCTTTTTAGTGCTTTGAAAAAGACAAAGGGCACTATATCCGTCCATTTTATACTTTTTAACCTAAATGTGAAACCCACCTCTTTAGTGCTTTGAAAAAGACAAAGGGCACTATATTCGTCCATTTTATACTTTTTAACCTAAATGTGAGACCCATGATCAAGGTGGGAATCTCACCACCTTTATCTTTTGATTCATTCATGCACTCACATGGAAAATGGTGTCACATTTTGTGGGGCATCTCTTTAAGCTCTTGGATGAAGAAAAGAAAGGGTGGTGAAAAGTCTTTCAGCTTCATTTGTGCCCATGTGCATGATTCTCATTCAAAATTAGACTCATGTGCAAGGTGGGAGACACATAAACCCAAATGGGAGACCCATGATCAAGGTCATAATCCCACCACCCTCATATTTTGACTCATTCATCTACCCACATATAAAATGGCACCACATTTTATGGGGCATCTATTTAAGTGCTTGGATGAAGACAAAAAATGTTGGTGAAAAGTCTTTTTGCCTCAGTTAGACCCATGTGCATGATTCTCATTCAAAATTGGACTCATGTGCAAGGTGGGAGACACACCAACACAAATGGGAGACCTATGATCAAGGTGGGAATCCCACCACTCCCATATTTTGACTCATTCATGCACCACATGGAAAATGACACCATATTTCTACTATTCCCTTTTTTGGCATGGTTCTTGACAATAAATACTATAAATACCCCCCTCTCCTTCACCCAAGGTAAGTTTGAAGTTAGTATTTGGTTATTAACATCTTGTTGCAGGTATTTGAAAGAAGTCATAATTTTTGAGTTCATCCACATCTTGAATAAAAAGAATTCAAAGCAACGAATCTCTATCGAAATTGCTGCATGATTCCTTCATCACATCATCAACAACATCAACCATATCAACAAGCCTCAAGATAACCTTTTTTTTAAAAAAAAAAATTTTTTTAGTCATGTACGTAAGTCTTTCCTTTAATTACCTTGAGCTCTACCTCCTTTACCACCTTTTCCATTGTAATTCTATTTATCTTTTTAGCCCTCTTTTCACCTTTGCCACCTTTACCCTCTTTGACCCCTCATCCCTTTGCTACCCTAATTACTTGTTATTTTATCTTTTCAACAAACCATACCTCTCATTTTATTATCTCAATAAACCCCAACCAAACCATTCTTTTGACTCTCATTAAATTACCAAACCCAAAACCACAACCTTATCTTAACCAATTTTTAGCATTAGTATAATCAAATTGGTTGCTTCATTTTCGTTAACTTAGCAAAGCATCTATTTTTTTCAATTAATTTGCTATCATTTGGTGTATTTTATTTTGGATTTAGAGTCATTTAAGGCAACTTTTTTTTTATCATTTCCACTTGAGTTTTTTAAATAAGGTAGATTGACAGCTTTCTAGAAAGCTTTCACTTCTAGGATCTAGCTCATGTTAGACAATCCACCCATATATTTTTTTAACAAACAAGTTTATTTTTATGTTTTTTTATTTGCAGGTCATCCTCCTGAGCCAAATAGGAGATCTCCACAATCACTTAGATTAAATGCATGCACATTCAAAAGGTATTATTCCACACCCTTCTTAACTAGTTTCTTCTTTTCACACTTAAGAAAAAACAAAAATTAGATGGAAACACCATGATGTTTGCAAAAACGTTTTTTGAAAACTTATGTGATAAATTTTTTTATTACACCATTTTTTTAAATTTTTATTTATGTTTTAGCATAAATTTGTGAACATTTTTTTTATATGCTAATGTCACCTTAATTTTCTAAGCAATGCTTGTCTCTATTTGTGATTAAGCCATGCTATTATAAAATTTTGTTGTGGTTGTTTTTTAAATTTTGTCCTAGTAGGAATTTGTTGGTTAATTATTGTTGAGCATTGAGTTTAGAGTAATTAAACTCATGAAATTTATCTAAAATATTTGAATATGTAGTTAAGCTATTTTTAGAATAATAAATCCTTGAAAGGCTAAATTAAATTTAGTTAATTTTCATGCAAGATGTTTTTTTTCAAATTATTTAGTTAAATTTGGACTGATTTATTTATTATAAAATCATGTTCACATGCAATTCAATAAATAAATTGTATTTAATTTTTATTATTATGGAGAATGATTCAAATAATTTGAAGCAATTTTGTTTTGGATATTATGTATTTTTTCTAGTTATATTGAGTTTCTTATTTTCTGGTTATACAATAGTTTATTTTTATATATTTAAAAATCATCAATTGGTATCAGAGCTTGGTTTGGGTGGTTATTTTTTGTTTCAGATATTTCTAATAATTGATCATGCCAAACTCTAATAATCTTCCTATTCCATAATTTATTGAAAAATATTATGATTATTAGAGCATCAAGATGATGACTCTTTGGATAGGAAAAGAATTAGGGAAGATAGTAGAAATTGGATATGATAAACCATCTGATTGAGTCATTGTTCTAGCCAATGATAGGTAATCCAAGAAAAAATTTAAGAAGAATAACTCACGAGCTTTATTTCATATTCAAATATCTCTAGACAAGATCCTAAATCCAAGAATTACAGGTACAAAGACAACCAAAGATGCCTAGAAGACTCTACAAGAAGCTTACCAAGGTAGTGAGCAAGTCAAAGTGATTTTATTGCAAACATTGAAGAGATAATTTGAACATGCAAGATGCTGAAAGTGTGGGTGATTTATGTGTAAGAGTAAAGGATGTAGTCAACAAAATGGCCACACTTAGATAAATATTGAACAAATAGGTTATGGTAAAAAAAGGTGTTAAGGTCTCTAACACCAAGGTGGAATAATATTGCCATCATTATTGAATAAATAAAAGATTTGACTACTTTTGAGTTTGATCACTTGGTTGGATCTCTTGTGTCTCATGAAGAAAGACTAACAAACACATTAAATGAAAGTGATGATAAGACTTTTGAATCAAAATTAAATTTCAATCACAAAGAATGAAGGTAGTAACACTAGTAATAAGAATAGCCATATACAAGACAAAGACAATATCAAAAGAAATCAAGGACAAGGTAAATAAATTAGATTAAAATCAATAAATAAAAATTTAAGTGATAATTATGCTAATGAGGATGACGATGCTTCATTCAATTTATTCATTTCATACGACAAAGTGAAAATAGTCATAATGAGGTTTGGTATCTAGATTTAGGTTGTTCCAATCACATGTTAGGGAATAACGTGTTGTTTTCTACAATGGATAGAAGTTTTAAAACTGATATAAAACTTGGTGATGATAAATATTTGGAGGTTGCAATGAAAGGAACTACGAAGGTGAATATTAGAGAAGATAAGAAAAATATTAATGATATTTATTATGCCCCAAATTTTAAGCATAATTTGTTGAGTCTTGGACAATGATGTGAAAAGAACTATAAGGTGGTTTTTTATGACAAGCAATGCACAATTTATGACAAGAATCAAGGAAATAAGGTTGTTGCAATTGTACCTATGTCTAAGAATATGATGTTCCCATTAAAGTTTGGAGAGCATACTAACACCCTTGTAAATATGACATATGAAGATAAAATTTGTTTATTGCATCTCAAGTATGGACACTTGAATTTTTAAAGTTTGGAGTTACTAACATCATTATTTATGACAAGAATCAAGGAAATAAGGTTCTTACAATTGTACCTATGTCTAAGAATATGATGTTCCCATTAAAGTTTGGAGAGCATACTAACACCCTTGTAAATATGGCATATGAAGATAAAATTTATTTATGGAATCGCAAGTATGGACACTTGAATTTTCAAAGTTTGAAGAATTAGTTTATGGTTTTCCAAAAGTTGAAGAGCAATGAAGTTTGTGAAGGATGTGTTAAATGAAAACATGCAAGAGAAAAGTTTTCAAAAGGTAGTACATGGAGGGCTTATCATCCACTTCAATTGACTCAATTTGATATTTGTGGTCTTATGTGTTGGCATGAAATTTTGTCAAGAAGATAAATCAGTGACTTCGCATCAACACTATGGGGATCAAAGTCCCTATCCTATTAACAGGTAGAGCTACCTTTATTGAAAGTTAAAATATAAAATGTAGGAAATATATATAAATAGTGGAATTTAAATCATGGGATAGTAATTTTAACCTAAAATTACAAAAAAAATAATTGAGAAAGGAATATGTATAGAAGGAAAGAGAGAAGGGATAAGTAATTTGGATAAAAAACTTGTCAAGTTAGAAACCTGAGACTGGACAAAAATGTTGAGAGCAAATTTTGACTTTTGAAAGAATAAAATCTCTCTCCTTTAATGGGTCAAAAATACATAATCATATACTTAAGGATATGAAACATACTCCAAAAGACTATTTAAATTTGATAACAAAAACTAATAACTTTTTATATTTTCTAACAAAAATAGATAAGAAATTACCTTTATTCCCATCAAGACTTTCACGTGTTGAAAATGTAAAATATAAATCCAAATAGAAACTTTGAAATCTAATTTCCTATTTTAAATGGTTTGAGATTTATAACAATGGCAATGAGAATCAATTACAATGAATTAATCAAAATACAATTAAAAAGATATCACTAACGTAAAGCTTAGAAACACCTTTCTTGTATTGATTTTGAAGAGTAGAAAGACTGATATCCTTTTACAATGCTTTATCAAAAATTCTATCTATTTTGAACCCTTATCATGAATCTCTAACTTGTATGTATAGGTTAAAATTAGTGGTTATAGTATAAAACCACCTATTTTGACTTTTTATAGAAGTGCTAAAACACTAATGAAAAATTACAATTTTGAAATGGTGTAAAATCTTTTAAGCAATTAACACCACTTGAGAAAACTTTTGGGGTTTTTTCACTACTTGAAAAAGCACATAATCAACTTGTAAAACTTAAAAAAGAAAGTTGGCATAATTGTAAAAACAATTTGTAAAAATACAATGCACATTTACAAGGGGGAAAAGAGTGAAACAACACAATTTAAGTACAAAGAAACAAGAGAAGAGAATGCAGGAATACTGAAAGTCATTCTTCATTATTCTTGCTATTGTATTGACAATTATTTCCCTTTCAAGAAGTCATCAAATCTATGGAGAATTACCCTAATCAAGTCTTCATCTGGTCCATCCATGTATCTATAGATAATGTCTACTGAGTAATCTAACTCTTTCATTTCCTGAAGCTTGCCTCGAAGACTATTTATTTTCATATCCAAAATATCCACATTCACTTGGCACTTGGATAAATGATGAAGTTCCTTATAACCAAATGTAGATGTAGTGGCAATATTCTGAATTCATTTTTTAAATTATCCAATTATGGTTTCAATTGAAATCAAATTTCTCTCTTGATACTTGTCATTAACAAATCTGAAAATCCTATTTCTTGACTTCAGTGTTGATTTACATCATTATGTCACTTCCAAGTGACCTTGCATTACTGAAGTTATGAACACATTCTTGAAGGGACTGGATTCTAAATTTTGTGGCCCAAAAAAATTCAATTTGATAGACAATTTCATCTTTATTGATTACCCTTTTTTCAACAAGATCAATAGAAGAAAATTTCAAGAATTTGACCAATTCAGACATGAGTTCCTCCTAATTTTTCTTTCTTGAGCGTATCCATTTTCTTTTGTTGCTAGCTATTAAAATTGTGATTGAATTTCAAAGAACATCATCTTTGCGGTAAGAATTACTGAGGTCCCTTGATATACAACTTTTTCAATCCAATATTTTATTGTATTACACATCTGACCCACCTCTCTTACTCTTTCTAAGGTCTCAACATGAATACTCGATGAAGCGATCGCTGGTTGAACTGACCTAAGCAATCTATGCATTATTGAGTTAAATTATTCCACCTACTCTTTTAGTTCATCCTTCATCACTTTATCTTTATCCATTTTTTCAAATATGGTGTCAATCACCAATTGAACATCTCATTTCATCCCTTTTCTAGTTGATTTTCCAAAATGAACCATAGACACATGGTAGTTTTCAACCCTGATTTCTAACTTATCCATTTCAACTGCATGAATGGCCACTTCTGCATACTTTTCTCCCTTTTCATTTGTCACCATTCATGAAACTGTCCTTGATTTATTTGGTCTCTTTGAGAAAGATGATGTCAAAGTACTAAAATCTATCTCTTCATGTTCGACAATTTTTCTCATTATTTTCACTACTGTAGACAACCAATCTAAAGTTATCATGCTTAAAGAAGACAATAAGACATAAGTTAAAATAGATGGAATAATTATGGCTACAGTTGAAGGTTTTTTCTCAATTAGGACACCTTGAAAATATATTTCAATTTGCTCTTGTATATTGATTGCTTCAAGAGGAATTCTTGGAGAAGAAGCAATGGGCAACTCAGGATTTGAGGGAGAAGATGAAGAGATTTTTGGATGGTGGAGCCTGATTTTATTAGAATGTCTAGTTACCAATAAGAGGTTGTGGGGGGGGAGGAAAATTCCTCTCCACTATGGTCTCCTTGTGAAAAGTTCATTATAAAATATTATAATTTTGTAGTAAATTTGAATCATTCACTATTAAGTCACAAATCTAACAGTATAAATTATGTTAGTGCATTTTTGACCTAATATGTAACCCTCTTTTTATATGAGGGCATTGTAATCATGGAAATACAATGTGTGTGAGTGAAGAGGATATTTTAGGTGATGTATTGTAGGTTTATCTCTTCATTTATTAGACTGAATAAGAGAAAGACTGGTTGTTTTTATGTGGATGTAGTCTATATTAGGTGAACCATGTTAAATCTGTGTTTCTCTTATATTGTGTTTTCTATATTTTATTTTTATATTTATTTCATTAATATTTATTTTTGTTTTATATTCCTAACAAATAGAGGAGTAAGCTTTTTTAATAGGAAAACATATGACAGAGAATACTCTATCATCTAAAGCTAAGAATCGCTGAGTTATGTTCTCTACTAGTTCTTGAGAGAATAGAAAGCTATCAACTGGAACCTCTTGAGAAACTAAAATTTTAGGAAAATAAGAAATATTTTCATCAAACCTTTTTATTTTCAGCTTGATAGTCTTTCATGGTTGAACATCTTATCGAGTAGCTTCAGGTTCACACACTTCTTTTATCATGGAAGGTTCTCCACTAGGGCTTGCCTCAACTATCTTTTTTGGCTCACCTTGTTGCTTATATAAGCTACCCAATTTATTTTCCCCAAGAGGTATATAGAAATTAACATTCGTAACATCAACTCCTTTGCCTTTCAACCATCTAAGAGTTATATCAAGCATAGCCCTTGTCCTACTTCTGAGAGAAGTAGATTTCTTTTTGTCCCAATGTACTGCAGAAAATGGCTTTGTCATGATGCCCTCTCTTTAAAAGATGGGGTATAATGTGACTTCATCATCTACCAACTATTTTAGCATTTTCATTATGCCAAATTTGACTATTTATCTCATGTTAAACCATGAATAGTCTCTGATTCTCACTACTTTCTCATTGTCACAATCCATCTAATAGTCTTCAAAATATGGAACATGATAAAATAGTGATCCAGAATTGTGTTTAATTAAGCCCTTATTATCAAATGACGACTTGCTTTCAAATGTTTTGAGATTATAGTGAGACATGTATTGATCAATCATCTTGGTATATACTAATGAAGGGCAAGTATACTTGCTAATAGAGATCAAAAACTTGATCCTTGTTTTGTATCGACTTGTTAGAAACTTGTGTGTTTCAACAAATTATCTCACCAATTCCATTAATGCTCATTTTTCACTGACATATCATGAAATCATGCAAGGAGATACTTCACAAACATTGATTTTCAAATAACTAAATATTGAGAACTGTATGAACCAAACTCCCCACCTTGCTATTTTTGTAGTGGCCAAAACTGATATTCTTATGTTGAAGAGTTCTTTTTCAAACAATTGAATGATGAAATGAACAAAGTAATCATTAAATCTTTTGAAAAAACAATTATTTTAATTCAATGTTAATTGGGGATAGAAGTCATACACCATTGATTTCTTGAAATCACCCATTGTATGTTATCTATCAAAATACCTTGGACTTGTTATAGCGTAAATAAGATACAAAGTCATATAGAATTTTGACATGTCTTTTACCTCTATGAGCTGCTTGTGAATGGCATTGTTGATCAACTCTCCCTAATTGATATATTGATTATTTATAAGGGTGATCCAGATGAATATTTATATCCATGTCTGAAAGTTTTTGGTCACTTGATTTCCCACTATCTTGTGCAACAATGTGATTATGTCAATTATCTCATCTTTGAAATCTGATCTTATGAGAGTTTTTGTAAGCCAAGTGGAGGAATGATTCAGCTTAATCAAACATGATTTATTGACTTGTTTAAAACATGTTATAACATTTTCATCCCAAAATATTTAGAAGAACTTAGGGGTTAGATGCACAAACGCTTCACGATCTAGAAAGTGAAAAATGTTATCAATTTGCTTAGGTGAAAAGCTCACTACCAACTCTCCCTAGAGATATCTTACCTCTCGAGTTTCTAAGTTATAATTATTTGCCACAACTAAAACTAACTCAAGGGGACTGTAATGACATTAGGAATGTTGCCACCTATGTCAAACCACCGTCACAAATAAGTTGGCCAAAATCTATCTTATGTATTGTATTTATTCTTTTCTAAAACTCATCCAAGTTGATGTGGCATAGATTTGTGTCAACAATATTTTCAATGTTAGACTCGAGTGGAGAAGGAAGTGTAACACCTTGGAATTAGTACTTCATGATTTATTTGCCTTTACTTAGAATCTCCTTTTTTGAAGTAAGAGATGAAGACATCAATTTGAAAATAAAACTAACAAATTAAAAATTTTGCAGAGAAACTCCTGATTTGTAAAAAATGACAGAAATGCAAATTAAGGTTGTACTCACAAATTGATTATGCAAATTGATCCAACGTATTTTTAAGATTCCTTATATGAATTTAAATTTTTCTTTGACCAAATTTCTTGTTTGCAAATGCCCCTGTTAAAATTCTTCTATGTAGCTTACCAAAAACTTTTTTGGCCAACGAAAATGAATGGAAGAAATTATAAAAATAATTTATTTTTTAATTTTCAAGCTATTCCCATGTTCCCTATGATTTTTTAAAATTTTAAAATTTTAAAAAATCTCACAAAAATATTTGTTTAAAATCATTGTTCAGTGTTGAGGAAATTCGTGACCATGCAATGAACCAAAATGATTAAGATTCACCACTGCGAATTTTATTCCCAATTTTCTATCAGTATGAAAAAAGTAAAAAATGACTAAAAAATTCTATCAACCTTTTCAACATCCTCTCAAAGTCGAAAACACAACAATTCAAAAATGTGCAAATTGAAGATTTACGAAATTTACAAAATGGCAATTATCATTGCAAAATCTACACATTCATTTTTTCCTTTCCTTTTTAACTTTTCCCATCAACTTTTATTATTATTTTTTTCCTCCACTTAATAATTTTTTTTTTTAAATTCCATTCAAACACCCATTTTTATATTATTTTCTCTTGTCAACCTAGGTGTACGGCTTGTCGTACGGTAGCCGTATGATTAGGCATGGGAAGGGAAAATGAAAAAAAAATGTTTTTTTTATTTTAAAAATTGCATACATATACAACCACATGACTTCATTTTGAAGGAAAAAGATTAATTTTTTTACCAAATCTGACTATTACAGAGGACTGTACGACTTGATTTTAGAGGGGAGAATTATTTAAAAATATATATATATGCTAAAAGCTATTAAAGTGGGCTGTACAATTTGATCTAGAGAAAAAAAAAAACAAAAAATTTGAAAATGTTTTTACCCAGATTGCTCACAAATAGGTAGTATGACTTCGCTGGTAATGAGAAAAAATTATCAAAGACTAAAATTTTGGAGGGGGTGTATGGCCCATATGCGCCTCTCTACTGGAAAACCAAAAAATAAATAATTGCCTAATTGAACTGACACTGCAGGGCGTATGACTGGGGGAAAACAAAAAATAATAATTCGAAAACTGATTTGTTGAAATACACGGCTTGTATTACTGAGGAGAAAAAGGAAAAAAATCAATTCTTCTTCCCTTTAGGGTTCATACGGATGGTATGGTGCTTTTTTGGGTAGAGGAAATTAGAAAAATATTCATCAAAATGTATTGCATGGGTTTTTTTCTTTGGGCCTTTCAGGGAAAACTCGATGTAGCACTTAATTGTGTCTTGAAAAGATTTTTAAAATTCTCATTGAATTCGCACAATTTATTTTCCTTCAATCTACTTTCTTTTAGTGAATTTGATAAAATTTATTCTTAGAAGTCACTACTAAACCTTGGGTGGAAAAATAATTTTTAAAATGTTTAAAATTTACCAAAATGAACATGCAAATTGAAAAGATAAATTTGAAAGAAAGACAAACTTCTTTTTTAAAACCACTTGAGGAAGCAACGATATTAGCATGATTGATTAAAAAGATTTGAGTTTATATGTAAGCTTGAAAACAAGTTTCAATTTACAATGATAAATTTGCACAGAAAGAATGCAAATTACAAACTAGAAGTTTGCATTAACATGGCTTTAAAAATATAATTTGCATTGCACAATTGAAATAAGCGTGACTTTGAGTTGCATGGAAAAAGAAAAATTCAAACGTTTTTTCAAATTATATTAAGTGTAGAAACATCTTTACAAATTGTACGAGAACTGAAAATATTTTTACAATTTGCACAAGAACCAAAAAGATTTTACAAATTGCACAAAAACTCAAAAAAAATTGTAAATTGCACCAAAACAAAAAAATATTTTGTAAATTACATGAAAACCGAAAAAGTTTTTATAATTTGGACAACTTGTGAAAAGAGAAATTGTGTTTATGCAACTTATATAAAGTGAAATGATTTTTACAAATTACAGAGAATGTTAGTAACTTTTTGCACATAGGGTTTAAATGTATTTTAAATAGTTTGAGATAAAAAATAGAAAAGTCATAAATTATTAATTAATCAATTGTTAGTAATTAATTAATTTTTTTTATTTTTTCAAGATTTTGACATTTTCTAGTGAAAATCAATTTTTTTTAGCCGTTTATTTAAATTTTGTTTTTCCACTAGTTTTTTTTATCATTTTCAAAATCTGTGACAATATTATGCAAACAAAAAATTTGGATAATTCATCATATTTCATTACATTTATTGATGATTATTCAAGAAAATGTTGGGTTTATTTTTTGAAACAAAAAAATGAAGCACTTGATACATTTAATAGATTTAAATCCCTTATAGAGAATGAAAGTGGTTACAGAATAAAGTGCTTAAAGATTGACCATGGAGGTGAATTTTATTCAAAATATTTTATGAATTATTATGATTTGAATGGAATTAAAAGGCAACTCACAACTACCTACACCCCTCAACAAAATGGTGTGGCTAAAAGGAAGAACTATACAGTGGTTGAAATAACATGGAACATGTTATAAACAAAGGGATATATTTTACAATAGTATATATTCTCAATCGAAGTCCCACTAGTGCATTTTAAAAGATGACTCCATATGAATCATGGTATGAAAAGAAGTCTAATGTCAAATATTTCAATTTTTTTGGTTATTTAGTTTATGTTCATGTAGTTGATTAGAAAAAGAAGAAATTAGATCCAAAGAGTGAATCTTGTATTTTTGTTGGGTATAGTGAACAAAGCAAAGCTTAAAGGCTTTATAATCCTATCACTAATAGTGCACTTGTGTCAAGAGATGTTATTTTTGATAAAGGGGGGTAGGGGTGTATGGTCATGGCAAAGATAAATGCAATATTGAAAGTCTAAATTTATTTTTATTGATGGTAATTATGCTGATTATGCTAATGAACACCCCACTAGTACTTTAGTTTCAAGTGCTACGAGACCATTAAATAGCCCCTCATCTAGTGCATGTATTCCAATCATAGCTCCAACTTCAAGTCCTAGTTCTTCAAGGAAAGTAAAAATTTTGATTAAAAACTTTCAGCATACAAGAAGCCAAACACATGAATAATGTCCAAGAGGTGAGACAATAAATTATACTTTAATTATACACGCTGATTTTAAACCATCATGTTTTGAAGATGCATGTACTAATGATGTTTGGGTGCAAGCAATGCAAGAATAAATATATTTCATTCATAAAAGTGATTCTTGGAAACTTATAGAACTTCCACATGACAAGAAATGTATTAGTACTAAATGGATCTATACGACTAAGTATAATAGTGATGGTAATGTTAAAAGACACAAGACATGCCTAGTTGCAAAAAGTTTCACTCAAAGATATGACATAGATTATAAAGAGACATTTGCACTAGTTACAAGACAATAGACCATTAGAATATGTTGATTTCATCAGCAACTCAAAAGAAATGGAGCATACATCACATGGATGTAAAAAGTGCCTTCTTGAATGGGTATTTAGAAGAGGAAGATTATGTACACCAACCAAAAGGTTTTTTAGTACAAGATAAAGAAGACTAAGTTTACAAGTTAAAGAAGATTTTGTATGGCTTTAAATAATCACCCAAATCATGGTATGCAAGTATTGGCGGATATTTTCAGCAAAATGGATTCAAAAGAAGCAAAAGTGACCCTACTCTTTACTAGAAGCAAGAGGGTAACGATATCTTTATTATAAGTTTGTATGTTGATGATTTGTTGTATATGGGTAGCAATTCTAAGATGAAGGATGAATTCAAAATTACAATGATGAATGAATTTGAAATGAAAGATTTAGGTCACATGAAATACTTTTTAGGGATAGAGGTTCATCAAAGTAAATATGACATCTTTATTTCTCAAACAAAGTGTGCAAATAATATGTTAAATAAATTTAATATGGTTGATTGTAAACCAGTTTCCACTCCAATTGTTTATGGAGATATGATATGTAGAGAAGATGGTGCTTAAAGAGTTGATGAGACAACTTACAGAAGTAGTATTAGAAGCTTAATGTTTCTAACTCACACAAGACCTAATATTATTTATTCAATTTATTTTGTATCAATATATATGTCCGAGCCACCTAAAATTCATATGAAGATAACCAAGAGGATTTTGAGGTATGTGAAATTAAATTTTTTTTGAACTTTTTGGTTTTAGTGATTCTTATTGGGGAGATAATTTGGATGACTGAAAGTCAACATCTGAAAATTATTTTTCACTTGGTTCTAACTTGATTACGTGGAGCTCAAAGAAGTAAATTTTAGTTGTTCTTTCATCTACAAAAGCAAAATATATTATAGTCACTTCAACAAGTACATAAGGATTATGGATCTGAAAGGTTTTAGAATAAATTAGAGAGAAATAACATCAACCTACAATGATTTTTTATGATAATATAAGTGCTATCAATTAACTAAGAATCTAGTGCATCACAACAGGGCAAAGCATTTTGATTTGAAGTATCACTTTATTCGAGATTTGGTTCAAAATAAATATGTAGAATTGAAGTATATTGACACTAAGGAGCATGTTGAATGTTGGTTAACTTTTGTTGAACACTGAGTTTTGAGTAATTAAACTCATGTAATTGCTCTAAAATGTTTTAATATTTAGTTAAGCTATTTTTAGAACAATAAATCTTTAAAAATGTTGAATTAAGTTTAGTTAATTTTCATGCAAGGTGTTTTTTTTTAATTATTTAGTTAAATTTGCACTGATTTATTTATTTATAAGAAAAATGTGTTCACATGCAATTTAATAAATAAATTGTATTTTATCTTTATTATTAAAGAGAATGATTTAAATAATTTGGAAAAATAATTTTATTTTTATTATTATATAATTTTTATGATTATGATGTGATTTTATAGTTATACAGTAATTTATTTTTATATATTTAAAAATCATCAAAATTTAGAAATGCATAATTTTCTTTTCTGTTCTCATGATAGCTAAGTGAGAACTATAACCATTATTATCTACGCTAAAGACATGAAGACCACATTGTGAACAAGAATCTCAAGAGTGTAACCTACTAATTGTTTGGCATGTAAAATTTCCAAATACTTCAATAAAAATTTAGGATGATAATGAATAGATAGATAGTTAGTAGTGTATAAAAAGAAAAACCTGCCTGCAACATTGCCACAGGGTGAATTTGTTCCTTTATCGTCCACCTTTGAATGAAATCCACATCTTTATGATATGTTTAATTTAATCCACTTTTTTTTTTTCAAATAAAAAACTCCACTATATGAAAACAAAAACCCTAATATGTCTACAATGAATCTAAAGGTTAATGTATAGTCGCCTAATTTTACAAATTGACCTATATTTAAAGTTAAATTTGATGTCAAATTATATGATTGAAGAATTGTCAATCTCATCCTTGAAATAAATAACAATTAATATCTTTAAAATAGGAAACATTGTATATAAAACACAAATTTGGATGTGTTAAAATAAAAAACTTAATATATCTATAATGAATCTAAAGGTTAATAGATAGTCATCTAATTTTGCAAATTAACCTTTATTTAAAATTAAATTGATGTCAAGTTGTATAGATGAAAAATTAGACTATAAACCTTTGGATCCCATATTTATATTTAAATAAACATCCCATATTTATATTTAAATAAACATAACAATTATTATTTATTTAAATAAAGAAATGATGATCTATCACAACAAAAATGTGGAATTTCAAATAAATTATGATAAAGCAATTTAAAACTGATAGAAATACAATAAATATTCAAAAACTAACACTCATTTATATGTAAAACAAAATAAATATATTTAATAAAGCTAGGGTTTAATTTTTAAGACTTTAGCCCTTGATAGTGTCTCAAAATTGTTGATTATAATATACCATCTGAAATGAATTGAAAAATGATGCAGCGAATCAATTGCCAAGCTATAAAATATACATTGTTTATATTTTTATAGATTCAAGATATTGGATCTTAATGACAAACAATTATGTGACCATCAACTATCCAGCAATTGGTTTTAGAGGGGACAACTAATTTTTTTTTAAAATCTACTAAAAGCTATTAAAGTGCGCTGTATAATTTGCTCATAGAGGAGATTTTTTTTTTTTTTTAAAACCTTTTTACCCAAATTGCTCACAAATAGGTAGCATGACTTCGCTGGTAATGAGAAAAAACTAAAAAAAATTAACAAAGACTGACCTTTTGGGGGGTGAGTACAACCCATATGTGCCTCTCTACTGGGAAAACCAAAAACAAATAATTTCCAGATTGAATTGACACTGCAAGTCATACAATTGGAGGAAAACAAAACAAAAAAAAATTGAAAACTGACTAATGGAAAAACACGACTTGCATAGTTGAGGAGAAAAAGGAAAAAAATTAATTCTACTTCCCTTTAGGGTTTATATGGTTGGAATGTTGCTTGGTCTTTTTTCTTTGGGTCTTTCAGGGGAAAACTCAATGTAGCATTTAGCTATGTCTTGGAAAAGATTTTTAAAATTCTCATTGAATTCACATGATTTTTTTTTTTTCAATCTACTTCTCTTTAGTGAATTTGAAAAAAAATCTTCTCAAAAGTCACTGGGTAAAACATGGATGAAAAAATAATTTTTAAAATTTATTGGAATGAACATACAAATTGAAAAGATAAATTTGGAAGAAAGATAAACTTATTTTTTAAAACTATTCAAAGAAGCAATGATATTAGCATGATTGATGGAAAACATTTATCGGTTTGCATTTAGGCTCGAAAAGAAGTTTCAATTTGTAATGATAAATTTGCACGGGAAAAATGCAATTTACAAAGTGGGATTTTACATTAACACGGCTTTAAAAATATAATTTGCATTTGCATAATTGAAGGAAGCGTGACTTTGAGTTGCATGGAAAAGAAAAATTTAAAATGTTTTTAAAAATTATATGAAGTTTAAAAACATTTTTACAAATTACAAGAGAACCAAAAACGTTTTTGTAATTTGTACGGGAACCAAAAAGATTTTACAAATTACACAGAAATCTAAAAAAAAAATTGCAAATTACACCAAAGTCGAAAAGATTTTACAAATTGCACGGAGACCGATTTTTTTTTACAATTTGTACTACTTATAAAAAAAGAAAGTGTGTTTATGCAACTCATGTAAAGTGAAATGATTTTTGCAAATTATAGAGAATGTTAGCAATTTTTTGCACAAAGGGTTTAAACATGTTTTAAACAGTTTGGGATAAAAAATGAAAAAGTTATAAATTTTTAATTAATCAATTTTTGAGTAATTAAATAATTTTTTTGTCTTTTTCAAGATTTTGACATTTTAAGATGAAAATCAAATTTTTAGAAGTTTATTTAAAAATTGATTTTTTCACCATTTTAAAAATCTATGACAACATATTGCGAACAAAAAGTTTGGATAAGTCATTATATTTCATTACATTTATTGATGATTATTCAAAAAAGTATTGGGTTTAGTTTTTGAAGAAAAAAAATGAAGCATTTGATATATTTAAGAGATTTAAATCTCTTGTAGAGAATGAAAGTGGTTACAAAATAAAGTGCTTAAGGATTGACCGTGAAGATGAATTTTGTTCAAAAGATTTTATGAATTATTATGAATTGAATGGCATCAAAAGACAACTCACAACTACCTACACCCCTCAACAAAATGGTGTGGCTAAAAGGAAGAACTATACAGTGGTTGAAATGACAAAGAACATGTTATAAACAAAGAGATATATTCTGCAATAGTATGTATTCTCAATCGAAGTCCCACTAGTGCATTTGAAAAGATCGCTGCATATGAAGCATAATATGAAATAAGCCTAATGCCAAATATTTTAATTTTTTTGGTTGTTTAGCTTATGTTCATGTAGCTAATAAAAAAAGAAAGAAATTAGATCCAAGGAGTGAATCTTGTAATTTTATTGGGTACATTGAACAAAGCAAAGCTTAAAGACTTTATAATCCTATCACTAATAGTGCACTTGTGTCAAGAGATGTTATTTTTGATAAAGGGGGCAGGGGTGTATGGTCATGGCAAAGATAAATGCAATATTGAAAGTCTATTTTTTTTTTTTTTTAATTGATGGTAATTATGATGATTATGCTAATGAACACCCCACTAGTACTTTAGTTTCAAGTGCTACAAGACCATTAAATAGCCCCTCATCTAGTGCATGCATTCCAATCATAGCTCCAACTTCAAGTCCTAGTTCTTCAAAGAAGGTAAAAAATTTGATTAAAAATTTTCAGCATACAAGAAGCCAAACACATGAAGAATGTCCAAGAGGTGAGACAATAAATTATACTTTAATTATACATGTTGATTTTGAACTATCATGTTTTGAAGATGTATGTACTAATGATGTTTGGGTGCAAGTAATTCAAGAAGAAATATATTTCATTCATAAAGGTGATACTTGAAAACTTGTAGAACTTCCACATGATAAGAAGTGTATTGGTAATAAATGGGTCTACAAGACTAAGTATAATAGTGATGGTAGTGTTGAAAGATACAAGGCACGTCTAATTATAAAAAGGTTGCACTCAAAGATATGACATAGATTATGAAAAAGGTATTTACACCAGTTACAAGACAAGAGACCATTAGAATGGTGATTTCGGTAGCGGCTCAAAATAAATGGAGCATACATCACATGGATGTGAAAAGTGCCTTCTTGAATGGGTACTTAGAAGAGGAAGTCTATGTACAACAACCACAAGGGTTTTTAGTACAAGGTAAAAATGAGTAAGTTTACAAGTTAAAGA
Source organism: Torreya grandis (assembly GCA_037957365.1). Lineage (NCBI taxonomy): Eukaryota > Viridiplantae > Streptophyta > Pinopsida > Cupressales > Taxaceae > Torreya > Torreya grandis. Next base: position 417,543 of record JARHVA010000271.1, read on the forward strand.
AGACTAAGTTTACAAGTTAAATAAGACTTTGTATGGCCTCAAACAAGCACTCAAATCATGGTATGCAAGTATTGGTAGATATTTTCAACATAATGGATTCAAAAGAAGCAAAAGTAAACCTACTCTCTACGAAAAGCAAGAAGGCAATGATATCTTTATTATAAGTTTGCATGTTGATGATTTGTTGTATCTGGGTAGCAATTCTAAGGATGAAGGATGAATTCAAAATTACAATGATGAATGAATTTGAAATGAAATATTTAGGTCATATAAAATACTTTTTAGGGATGGAGGTTCATCAAAGTAAATATGTCATCTTTCATTCTCAAACAAAGTGTGCAAATGATACATTGACTAAATTTAATATGGTTGATTGTAAACCAGTTTCCACTCCAACCATTTATGGAGTTTTTCTATGTAGAGAAGATGGTGCTTAAAAAGTTGATGAGATAACTTACAAAATTATTGTTGGAAGTTTAATGTTTCTAACTCACATAAGACCAGATATTACTTATTCAATTTCTCTTGTATCAAGATATATGTCTGAGCCTTCTGAAATTCATGTGAAAATAACTAAGAGGAGTTTGAGGTACGTGAAATGTACTATTGACTTTGGTCTTCATTATTATACTACAAAAAAAATTAAACTTTTTGATTTTAATGATTTTGATTGGGGAGGTCATTTAGATGATCGAAAATCAACATCTAGGAATTATTTTTCACTCGGTTCTAGTTTGGTTACATGGAGCTCAAAGAAGTAAATTTCAGTTGATCTTTCATCTACAAAAGAAAAATATATTATAGTCACTTCAATAGGTACACAAGCATTGTGGCTGCGAAAGTTGTTAAAATAAATTGGATAGAAATAACATCAACCTACAATGATTTTTTGTGATAATGTAAGTGCTATCAAATTAACCAAGAATCTAGTGCTATCAAATTAACTTAAGCATTTTGTTTTGAAGTATAACTTTATTCGAGATTTCGTTCAAAATAAATATGTAGAATTGAAGAATATTAACACCAATGAGCATGTTGTAAATAACTTCACTAAAGTTGTTGCAAAATTTCAATTTTTGAAACTCCGAGATCAAGTTTTTGGTCCACTCAACTTCAAAAGGGTGAATGTTGGTTACCGAGTTTTGAGTAATTAAACTCATGCAATTGCTCTAAAATATTTTAATATTCACTTAAGCTATTTTTATAACAATAAAACTTTAAAAATGCGAAATTAATTTTAGTTAATTTTCATGCAAAATATTTTTTAGTTTTTATTATTTAATTAAATTTGGACTGATTTATTTATTTATTAGAAAAATATGCTCACATACAATTGAATAAATACATTATATTTGATTTATAATTAAAAAAATGATTTAAATAATTTTAAAAAACAATTTAATTTTGACTGTTCTATATTTTTTATAATTATATTATTTTTTTCTGATTATATAGTAATTTATTTTTATATATTTAAAAATCATCACAATTTAGAAATGCATAATTTTCTTTTCTATTCTCACGATAGCTAAGTGAGAACTATAGCCATTGTTATCTATGCTAAAAACATGGTGACCACATTGTGAACAAGAATCTAAGAGTGTAACCTACTGATCGTTTGGCCTGTAAACTTTCCAAATACTTCAATAAAAATTTAGGATGAGAATAAATAGATAGATAGTTAGCAGTGTATCGAAAGAAAACCCTGCCTGCAACATTGCCACAGGTTGAATTTATTCCTTTATTGTCCAACTTTAAATGAAATCCACTTCTTTATGACATGTTCAATTTAATCCATATATTTTTTTTAAATAAAAAACTCTTCTATATGAAAACAAAAACCCTAATACGTTTATAATGAATTTTTAATGGATAGTCGCTTAATTTTGTAAATTGATTCATATTTAAACTTAAATTTGATGTCAAATTGTATAAATGAAGAATTGTCAGTCTCATCGTTGAAACAAACAACAATCAGTATCTTTGAAATAAAGAACATTGTATATTAAACACAAATCTAGGTGTGTTCACAGCATTTCTGACAATTTTCACCTATCATCGTTGAAACAAACAACAATCAGTATCTTTGAAATAGGGAACATTGTATATAAAATACAAATCTGGGTGTGTTTACAGCGTTTCTGACAATTTTCACCCCGTCACGCAGGTTTTCATCCTGTTATTAAATTAGTAACTTCGCACGACAACTGCAATACAATAAAAAAATTAAATAATTACTATGAAATCTGTTGAACGATCTTTGCATGTTGGAAAATATTCGTATAATTAGGAAAAATCAACACTCTAAAAATGAATTTTTTTAATTTTATTACATGTTTTTAAAAAAAAACATTCATTATATGATAATTTTATTGAGCAACATGCAAGAAAAGGTCAAAAATTTGGAAGATTCCCATCGCATGCCAAGTGAAATTATCATGCAAGAATTTAATTTTTTATTTTTATAAATCTCATTTTTAAAGACTATCGTGGTACTGTGCCTATTAAAGATCCTTTTTGATTTTAATAAATTTATCATGTTTAATTTTAATTTTTAATTTTTTTAAAATGTATAATTTTTATTTTTTATTTTTTAAAATATATTTATTATGTATAATTTTAATTTTTTTATTTATATAAAATTTATTTTTAAAAACTATGCATAATAACTTTGAAAAAAAATAAAATTATTATAAATGATTTGAATTTTTTATTTTTACTGGATAAATCTAACATATATAATTTTAATAATAATTGTGCATGATTAAAAATTCTTTTAAAAAAAATAAATTTACCATGCATCATTTTTTTTTTTTAATTAAATAAATTTATCATGTATGATTTTAATTTTTAATTTTTATAAAATTTATTTTTAAAAATTATACATAATTATAAATTCCTTTTTTTAAATAAATTTATATTGCATGTATTACAATAAATAAGTCAATTTAAAATATTTAAGAAGAGTATATTAGAGAAATCTTGTTAATTGATGTAAAAGAGAATTGAATGATTCGTAAGAAGGATGTATCAGAGCACAATTACACATTTAAGAAATGTATTACAGGAATATTTAATATTTCTTTTTAAATTTTTTGATTCATTTGTAAGATTTCATGTGGATTATCTTCTTTATTATTTTTCATTTTCAAATTATTTATTTTTTTGAATTAGTGTAATTATTTTTGTTTAGATAAAAATGGATGCTACATCTTCAATCCCCACTACTCCATAGTCTTAGAATATAGGGCAACTAAAAAAGAAATTGAGAAGAATTTATCGAAGTTATGACAATAATTAAGGGTTTTTCAGAGGGAAATTATAGTAGTTCTAGAAGCAATACATAAAAATGCTCTTATTGCCTCATGGAGAAAAGTAGTTCAGTTGCAAGATTGAACTACCACTTGCTTGGTATGGGGAAGAAAGAACAAATATTAATTTACATAAAAATCTCTAATACTAAAAGGGATGAATTAATTAGGGAGAATACGTATATGGAGTCTTTGAAACCAATGCCCTCATCACAAGCAGATTCCCATACTCAAAATCCTTCTATTAATGAGTCTAAAATTGGAAAGATATGTGATGCCTCAGACAGGGAAAATATTGATACAGTGATTGAGAGACTAGTTTTTGATTGTGGGATGCCTTTGAATATTTTAAGGTCTCCTCTATGGAAAGATGCAGTAAGAATGATAAATAATGGTCCTAGAGGTTATGTTCCTCCAAGTTATGAAAAGCTTCGCATAGTAATTTTGAGTGAGGAGAGGGCTTGCATAGAGGCAAGATTATAGGATGTTAGGAATAGTTGGGCATATATAGGTGTTTCTATTATTTCAGATGGGTGGACAAACATTGCACATAGACCTCTCATAAATGTTGTAGGTTCCTCTCATAAGGGACCATTGTTTTTAAAATCGCATGACACTTCAGGGCATGTAAAAGATACAAATTACTTGATGGATATATTTCGATAGGCAATAGAGCAGGGGTGAAGACATAATGTAGTGCAAGTGATAACAAATAGTGTTGCAAATAATGTTCTAACTGGAGACATGCTTGAGAATGAGTATCCATAGTTCTTTTGGACACCATGTGCAATTCTTGCATGAACTTATTTCTCAAAGATTTACATGGTGGACTTCCATGGATTACTCATTTAGTGGGAGATGTAAAGAAAATTCAACAATTTGTAGTCAACCATTCTATGTCAGAAGCTATATATAGGAAATATTCCTCCTTGCAGCTTCTTCGGTGTGCTGATACATGATTTGCTTCCCAATTTATCATGACGAAATGTATGGTAAAAGTGAAGCAATCACTCAAGGGGATGGTGGTGTCAGTAGAGTGGGATAGATGGAGAAGCCATCCTAGCACTAACACCGTTGTATGTGATGAGATTTATGATCTTATTATTGGCACAAGCTCTACATTATTTTGGCAACAAGCTAATGACTTATTGAAACTTTTTTGGCCCATTTATGAGGTACTTAGACTCTTTGATAGTGATAATCCACGCATGGAAGATGTTTTTGAGAGCCTTGACCAGATGAGGGAGATGTTAGAGGTCATATTGAGGGATGGAGTTCTTACATTTGATCAAATGACAAAGGACTTGGTCTAGGCATGTAGTGAGAGAAGGTAGAAGATGCTTCATAGTCCTCTTCATTCTGTTGGATTTGCACTTAATTCGAGGTGGTTTCATAAGAAACCATGGTTAGATGATGAATTCTCTCAGGGATGAAAAATATATCTTAATAGATTTTATGCCACGAGAGAGGAGAGTGCTCAGATTAAGAAGGAATTCTCACAATATACTAATTCAAAAGGAAATTTTTCTCATCATGATGCTGCATATGATCATGCCAACTTACAAACCATAACATTTTGGGAGACATGGAATAGCAACACCCCTACTTCAAACAATAACAATTTGAGTCTTAACCGAGGTTTATTATTATTATTTATCTTTTTATCATCACTTAATAGTTGAATTCAATACTGCAATTAAATATGAAACAATAAACTTGGTGGTTGTTACATTTTATTTAAATTTTAAATTATTTTGAATTAAGTTAAATTAATTTTGTTTCACAGGGGTCAAGTGCTTTTGCATGTGAGCGAAATTGGAGTGACTATGCCTTCATCCATTCAACGAAGCGTAATAAGCTTGTGAACACAAAGGCCAAGGACCTTGTTTATGTACATTCCAACCTTCACCTTTTGTTCCGTGCTTCCCATTATTATCTTTCAAGGCCTCGTAGAATGTGAGATTATGGTGGCTCCATGGATGGTGGTGATGATGAGTTGCCAATTGAGGTGTTAAAGGATAATGCAGATGTCCTACTTTCTACACCTAGATACCAATCCTCTAGAGAAGAAAGTCAAGGAAATAGAAGCACTTTTAATCCTTCAACTTCAAGTGTTGCAGAGCCTATGGAGGACCAACTAAGCTATTTTGATGAAATTTGATTTTATACAAGACACTGTATATGTTCTTATTTTAAACACTACTACAATTATTAGATTTTAAGTAAAGATGAAAACATTTGATGTAGACTTATTTTTCTAGAATTAAATAAATTATCTATTATTTTTTATACAAATTGATATATTTTAATTATGTTTATAGCTTAATTTTAATAATTTTAGATATATATAAAAATGCATTTCATCTACGTAACCTCCCTCAATACCATTTTTCGTCACATTTTCATTACGATCACATTTCATCATTTCTCGCTTCTTGCAATATAGAAATGAATTGAAATGCAGCGAATCAATTACCAAGCTATAAAATATACATTACTTATATTTTTATAGATTCAAGATATTGAATCTTAATGACAGACAATTATGTTACCATCAACTATCAGGCAACTGGTTTATTTATATTCGCTGTATTCCAAATTTGTTGCACAGCTGTTGATAATTAAAAGAGCGTGTAAAATGTTATTGACGGCATTCCAATCTGATGTACAGATGACAACCGTTGTTATTAAGAGTGCGTTGCAAAACTCAGATTGCAATCCAACATTTCCGCACAGCAGTTGATCACACCGAATGCAATGGCAAAGATGAAAAGACAATAAAGACGGAATTAACAGGGTCTTCTTCGTTCAGAACGCCTCCCGCGTATTCGCTATGAGATTATTTGGTACCGTATGCATCCTCCATCTTTCTCAGGTGAATTGTCGCAGGCAGACCATGTTTCATCAAAAGTCCCATTCCAAATTTTGGAAGTACAGTATGTTTATCAATAATCTTTATCCGATAACGAATCAGAATGGAAGCCGCGGCCCACTTCATCTGCCAGTACGCGAATTGTCTCCCCGTACACCGTCGAGGTCCTCCGTTAAATACCGAAAACTTGAAATCCGATTCCCTTACAAACCTATCAGTACCATCCTTGAACCACCTTTCTGGCTTAAACTCCAGGCAGTCCTCGCCCCATACGCTCTCCATCCTGGCGGACGAGTAAATCAAGTAGACCACCTGCGCTCCTTTCTCCACGGGCGTACCGTCGGGCAGGACGTCGTCTTGTTTGGACTCTGTGGCATCCATAGGCGTAGGCGGATACAGCCGGAGAGACTCAGTCATTGCTGCGTGCAGATAATGCATCTGTTTTACTTCTTCAAAGCTGAAAGGAAGCGGATCGCCATGGGCGTCGTGGTTTCGTGTCTCCCTCTGGTCTAGAATGCCTTGTAACTCTGCTAAAATACTGGCCTCAACATTCGGGTGGTGTGCTACTAGCCAGAAGAACCACGAAAGCCCGGCAGTTATATTGTCTTTGCCCGCGAGAATGACGCTGACAAGAAAACCGAGTGCTCTTTTCTCCGAAAAATCCCGCCCGCTCTCCCGTTCCAGCTGAATGATGGCCGATGCGATCTCGGAGCGTGGGGAGTCGTCGTCCTGGACGTCGAGTTGGGCGCGAAAGCGAGGGTAGAGCTCTTCAATAACAAAACCATACACAAAGTCTCTGGCCTCTCGAAACCTGCGCTCCGGCCCAATGTTGAAGTACCTCAGCAATTTCCAGCAAAGCGTGGGCATACACATACGAAACATGACCCAACGCATGGCGTCTTCGAATGCCTCCAGGAACGGCACCCTGTGCAGATCCACGCTAAGCGACTCGGGATCGACCCCTATGCCGAAGATACACACATTGTCATAAGCAAGCCGAAGGAAGACGTTTTGCAGGTCGATGATTTTGCCCTTGTCGCAGGCGTGGCTGAAGACGGGAAGAAGCTTTTGGTGCACCACTGCGGGTAAAGTGGTGGCAACACTGTTGCAGAAAGCGGTGGATAAGAGTACCGTTGCAGCCGACTTGTTGAGTAGCCTGAAACGCTCTCCGTCTTCCCCCACAAGGGACCCGTCCAAAAAGTCCCGTAAGACGTCTTTGAAGTGCTCCCCTTTGCCGAAATTATGGTACCTTGTTCTCAGCACGTACTCTATGTTTGCTGGATCGGCGGTAAATATCTTGCTTTTCCAGGGCCCGTGGAGCCTGAAGGTTCCGCCGTTCAGAATGGCAAGACGAGTTAACCAGTTGTAAAAGTCCTCGAAATGAATAAGCACCGAGGGAAGGACGCCCACAACAGGCCAAACTGGAGCTCCTTTAAAACTCGTTCGCTTCCAAATTAGGACTAACATGATGCCTGCAACGAGAGTTATTGTAATGGACATCACTTCAACCGGCGTCATGACTATGATGTATGGAATATCTGATAGCATCTCCTCTGCGATCAAATCCTTTAAAGTTGGTATCCCAAACTATTAAGACAAGAATATGACAGTCACCCCGTCTTATTACGCAGATAGTCGTTATATAGGATGAGAACGCCGTAGCTGGTACTGTACGTTGATGTGCCACATCAACGGCTGCGCTTGACCTCTGATTTAAAACCCTATATTCGATGATCAAAGATTGATCTGGATCGTTCAAGGGGTTCAATTATTGTTTGAATTGCCACATATACTGGTTTTCTTAGCATTAGGCTATATCAGCATGGCGAAAAAGAAGCCAACTGCATAGTGTCAGAGTCGGAGATAGACGTGTGTGCATTAACCTCATTCAGTTGGATTGTGTCACCACCATTTAAGGCCTGCAATGTGATAAGCCTGAACAGCGCAGAGTCGGCGAATTAATAACAGCATGGACGCCTTTACATGCTCTTCCTTCAAGGCTTTTACAATTATGCTCAACTCTTTTGCTGTTGGCACTGTCGATGGGTTTGCTAAGCAGGTCAGGTTTTATTTTTGGTCACGCTGTTACCTGAATTCAATTCAGTGAATCTTTAGTTTTTTGTTTCTATATATCTACCATCTTGTATATGATATACATTGCTTGGAAGTTTACGTTGTTGTAATGAAGTACGGTTGGCCAATCAATTTTATCTTTAAAAAGTCTGAGAAAGATATGACTATGATCCGTGTGGCGCATTATTGTAGACCAATTAATTAGGCACATGTGGTCAGTTGGAGGAGTGAGCTTTACATCTGTCAAAAATAACAATGAATGCATGAATGAATGAAGGATTTTAATAACGTCTACGAGACCACGGTAGTTTATGGGACTCATCAGTCGCACACATCCTTTTCAAAACGAGACCTCAGCGACAAAACGTTCCCTAAGTTCACTGAACTTCCTTCTTGAGATCTTTCACTCTGTTGTGAAGTTTGATCACGAGGTTCGTCGTATTACCCAGCGTTGTTGTTTCAAATAGGGTGTCCAAGTTGGCGGTTTTCAAAGTTTCACCATAACTGTATTGGATGTCTTTGTATACCTCACACTCCAAGAGGAAGTGTCGTTCCATCTCCACCTCGACTTTGTTGCAAAAGAGGCATATTCTCTCCTTCCAATCCTCTTTAGGAGTTAGCCATCTACCCGTTTCACACCTAAGATGATGAGAGCTCATCGTAAGTTGGGCAATCAACATTTTCACTTTCTACTTAATGTCTGCTCCTATATAGGGTTTTTCTTCAAAATCCCCTATGGGGTTGAATTCTTTGAGGTAGTATTCCCTTTTATGGCCCATTCATTTTGTCCACATGATGCACTTGAATTTTTTTCTCACATATTTTTTTATTTCTTCATTAGTATTTGGGCACCCCTGCATGCTAATATCCCACCTCTTTACCCATTTGTCATTTTGCTTCCTCCAAGTGTTTTTTCTTCTAGTTAGCTCTTCCTCCATAATTAGTCTAGGCCACTTGTGCTTCTTCATGTTTTGAATCTTTTTGAGGTAGCTTAGTAACTGTATCATCGTCAATGCCTCTAGGGGGAAGGACCCCGTTTTAGCAAGTAGGATCTCATACGGCACCGAATTCTTGACTTCGAGACTGCTTATGATGAAGTGTTTCTGGATTCTCTCTATCTGTTTCCATTTTTGATCTAACATACTGCTACCCCAAATTTCACACCCGTAAAGAATCATCGGGATAACCAACAAACCAAAAAGTGTTCTCTTAGTCTTCGAATCCCATAACTCCGCAATCTTGCACCTATTTTGAAGAGAGTACAACGCTTTCCATCCTCCTTGGATTCTTTTTGCTCTACACGTTTCCCAGCTGTGCTTGTGGTGAAAATCAACCCTGAGGTATTTGTACTCGAATATCTCTAACGGGCTGCCTTCAAAGGTAAAGGTATATTGTTTCTTTTTTCTTTTCAGAGAGAAAATCATTACTTTGGTTTTGCTTGTGTTCACCTGCATTCCAACCTCTTGGCAAAAAGTTTCAAGTGTTGTCAAATGTTCCCTCAAGTTGCTGGTTGTTCTGGCAATTAAAATGAGGTCATCTGCATAAAGAAGTAGTTTTATAGCATACTTAGCTAGTTGAATCCCCTCCCCACTATCCTTATTTAACCATTCTTCTAATTTATCAATGTACAGTCCAAATAAAGTTGGTGAAAGTGGGCAGCCCTGTTTGACCCCTATATCGCTGTCAAAACACTCTGATATTCCATCACTAGTTTTGATTTTATCCTTTACTTGCTCATATAATCTATGGACAACAGCTCTGATCTCATCAAGAACCCCCAGCGCCTTCATCCTATTCCAAAGTTTGTCACGAGGGACCATGTCAAAGGCTTTTTTGAAGTTGACAAAGTAGCAAAATGTCTAGTCTCCTTGAGTGTTCCATATTTTTTCAATCAAGAACCTAAATGTAGCTCCATGATCAATAGTAGAGTGTTTCGGTCTAAATCCAGCTTGGACCTTAGCTCTTTTTCTTTTTTTTTCTGCCCAACTGCTGATTCTGCTCTCTATCATACTTCCAAAGAGTTTACCAAGGAGGGGATTAACCATGATAGTACGATAATTTGACGGGTTATTGGTATCCCCGCTTTTGAAGATATGGATAACCACACTAGTCGTCCACTCTTTCGAGAAGCCCTCTTGGATGACCCTATTGAAGATGTGTTTGATATGAGGTGCCAATACTTTAGCGCCCCACTTTAAGTATTCTACTTGCATCCCATCAATATCCTGACCTTTTCCACTTACTAATTGTTTTATGCCTTGAATGATGTCTTCATTGTTGAAGAGTTTTGTATTCGCATAAATTATTGGGGGTCTATATTTATCTTGGTCCCTCTCATATGGTAGCTTCACATACCCAAGCCATTGGTTTTCGGTGATATTGTTTTCTATTTGTTTCTTCTTTTGACGTAGCTCTTTCCAAAAGCTTTTAGGGCTATTTTTTCCGAGGGAAATCAACTCTATTCTTCTACTATTTACATAATTCTCTTTCTTATTCCATATCATTTTTACGTACTCCTTCTTATGCTCTTTGTCCATACCTCTCTTTCACAGATTTCTTTTTGCTATCTGGGATTCTTCGTCGAACCATGGGTTTGCCGGGAAAGTATTTCTTGTTCCTCTCTTGGGTCTAGCTCTCTTACAACCATTGAAAGTGGACAAGTTGGCTTATTTCTGAGATGTGGTCGTAGTGCCTTGGCCGACGTGTTTGCAGCATATTCATGCATTTCACTGCTGAAAAAGACCTCAAACAAATGTGGTCTCATGGAATGAGTAAAGAATAATATGGGTTTGAAGAAAAGGTTTTTGAAGACATTTATGAAAAACTTTTAGCCATATTTTGTTGTATCTACTATTTTATTTTTTTAAATTAATAATTGTTTTTGATAGGATCAATGTTATTTGAAAAATCGAATATTAATGATAAGAGAAATTTGAATATAAGTTTTATTGGGTAAAACTCACCTTCTTTACTATTTAGTTATTATTAGAGGGTCTATCTATTATTAATTGCATAAATAATGTGCAATAAAAATCCTAACAAAGTGAAATAAATGTTTAGTCAATTCTTCAAAAGAAAATCAAATATGGATTTATTTTTTTTTGAAATGAGTGATATAAATTTACGTAAAAATAAGATTTTATGAAATAAAGATTATGATACACTCCTAATCATCTCTACATTAAAAATGTTTCTACTTCTATTGATTGACTTGGAAATATAAGCTTGACATGATATACATTTAATGTTTGTAACCCTCTTTAATATTTATTATATTTTAATAATTATAATCGTTAACTTATTTGATGTATTAAGATAGTCCATCATATTTGATGTATTAGAGAACTTTATAGAGAATGTTAAAAATAATCTATAAATAAATATATTAGGGTCATTTGGTAGAGATTAGATAAAGGAAATTAAGCAAGAGAAGTGTAAATGCAATAAATCAACATTAGAAGTCTTCTTTGTATGTAGTAACAAATATTTTAATAGATGTTTTTATCATATTCATTTTCTAAATATGTGTGCGTGTGTTTTAATTAAAAAGTTTGTATGTAAATATTTTATTTAAATTGGTATTATAACATAACTTCATCACTAAAAGTGTTTCTATTTATATTGATTGACTTGTAAATATAAATCTATATCAAAACATAAAATCAAGATGTTTGGTAAGCTAAAAGGTAAGGGAATAATAGCAAAGAAAAATGCACTAAAATGAAATGAATACTTGAAAAAATTAAATGATATTATATAAATCATACGTCTTTAAAAAAAAATTGCTTCTTAAGTATATATATATATATATAACAAGTTTGCAACAAATCTTACATAATTTTATATACTTCATTAAAAAATTATACTAATATTAAAATAATGAAATATACCAATATTAAATATTTTAATGAAGTATATAAAACTATGTAAAACTTGCTTTATTTTGTATAGCAAACTTGTTAGTTATATAAAATGTAATGCCCTTCATATTGACCACCCTTTTTTTAGTTATTTTAAATTAATCACCTCATATATTCTATTTGACTAATCCTCATTATATTTAAATATTCAAATTAATCCCTCCCATATGTGAATGTCCCTTGTATGGTGGAACACCCTTCGAACATTTTATTAAATCTATAATTTTTAAATTAATAAAGCTAAAATTATATATAAAAAAATACAAAATTATATAATTCAAATAATTGATCATTTATACATAGCCATCTCGAAAAGGCTAGGGAGGCTAATTGATAGGTTTTAGCTTAGGATAGGTGGCTCTACAACTCCTAAAGTGTGGAATGAATATTTGTAAGAGAATTTAATTGCTTTGTATGAACCCACATGGGCTTGTGAGAATATATTTTGACTTTGTAAGGAAATTACAAGGATAAGTTTATTTGTGCAAAGAAACCTACATGGCCTTGTAAAGAATTATAAAGGGATAGCATGGATATTGTAAGAAAAATATTGGTTAGTTAGTGGCCGTAATGTTATTCATAAGGGTGATTATATAAATCATAATTGTAAGGTTAAGTGGTTGTTACATTTCAAATTTTGTTAAGTAAATTATTTGATTATTCATAGATATTTATAATTGATAAATTTGATTTGGTTAATTTTTTACTAAGTTTTGAGATATTTGTTGTTATGAGGACAGTTGGATATTGATTAGGACACATGATTGCATTGCTATGAGTTAGCTATAGTAAAAATGTTTAAATTATGATTATGTTGATTCATTATTTTAGATATATTTCATAATGTATGCATATCATGATGTTATGATTTAACTACCTACTTATTATGATGTTGATGCAATAGAACTGATCTCTTAGAACATGACAAAGGGAGAGTATCATAAAAGAGGGTGACATAGATAGATATGTTAAAAGATGATAGAGAAACTGATTAGAAACCTACACACATGACATTAGGTAGCACATATTAAAATGCATAATAAAATGGTTAGCATAGTGTATTTATTACTATTTGCATTACATATTTGTTTTCTCATGATTTTCTAGCATAGTTTAATGGTTTTATGAAACTTATTTTGCATGGTTAGCATGTGTGATCATTAAATGCTGGTAAAAACATGATTTACATAGTTAAATTAAATACGGGTTATTGATTTATGAATTGATCATTAAATCCTTATGGCATTTGGAGATGCTAATTTAATTAATGAAATTATTGCTTAGTGTTAAAATAAATAAAATTTAAGAATTTTCAATAATGTGGAAAAAATGAGAAAAACATAAAAACAAAAAATAAATAAAAAGGGAATGGTCTAAAATTAAGAAAAATAAAAACAAATAAATTCTTAAAATAATGAGAAAAATAAAGAAAAACAATAGAGAAAGAAAAAATCTTCAAAGCCATTTACCCTTTTCATAGAGAATAAGAAAGAAAATATTCGACGAAAGGAGAGAGATGCATATACCCCAAAGAGGAGGAAAAAAAAAGATGTAGTGAGAAAAGAAGAAGAAAGATAAGCAATCCAATAGAGGAATAGCGAGAAATTCTAGGTAGGCAAAGCTTTAAAATTGTGTTATCATCAAACATAGATATTTAGCAATCTATATGTTTATATACAATGGACTGTATAATTTGAATTTGGATAGTTTCAAAGATCTAGTTTGTATACCCAATAGAGAGTTATAAAACTATAATGGTTTGCATATGAAACATAGAGACTTACTTATAAAAAACTTGAATCCATATAAACCAAAATATATTCATACAAACAGTCTGAATGTGGTGATTCACATAGTAGAACATTTATTTTACTGTATATGCTTATAATATTACGATTATGGTGATTTATATATACATATATATCCTTATTTGTAGCATACATACCATAAGTCGCATATGTTACACGGTTACATACAATATGATCTATCATATATATATTATGATTATCACAGCTATATTTTACTGTATCTGAAATAATATGTTATACGTGTATACATACATCAGCATATGAACATGTTTTTCTATGATTATTAGAGTTACATATGTTACATAATATCTAATATGTTAATTCTATATCTTTTCTAGACTTAGCTTTCTCCGATTATCATTATCATTATGAACATGTAAGGATAGTAAGCAACTTGAATAATTCTATACTAAGAATTAAAACACAATAAAATAACCTATTCATAGAACAAGAAAATGGAAGTGGAAAGGGAAATGACTTAGATATTTTATACATAGAAATTATAGACCATGTATTAGGTGTCGACCCACCAATAAAGAATAAGTTTCTCATGGTGAATAAAATTAGGTGATCTGAGCAGAAAAAAGAAACAATAATGAAAGGCTAGTGTCCCTTGATTTTTCTATTCGTCGTATGAGATATTCATTAAATTTTGGTTCTATAAACTTGATGTCTTATAATATATTTTTCATGCTATTCTAGGCGATGATACACCAATGATGTCATTACCTTAGTAAGGAATTGAATTATTCTAGCTTCCAGCCCAGTTGTGCAAATTGTAGCATAATAATGATCTAAGATATCATGTGGTTGGGTAATAAGAATAGAAACGTACACTCCCATTGATTTCACTATTGTATAATATTATATAGTCAATATATTTACCATAATCATATATATATATATATATATATCATTGTCTACTTACTATTTCACTAATTGTTGTTGTTAAGACATTTCAAATCGTAGCATAATTCTATATCATTGAATTATTTAGAACATTATTTCCTTGTGATTTTTATACACGTGTTTTTAGGTTATCATAGAAATCATGAGGATTATAATGCCTAGGGTGGATGAATGTCTATATTTGAATATGTATTAAAGAGTTAATTGAAAGAATGCTTACAAGAGTTTGCATACTCCTAATGATATATATAAAGTTTATGTATACACTTTAGGGATGTGTGTCAATATGAATGACTTATACATGAGTATATATATTAAATATAAATAGAGTTTATGCAAAATGGATCAACTAAAATAAATCTTATAATAAGATGTACGATGGTAGACTTAACTGGATTTAAGAAACTACGAATGTTGGTAGTCATAGCCAAATGATGAATTTGATTAGGGAAATGTATATATAACCTTAACTTGATATAGATGGTTTGTCTATTAATATTTAAATATTGAAATTGATAGTTGATTTATTCTAATAAAGGATTGTTGGAAACTTTGTTTGGAATTTAAAATATTATAGGCATCTATTTACAATTATAGTATATCGAAATCCTAATATAAATTTGAATAAGATACGTGGACATAAATAACTCAATGTAGTCCTTCATTATCTTGTGATAGCTTTATGATATGCACGAGGTTACTTATCATATTGATTAAATGAAACAAATACCATTGAGTTGATATAACACTATAATAAGCTATGTATTTATGAATAATGGTATGCTAAATATGAATATAGGTGTACATGAGCCTATTAACATATACATGTACATAGGGGTGTGCTCTTGTTTTTCTAACTATAATTCCATTGATGGTTTAAAACTATATTCAATATAATAGAGCTTCGTGAATGTGTGCATATAACCCCCTAAGAGTATAACAAATTCTAGAATGGAATATTATATGCTCTTTGTTATGAGTAATTGCTATAATAGAAATTTATATTTCCATGGATTTATGACTATTTTATTTGAGTGATTATGGTACTTAGTAGTTATGATTAAAAAGACTAGACTATAATAATATGAGTTATTATAGAGTGTAGTATGCTTAGAAATTAATTGTGATAATTATAATCTATAATTAAATGTGTATTTTACCTAGGTGGTATAAACTGTAGTCATTATTTCTAATATAGGATAGATAATAATGTGAGATTCATTCATGCATTTGATAGAATAAATGTATGATTTTTTTTATTCCTATGCTTAGCACGTATGTGAAATAGTTGCCAGTAGAAAAAAATCTGTATAAATCTATTGATTATATTATATTAATTAAATCTTGCATTACTGATATTAAGTAAGTAATAAGATGAACTTCACTAGCTTACTAGCATCACAATGCTAGATGAAGGTAATCTGATAAAGTGGTGTGTATGAATTTTGATTGATCCATAGATCATTATTTTATTGAAAACTTTGGCCAAAGTAATATTTAGTGAGACATTGTCATTTGATGAGAATGATTTACATGTTTGTATGATATCTTGAAATAGAACAAGTTTTCTATGATACACTGCATGTTTATTTTTAAAAATCATACAACACACAAGTACTAGCTTGTCTCTATGTATTCCTGCACTATCATCTACTCATCTGTGAAGGGAGGACCATTTCCTAATGGGGTTAGTGAGAGGGATCATTGATACGTGGTTGGTGTGAAAAAATGTTTAGATGATGTTCTCCCTCCTTACAACAATACTATTTTTGAGATGACACTTGAGATTGCTATAGATACTAGAGTTTGAAAAACTATGATTTGGAGAGCTATGTATTTTATATATGTAAATTATATTATATTATATTTATTATTGAAATATTATCATGATGCGTTGTAATTACTTATTCATTATACATTGGTATAAGTGACTATAGGCATGTATCAGTCGTGGCTGGTTAATTGTAATTACTTTTTATTATTTATTTTATATTGGTACTCATATGGATATAAACTTCTCTATAAAAAATTGACTTTGCTTTGATCAGCCAAAACACTGCAAGTGACAATTGTCCTCCAAGTACCCTGATATTTTTGTGATCCATGTCATAGAATCTAGTCCAACTTCTTCCATCAGCATTAGGAAAGTTCCTGTAGGCATTAACAAAGAAATATTTTGACAAAATCTTTTCAATAGCAAGCCTACGAAGTTCTTTGATCTGGGCCTCTGCAGGGAGAAGAAGTCATTCTTTCATTCTTTCTTTTTCTTATTGAGTAAGATTTTCTAAAACAGTATCGTAATCAAAATTATCAGATCCTTCATCACCCTGAAACATCAAAACATGATTAGTATAAAACTTATGAGAATACCATTTCAATCCTTCTCTAGACATCAAATCAACTAAAAAATTAGTAGTTCTTTTCTTGTATTGAACATCAAACCCAAAGTTAGAAAACCATAATGCCCATCTAGTCATTATCTAGTTTCCAATTTACTGGGTGTGGGGTTTTCTAATGATAGATTCAAACTGTAACAGATCTATCCTTAAGAGGAATTTCTTTGGGAGCAAAAATATCCTTAGTTTGAACATGCAAAGTTTGGCTTCTAATAGTTCTTTTTTAGTGGAATGGTAATTCTTTTAAGCTGGGTTCCATGTTCCACTGCAGTAATAGCAGACTTCTTCTCTACCATCTTTAGTTTTCTCTAGAAGTATTCTGCCATATGCTTCATCTGAAGCATCTGTTTCCAAAATCATTAAACCTTATCCTGGCAGTTTGAGATTTGGTAGTCCTTTAACTTTTTCTTTGATTCTTTTGATTGCCTATGTCATTTCAGTAGTCCATGGGCTTGAGTCTTTTCTTAACCTTTTCTATAGTATTTTTCTATCTTTGGCTTGATCTTTATAGAATGGAGAGTATTAATTATAGAGATCCAATGAATCTCTATAATTGGGTTTTATATTTTATTTCATATGGGAATATTTCTAAAGATTGCAAAATATGGGGTTGTAATGCAATCTTATTTTGACATATATTTAACTCAAGAAATTCAATCTTTGTTTTTCCTATCTCCATTTTCTTATCACTTAAAACCAACCCATTCTAATTACAAATATCAACAAATTTTTTCAAATTTATAAGATGACTATTTAAATCTTTCGAAAGAACTAATATATCATCAATATAGATAGAAAAATGCTTAGCATGGCCAAATATTTCATCCATCTTTTTTTGAAATTCAGAGAGAATATTTTTCAAGCCAAAAGGCATAACCTTCCACTCATAATGCCTATCTAAGACTGGTATGACAAATGCATTTTTATAAGTATCTTAAGGTTCTACTACAATTTGCCAAAATTCACTTTTCAAATCAAACTTTGAAAAAACACTAACATTCCTTCAGCTTGTTGATAAGAACAATCTTGTTAGGAATTGGATGTCTGATAGGTATAAGCCAATCATTAAGATTTTTATAATTTATTATCAGTTTCATTTTTCCTCTTTTTTATTCTGAGTGTTTATTCACATAGAATGCAAGAGAAGCCCATTCACTATGGTTTTTTTGAATCAAATCCTTCTGCAATAATTCTTTGATCTCTTCTTCTCTCATTTTAACTTGAGAGGGGAGAAATGTATAGTGTTAGATTTGATACCTCAGGTATGATCAATGCCAGATTTTAGATCAAGAGAAATAATATATTTACACTTATCCCAAAACCTTCTGGGATCATTATCACAAAATCCTTTGATCTTTGTTATGACAGTATTTAGGATATCTTTTCTCTTTTCAAAATGTTGTACTTTCTTGTAAATCTTCATCTGTAGTTTTTTATCTTCTTCTTCATGGGGTCTTGTGGTAATTCTTATAGTTGTATAGGTATTTCTAGGAATTTGGTGTTCATTACCAAAGAAGCTTAAAGACAAGTATTTGTTGTGAACAGTATAAGGCATAAATTGATTCAGGAAGTTCATTCCTAAAATAATATCTATCGACATCTTATTTAATGTCTATAATTTTATATATGCCCTAATGCCATTTGCTTCAAGTAGTACCCTAGGAGCAACTTTGTTTATATTAGTCCTTGACCCATTGGCAGCAACAAAAACTAATGAAGCGTCTTGCCACATGTACTTTGGAATAGCTCCATTCTTTGCAATACTCATATTTGCTCCAGTATTGATTAAACAATCTTGGGTCAATAAGCCATTGTTTAAATCAATGATGTTTACTGAGATAATAATTTATTTTTATTCTCTGACATAGAAACATCCTTGGTTAGGAGGAACTTCTTTAGGGCTGTTTTCTTCTATAGAATCTTTAGAACATTTTATTAATTCATTAGTATCTTGAGAAGCAAATTCTATTTTTGATTTTATAGCTCTGAAGATTTCAATAGGAGGCTTTTCATATTTTATCAGGCTCTTTGTGCTTGGATTCTTAGGCTTAGCTTTTTGTTTTCTATTCCATTCCTATTGTGCATATAACATTGGGTTTTTATGAAAGTCAACTGGTTGCAGTGTTTTTCCTTAAGGTCATCATGCATGATATGTAATTGGGTAAGCTCATCTTGATAGATAGCGATGAGATGAAGAGGGAGCTTACAGTTCTGAAGTAGATATTCTAGATGTTGCATTTGAGCTTCAGGATCAAATCTAGACATCATATTACAATAGTAGAGTTCAGTCTTAGAGTTATCAAATGAAGACAGTTCTTCAAATTGATTTACTTGATTTTCATTTTCAATAGAAGAAATATCATTTTTAGTGAGTATTGAATAGACATCATCATCTGAACTGAATTCAAAAATAACTTACATTTCTTCATTAGGAAGTATAGCTCTAATCTTTTTCGTATTTTTAGGATACCTTTTCTTATTTGGGCACTTAGGAGCTATATGACCTACCTGACCATAGATATAACATTTTATAGATCATTTTCCTAAGATGGTTCTTTTTGGCTTAACATAAGTTTTTCTTTTAACGAACCTCCTCTTATGCTTGGGCTTGTCTCTAGTTTTCCATTTTTGGGATCTACTCTTTTCTTTGTGGCATTTACAATGAGAATTCTTAAAACCATAATAGCCTGGTGCATTATATCCACTATTTTTGTAGATACTATTATAAATTATTTTCATTTGTTTTTTAAGCAATTTGGTCACAACTTTATCCTTACATTGACTATAAAGATATTATTCTATAGATTGGATAATTTGATCTAAGATCAGTTTTGCAAATGTGGCTATTTCTCCAGTCATGGATTCCTTTTTAGTTGCTATGTAGGCCAATACTCTATCTGAGATTTTGCTAGGAAGTGCATTAATAAACATGTGTTTAGTTTTAGTCTTTTGGATCTATTTTTTTTTTCTTGTCAAAAGAGAAAAATCACACTTGAATCTATCCCAATATTTCATGTTATAAAGCTTCATCCTAAACAATTTATTGTATTCAATACCATCAAGAATTACCATGTCTCTAGCATACTCACAGATAATTGCTTCAACAAAGTCAACTACCGTGGATCCTGCCACAACCCTTTCATCTTCTATAAGGGATAAACACCATCCTTTTATGCTATCATCTAGGTTAGTAATCATAAGGTCCATGTCTTCTTCCTCGGTCTTCCCAAATACAAGTTGTTGAGTTAATACAAAAATAGTAGATATAGTGCACCAGACTATTATGGTTCTGAGAATTCTCATTGTAAATGCCACAAAGAAAAGAGCAGATCCCAAAAATGGAAAATTAGAGACAAGCCCAAGTATAAGAGGAGGTTCTCTAAAAGAAAAACTTATGTTAAGCCAAAAAGAACCATCTCAGGAAAATGACCTATAAAATGTTATATATATGGTCAGGAAGGTCATGTAGCTCTTAAGTACCCAAATAACAAAAGGTATCCTAAAAATATGCAAAAGATTAGAGCTATATTTCCTAAAGAATAAATGCAAGTTTTTATGAATTCAACTTAGATGATGATGTCTATTCAATACCCATTGAAAATGATATTTCTTCTAGTGAAAATGAAAATCAAGTAAATCAATTTGAATAACTGTCTTCTTTTGATAACTCTGAGATTAAATTCACTCTATTATTGTAATATGATGTCTGGATTTGATCTTGAATCTTGAATGCAACATCTAAAATATCTACTCTAGAATCGTAAGCTCCCTCTTCATCTCACCCCTATCTATCAAGATGAGCTTACCTAATTACGTAGCATGCATGGTGACCCTAAGGGCAAAACATTGCAACAAGTTGAATTTCATGACAACCTAATGTTATATGCACAACAAGAATGGAATAGAAAACAAAAAACTAAGCATAAGAATCCAAGCGCAAAGACCCTAATAAAATACCAAAAGCCTCCTATTGAAATCCTCAGAGCTATAAAATAAAAAATAGAATCTTCTTCTCAAGATATTAATGAATTAATAAAATATTTTGAAGATTCTATAGAAGAAAACAACCTTGAAGAAGTTCCTCCTAACCAAGGATGTTTCTATGTCGAAGAACAAAAAACAATCATTATCTCAGTAAACATCATTGATTCAAACAATGGCTTATTGACCCAAGATTATTTAATCGATACTGGAGCAAATATGAGTATTGTAAAGCATGGAGCTATTCTAGAATACCTTTGGAAAGATGCTTCATTAGATTTTGTTGTTGTCAATGGGTCAAGGACTACTATAAATAAAGTTGCTCCTAGGGTACTACTTGAAGCAAATGGCATTAAGGCATATGTAAAATTATGGATGTTCGATAAGATGTTGATAGATATTATTTTAGGAATGAACTTATTGAATCAATTTATGCCTTATACTGTTCACATTAAATACTTATCTTTAAACTTCTTTGGTAATGAACACCAAATTCCTATAAAGACCTATGCAACTGTAAGAATTGCCATAAGACCCCATGAAGAAGAAGATTAAAAACTAAAGATAAAGGTTTATAGGACAATACAAGATTTTAAAAAGAGAAAAGATCTCCTGAATACTGTCATAACAAATATCAAAAGATTTTGTGATAATGATCCTAAAAGGTTTTGGGATAAGTGTAAATATACTATTTCTCTTGATCTAAAACCTGACATTGATCATACTCAAGGTATCAAATCTAACACTATCCCTTTCTCTCTTTCTCAAGTTAAAATGGGAGAAGAAGAGATCAAAGAATTATTGTAGAAGGATTTGATACAGAAAAGCCATAGTGAATGGGCTTCTCTTGCATTATATGTGAATAAACACTCATAACAAAAAAGAGGGAAAATGAGACTGATAATAAATTATAAAAAGCTCAATGATTGGCTTATACTTGTCAGACATCTAATTCTTAACATGACTGTTCTTATCATCAAGCTGAAGGAATGTTGTGTTTTTTCTAAGTTTTATTTGAAAAGTGGATTTTAGAAAATTACAGTAGAACCTAGAGATACTTATAAAACTGCATTTGTCTTACCAGTCTTAGGCAGGCATTATGAGTGGAAGGTTATGCCTTTTAGCCTAAAAAATGCTCCCTCTAAATTTTAAAAAATGTTAGATGAAAACTTTGACCATGCTAAGCATTTTTATATCTATATTGATGATATATTAGTTCTTTTAAAATATTTAAATAGTCATCTTACACATTTGAAAGAATTTGTTGATCTTTGTAACCAGAATGGGTTAGTTTTAAGTGATAAGAAAATGGAGATAGGCAAAACAAAGATTGAATTTCTTGGGTTAAATATATGTCAAAAGAAGATTGCATTACAACCCCATATTTTTTAGCCTTTAGAAAGATTCTCAGATGAAATAAAAGACAAAACCTAATTACAAAGATTCCTTGGATCTCTGAATTACTACTCTCCATTCTATAAAGATTAGGCCAAAGATATGAAAATACTACAAAAAAAGTTAAGAAAAGACTCAAGCCCATGAACTACTAAAATGACACAAACAATCAAAAGAATCAAGGAAAAAGTTGACGGACTACCAAATCTCAAACTGCTAGGAGAAAGTTTAATGATTTTTAAAATAGATGCTTCAAATGAAGCATATGGTGAAATACTTCTAGAGAAAACTAAAGATGGTAGAGAAGAAGTCTTCTATTACTGTAGTGTAACATGGAACCCAACTCAAAATAATTACCATTCCAATAAAAAAGAACTATTAGCAGCCAAACTATGCATGTTCAAACTAAGGATTTGTTTGCTCCTAAAGAAATTCCTCTTAAGGATAGATCTATTATAGTTTGAATCTATCATTAGAAAACCCCACACCCAGCAAGCTGTAAACTAGATAATGACTAGATGGGCAATATGGTTTTCTAACTTTGAGTTTGATGTTCAATACGAGAAAAGAACTGCTAATTGTTTAGCTGATTTGATGTCTAGAGAAGGATCAAAATGGCATTCTCATAAGTTTTATACTAATCATGTTTTGATGTTTTAGGGTGATGAAGGATCTGATAATTTTGATTACAATACTATTATAAAAAATCTTACTCAGCAAGAAAAAGAAAGAATGGATTCTTATCCCTACAGAGACCTAGATTAAAGAACTTCCTGGGCTTGATAATGAAAATATTTTATCAAAATATTTCTTAGTTAATGCCTACAAGAACTTTCCTGATGCTGACAGAAGAAGTTGGACTAGATTCTGTGACATGGATCATAGAAATATCAGGATACTTGGAAGATAATTATCACTTGCAGAGTTTTAGCTAATCAAAGCAAAGGTAATTTTCTATGGAGAAGTCTATATCTATATGAGTACCAATATTCTTACAAAGAGCTTTGATGATAGACCAGTTGATGTACCATATGATCAATGGGAAAAATTAACTTGGGATCAATGGCTTGAAGAATATGCACCAACCACTTTAAGCCCCTGGTTCAAGATTCTTATCATTCATAAAGAATTAGGTGTTTATGATACTAATACATTGTTCAAATTTATCAAAGATTAGCTGTATGATGAAATATAATTTAAGTTATTTTTCAAAGATTGTATATATAACCATGAGAACAAGAAAATTAGATATACATTTCGAAGATAGTTTTGTGAATTTCCAGAAGATGCTGATACCATATTAAGTAATGAATTTCTTGTGGAAAATCCCAGGAACCTTGATAAAATTGAAAGATTAATTCTTGATCTTCATGAAACACATACATACTCGTGGGATGACTATGTCCATAACACATATCATAGTTATGAATATTCAATTGACGTAAGCATTGACATGTCCATTGAAAGCCCTTATGGGAGTCCTTAGCAGGAAGCATAGATGGGCCCTTTCAAGATTTGTTTGTTGTCCCTTTAATACGGTGATGAAAATGATTTAACTACAAAAGCAAATCTTGGAGTGTGATCCAACTATATCACACCATGTGACCCATGGTAAGGTCTTGTCTTGGCTAGTAGAGAGGGCATGTTCTCTACCATTTATAGCTGTGAGATGTTGTTTGCTTTTTATAAAATTTTTGATTTGACAAGATCATGTGCCCGTATTAATCCATGATTTGAGTAGGGAATCCCAATAAAGTGGAAATTAGCACATGTGGTAGGGGTGGCCTATTGACCTCTTAGCTTTTATTAGATGCCTCTTAGCATGGTGATGGTACCTGAAACAAAAACCATAGGAGATCAGGTCAATATCATCTAGATAAACTTTGAGACAATATCCTTACCCAAAGAATGGGTGACTAACTATAGCAAGTGTATCTATAGACCACCTAAGAAAAAAACCAAGTACACTCTTAGGCTAAATTATCTTCCTACAATAGAATATTTTGGAAGATATAAAATCTCCCTAGTGGAAGAAGAAGAAAAAGAAACCCAACAAGGAGAATGCCCTAAAGAGAGAAAACTCAAAAGGTATCAGTCCATGAAGAAACCCTCTATAAATAATTTAGAGACCCTCAAAACCATAAGATTCCCAAGCCAAAAATTAGATGCTTCTGCATCAGATTGGTTAAAATACCATAGTTTGCCTAATAAACATAATTCTTATGTAAACCTAGTAGAAAATATTTTTGTCAACCATCTTGATTGCAATGCCTATATAAATTATACCTAGAGAATGCAGAATGCTTTGCATATTAATATGTTTGGAGGAGAGCCAACTGAAGAAATAAAATTGCTTCCAAGAGAAGATGAGTTAAAAATCTCAACTACTTTAGAAAAAGAAGCAAATGGGTTAGATGTCAAATATAGTGTTCTAGAAAATATGGGAAAATTTCCCTCAAGGCAATTCTATGTAAAATTCACATCTGATGGCCAATTTGTTATGAAACATGACCCAATAGAAGTAATAGGTAGGGAAAAACATAATTCTACTACAGGAAGGCAACTAAACTAGTGTAATTCAGCTTTAACTGAGTTGGTAAAAAATATTGATGAACTTTATGTGGAAATTGCTCAAATAAGAAGCTTTCTAGATCAAAATGTAAGAACAATGGTTAAGAAACCATTGGCCAAAACACAAGACCTAGCTCCACTAGTTAATACTAGTGATAGGATTCAAGGTGAGATAAACGCAATCAAAGCTGGCCTGGTTGAGTTAAATAAAGGTTAAGATAAATAAATAGTAATGTTAGATGAAGCCACTAACATGTTAAAACATTTGGAAGAAGTCCTTTCAGAGCAAAAGTTACACCTCTCTCTTGAGGCTACAAAGCTTGAAGAAGTAAAAGAAGGTCTGAAGAAGCTATTTATGATAAATACACAAGGTTATGATATGCTTAAAGTAATCTACACAGGAATGGTGGACCTTTTAAATGTTAATACTAGTACAAATTTTCAAACTAGAAAAATGGACATTAGCCTTGAACAAATAGAAGAAGTTTTCATAAAAATAAATGATCAGAAAAGTGTTATATTGGAAGAAACTAAAAATAAAATTCAAGAACCTCAAGAAAAGGTTGATACCTTGGTAGGATCATCCTCACTTATTTTGACTCAGATACATGAATTTCAAGAAAAAATGAAAAGGTCTTATAAAACAAACCCTCTGAGTATGGTAAAAATAGGAGAAGGCACCCCTTCTAAGATCATCCCATTAAGACAACCTACTACAGAGCAAGTGTCTGATCATGATGAACAAATCAGATAATTAAGATATTTTATAAACATTGAGTCATTAAGCATAAGTGATTTTCTAAATTTTTTTGATGATACCTACAAAAGGCTTGAAAGGCTTAATAAAAATACTAAAATTTTCAAGGAACTAATTAAGCTATCTTAAGATATAAACCAAAAAAAGAACATTGAAGAAAATTTTACTACCACTTGCCTATATTTTAATGAACTTAGTGAATCAATTGAAACCCCAATAATTCAAAAGTCTTCGATCCCTTGGATGCTTCACAAGATTGGACTGACTCCCTGCTCACTAACCCGATAGGGGTGTAAGAGGAAAAGGTTTTACTTACCAGTACACCCAGATGGTTGGAAGAAGTATACTCCTCCAACACTAAGTCATCCAACTTGTCTAGAGTCACACCTAGGATTAGAACAACCTTTCTCCAAGGAAATTTTTGCAGTGTTGAATCCCTTGATCAGGATATCCAATGAAATCAAGGAAGACAACCAGATGATCTAACTTAGGTTCCTATACTTCCATATTCACTCAATATTTATGGTTAGTGTGGAGTAGGTAATGGTATAAGATATAGAATCTAGAGTCTAATTGAAAGGCTCCATGGATGGGCATAAACTCAACAACTTATATTTGGGAAGACTAAGGAAGAAGGCATGGACCTTATAACTGCTAACCTAAATGGTAGCATAAAAGGATGGTGGTTATCCCTCATAGAAGACCAAAGGGTTGTGGTAGGATCCATAGTAGTTGAATTTGTTGAAGCAATTATTTGTGAGTATGCTGGAAACATGATAAATGCTGATGCTATTGAATACAATAAATTATTCAGGATGAAGCTTTATAACATGAAATACTAAGATAGATTCAAGTGTGATTTTGCTCTTTTGGCAAGAAAAATAAAACAAATCCAAAAGACTGAAACTAAACACATGTTTATTAATGCACTTCCTAGAGAAATCTCAAACAGAATATTGGCCTACATAGAAACTAAAAAGGAAGCCACAACTGGAGAAACAACCATAGTTGCAAAAATTATCTCATGTCAAATTATCCAGTCTATAGAAGAATATCTTTACAATCAATGTAAGGATAAATCTATGACCAAATTGCTTAAAAAAAAATGAAAACCATAGTATCTGCAAAAATAGTGGATATAGTGCATCAGGCTATTATGGTTCTGAGAATTCTCATTGTAAATTCTACAAAGAAAAGAGCATATCCCAAAAATGGAAAATTGGAGACAAACCCAAGTATAAGAAGAGGTTCTCTAAAATAAAAACTTATGTTAAGCCAAAAAGAACCATCTCAAGAAAAGGACCTATAAAATGTTATATCTGTGGTCAAGAAGGTCATATAGCTCCTAAGTACCCAAATAAGAAAATGTATCCTAAAAATATGAAAAAGATTAGAGCTATACTTCCTAATGAAGAAATGCAAGTTATTTCTGAATTCATCTCAGATGATGATGTCTATTCAATACCCATTGAAAATGATATTTCTTCTAGTGAAAATGAAAATCAAGTAAATCAATTTGAAGAACTATCTTCTTCTGATAACTCTGAGACTGAACTCGACTATTGTAAATGATGTCTAGATTTAGTCTTGAATCCTGAATGCAACATCTAGAATATCTACTTTAGAACTGTAAGCTCCCTCTTCATCTCATCCCTATCTATCAAGATGAACTTACCCAATTACGTAGCATGCATGGTAACCCTAAGGGAAAAACACTACAATAGGTTGGATTTCATGACAACCCAATGTTATATGCACAACAAGAATGGAATAGAAAACAAAAATCTAAGCCTAAAAATCCAAGCGCAAAGAGCTTGATAAAATACCAAAATCCTCTTGTTAAAATCCTCATAGCTATAAAATCAAAAATAGAATCTTCTTCTCAAGATATCAATGAATTAATAAATTGTTTTAAATATTTTATAGAAGAATACAACCCTAAAGAATTTCCTCCTAACAAATGATGTTTCTATGCTAGAGAACAAAAAGAAATCATTATCTCAGTAAACATCATTGATTCAAATAATGACTTATTGACCTGCAATTGTTTAATCTATACTGGAGCAAATATGAGTATTGTAAAGCATCAAGCTTTCTTAGAGTACCTATGATAAGATGCTTCATTAGATTTTGCTCCTGTCAATAGGTCAAGGACTACGATAAACAAATTTTCTCCTAGGGTACTACTTGAATCAAATGGCATTAAGGCATACGTAAAATTATGGATGTTCGATAAGATGTCGATAGATATTATTTTAGGAATGAACTTCCTGAATCAATTTATGCCTTAGACTGTTCACAACAAATACTTGTCTTTAAAATTCTTTGGTAATGAAAACCAAATTCTTATAAAGACCCATGCAACTGTAAGAATGGCCATAAGACCCCATGAAAAAGAAGACAAAAAACTACAGATGAAGATTGACAAGATAGTACAAGATTTTGAAAAGAGAAAATATATCTTGAATACTGTCATAACAAAGATCAAAGGATTTTTTGATAATGATCCAAGAAATTTTTGGGATAAGTGTAAATATATTGTTTCTCTTGATCTAAAACCTGGCATTGATCATACCCGATGTATCAAATCTAACACTATCCCTTTCTCCCCTTCTTAAGTTAAAATGGGAAAAGAAGAGATCAAAGAATTATTGCAGAAGGATTTGATACAAAAAATACATAGTGAATGGGCTTCTCTTACATTCTATGTCAATAAACACTCAAAACAAAAAAGAGGGAAAATGATACTGATAATAAATTATAAAAATCTCAATGATTGACTTATACCTATCAGACATCCAATTTCTAACAAGACTATTCTTATCATCAAGCTGAAGGAATGTTGTGTTTTTTCTAAGTTTGATTTGAAAAGAGGATTTTGGCAAATTGTAGTAGAACCTAAAGATACTTATAAAACTGCATTTGTCTTACCAATCTTAGATAGGCATTATGAGTGGAAGGTTATGCCTTTCAGCCTGAAAAATGCTCCCTCTAAATTTCAAAATAGGATGGATGGAATATTTGGCCATGCTAAGCATTTTGATGTCTATATTGATGATATATTAGTTATTTCAAAATATTTAAATATTCATCTTATACATTTGAAGGGATTTTCTGATCTTTGTAACCAGAATGGGTTCGTTTTAAGTGATAAGAAAATGGAGATAGGCAAAACAAAGATTGAATTTCTTGGGTTAAATATATGTCAAAATAAGATTGCATTACAACCCCATATTTTAAAGTCTTTAGAAAGATTCCCAGATGAAATAAAAGACAAAACCTAATTATAGAGATTCCTTAGATCTTTGTATTACTACTTTTTGTTCTATAAAGATTAGGCA
The DNA here is from genome assembly GCA_037957365.1 of Torreya grandis. Lineage (NCBI taxonomy): Eukaryota > Viridiplantae > Streptophyta > Pinopsida > Cupressales > Taxaceae > Torreya > Torreya grandis. The sequence goes on from JARHVA010000271.1 coordinate 446,877, forward strand.
AAAGATAGGAAAATACTACAAAAAAGGTTAAGAAAAGACTCAAGCACATGGACTACTGAAATGACATAGGAAATCAAAAGAATTAAGGAAAAAGTTAAAGTACTACCAAATCTCAAACTATTAGGAGAAGGTTTAATGATTTTGGAAATAAATGCTTCAGATGAAGTATATGGTGGAATACTTCTGGAGAAAACTAAAGATGGTAGAGAAGAAATCTGCTATTATTATAGAGGAACATGGAACCCAGCTCAAAAGAATTACCATTCCAATAAAAAAGAACTATTAGAAGCCAAAATATGCATGTTCAAACTAAGGATCCTTTTGCTCCCAATTAAATTCTTCTTAAGGATAGATCTATTACAGTTTGAATCTATCATTAGAAAACCCCACACCCAGCAAGTTGGAAGTCAGATAATGACTAGATGGGAAATATGGTTTTCTAACTTTGAGTTTAATGTTTAATACTAGAAATGAATTGATATATTTTTAGCTAATTTAATGTCTAAAGAAGGATCAAAATGGTATTCTCATAAGTTTTATACTAATCATGTTTTGATGTTTTAGGGTGATGAAGGATTTGATAATTTTGATTACGATACTATTCCGAAAAATCTTCTCAACAAGAAAAAGAAAGAATGAAAGAATGACTTCTTATCCCTACAGAGACCCAAATCAAAAAACTTTTTGGGCTTGATATTGAAAATATTTTGTCAAAATAGTTCTTAGTTAATGTCTACAAGAACTTTCCTGATGCTGACGAAAGAATTTGGACTAGATTCTGTGACATGGATCACATAAATATCAGGATACTTGGAGGACAATTGTCACTTGTAGAGTTTTGGTTGATCAAAGTAAAGACAATTTTCTATGGAGAAGTCTATATCTATATGAGTACCAATACACTTACAAGGAGATTTCATGACAGACCAGTTGATGTACCATATGATGAATGGGAAAAATTAACTTGGGATCAATGGCTTGAAGAATATGCACCAACCACTTTAAGCCCCTGGTTCAATATTCTTGTCATTCATGAAGATCTAGGTGTTTATGATACTAATATGTTGTTCAAATTTACTAGAGATCACCTGTATGACGAAATAGAATTTAATTTCTATTTCAAAGATTGTATATATAACCACGAGAACAAAATAATAAAATATACATTTCAAAGAAAGTTTTGTGAACTTCCAAACGATGTTGATACCATATTAAGCAATGAATTTCTTGTGGAAAATCCCAGGCACCTTGATAAAATTGAAAGATTAATCCCTGATCTTCATGAAACACATACATACTCATGGGATTACTATGTCCATGACACCTATTATAGTATGAAGATTCAGATGACATAAGCATTGACATGTCTATTGAAATCCAGAGGAAGGTGTAGAACACCAATCAGTTGGGGCAGGTTAGAGGATAGAGTAATTTTTGGACCTGAGATGCTTTCAAAAATGGAAGAATAAGTTAGATTAATCAGATAGAGATTGGTTGAGGCCAATGATAGGCAAAAGAGTTATGCTAATCAGAAGAGGATAGAGAGGCAGTTTTCAATAGGTGACAAAGTGTTCTTGTGGATTAATCTACATAAGAGCTTGATTAAATTCAAAAAATCAACAAAACTATCATCGAGATATGTGGGACCCTTTGAATTGTTAGAAGTGGTCACTAATGTAATGTATAGACTTGCTTTGCCACAACCCTATCTCTATTGCATAATATCATTCATATTTTTTATCTTAAAAAATATATAGTTGATCTTATGCATGTGTTGGATTAGAATGTTTTGTAGGTTCTAGATTCTGAGGTGGTCATGGTAGAACTAATCAAGGTAATTGACACATGCAAACCTTATTTGTGTAATAGAGAGATGTCATAGTCAAGGTCCAGTGAGACCAATACTTTGAGGATAGTGCTACTTGAGAGGACTATGATGAGTTCTATAGGGGATTTTCACATTTATTTGCTTGATTAGATACTATTATACTATGTTATTTTTTTATTGAACAATATTTTTTAATTTAGAACTTATGTTTGAATAAGTGTCATCCAAAATGATGACTAGCTTTATGGGGAAGGATGTTACATCCTGATTCCTTGCTAAGCAAACTATTTGATTATCTATGGATCTTTATAGTTAACCAATTTGATTTGGATTATTTTTTACTCAGCTTTGAGATATATATTGATATGGGACAATTAGATATTGCTTATGATACATGATTACACTACTATGAGTTAGTTTTAATTAAAATGTTTACATTATGATCATGTTTATTCATTATTTTAGTTATATTTTATGATGTATGTATATCATGATATTATGATCTACCTACCTGATTGTTGTGATGTTTACACAGTAGAACTCATTCCTTAGAGCATGATGGAGGAAGATCATCATTGCAGAGGGTGACGTAGATGGAGCTGTCAGAAGATGATAAAGAAATAGACTAGAACCCTACACACATCATATTATCTAGCACATATTAAAATGTATAATAAAATGATTAACATAGTGTGTTTGTTAATGATTGTAATAGATAATTGTTTGCTCATGATTTTCTAGCATAGTTTAATCATTTTATGGAACTCATTTTGCGTGATTAGCATGTGTGATCATTAAATGATGGTAGACATGTGATTTGCATAGTTAAATTAAATCCAGGTTATTTATTTATAAATTTATTATTAAATCCTTATGATATTTGGAAATGTTAATTTAATTAGTGAAATTATTGATTAGTGTTAAAATAAATAAAAATTAAGAATTTATAATAATGTGGAAAAAAAAGAATATCAAAAATCAATAATAAATAAATAAAAATGGAATGGTCTAAAATTAAGAAAAACAAAAAGAAATAAACTCTTAAAATAATGAGAAAAAACAAAGAAAAACAATAGGGAAGAAAAATCTTAAAAGCCATTCACCCTTTTCATAGAGAATAAGAAATAAAATATTCAAGGAAAGGAGAGAGGTGCATATGCACAAAGGAGGAAAAAAAAGGATGTGTGAGAAAAGATTAAGAAAGATAAGCAATCCAATAGAGGAATAACAAGAAATTCCAGGTAGGCAAAGCCTTAAAATTGTGTTATTATCAAACATAGATATTTAGCAATATATATGTTTATATACATGGACTGTATACTTTGAGTTAGAATAATTTCAAAGATATGGTATAAATACCCAATAGAGAGTTATAAACCTATAATGGTTTGCATATGAAACATAGAGAATTTCTTATAAAAAAACTTGAATCCATATAAATCAAAATATATTCATAAAAACAGTCTGAGTGTGGCGATTCACATAGCAAAATATTTATTTTACTATATATGATTATAATATTATGATTATGGTGATTTATATATTCATAGATATCCTTATTTATAGTGTATATACCACAAGGCACATATGTTACATGGTTACATAAAATATGATATACCATATATATTATGATTATTAGAGCTATAATTTACTATATCTGAAATAATATGTTATACCATGTATACATATATAAGCATATGAACATGTTTCTATATGATTATTTAAGTTACATAATATCTTATATGTTTTCTAGACTTAGCTTTCTCCAATTATAATTATCATTATGAACATGTAAGGATATAAGCGACTTGAATAATATTATACAGAGAATTAAAACATAGAAAAATAACTTAATCATAAAGTAGTCAACAAAAGTAGAAAGGGCATCTAATTAGATATTTTATGCATAAAAATTATGGACTAAGTATTATGCCTCGACCCACCAGTAAAGAATAAGTTTCTTATGTTGAATAAAACTAGGTGATCTAAGTAGAAAAATTAAAAAACAATGATGTGATAGCATCCCTTGATTTTTATATTCTTCATATGAGATATTCATTAAATTATGGTTTTAGAAACTTGAAGTCTTATATATTTCCATGCTATTTTAGGCGGTGATCCACTAAACACGTTGTTGCCTTAGTAAGGAATTGAATTATTCTGGCTTCCAGGGTAGTCGTGCAAATCATAGCATAATAATGATCTAATATATCATGTACTTGGGTAATAATAACAAAAACTTACACTCCCATTGATTTAACTATTGTATAATCTTATATAGTTAGTATATTTACCATAACCCTATATATATATATATATAGTTGTATACTTACTATTTCACTAATTGTTGCCATTAAGTCATCTCAAATCATAGCATAATTCTCTATCATTGAATTATTTAGATAATTATTTCCTTGTGAGTTTTATATACATGTTTTTAGCTTATCATAGAAAGCACGAGGATTTTAATGCCTAGGGTGAATGAATGTCTATCTTTGACTATGTATTAAAGAGTTAATTAAAAGAATGCTTACAAGAGTTTGTATAATCCTAATGATATATATAAAGCTTATATATGCACTTTGGGGATGTGTGTCAATATGAATGACTTATACATGACTATATATTTAAATATAAATAGAGTTCATGGAAAAGGGATCAACAAAAATAAATCTTATAATAAGATGTAGGATGGTAGGCTTAACCATATTCAAAAAACTATGAATGTTGGTAGTTGTAGCCAAATGATGAATTTGATTATATATATATATATATATATATATATATATATATATATATATATATATATATATATATATATGTAACTTCAACTTGAACTTGATATAGATGGTTTTTCTATTAATATTCTAATATTAAAATTGATAGTTGATCTATTCTAACAAAGGATTATTGGAAACTTGATTTGGAACGTACAAGACTGTAGGCATCTATTTGTGGTTATAGTGTATCAAAATCCTAATATAGCTTTGAATAAGGCATGTGGGAATAAATAACTCATCGTAGTCCTTCATTATCTTGTGATAGCTTTATGATATGCATGAGGTTACTTGTTATGCCCTTAACTATTGGTATGTTTAAGGATATGTGTAGCCAACTTATGGCTTGCATAACCCTTTTGTATATTATTTTACATTTCTCTATGTATTCATATACTTAGTAGGTCAGCCTATGGGTGACACATGCCCTTGTTAGACTATATATAGGAGGTAGGGTTAGTTATTCATCATCATATTTGAGTATTCATTCTTATTGCAAGCATTTAGGAGGTTTCCCCCTCAAAGTGGCTTATCTATTGTTCATAATTGCTGATATATTTTCATATAATTGTGATATATTATTGTATTTCTACGTATTTTCTGAATTAATATCATTACAAGTGGTATCAGAGTGTCGATTTGGACCATAATCAGGTCAAAAATCCTAGATCTTTAAATTTGGATATATATTATAAACGGTAGCTAATGTCTCTACAATTTTTTTAAGGGAGTTTTGAAATCATTCAAGTAAGTTTTGATTAAAATTTTAGCTAATTTGGATCTATTTTTCAAAATTTATCACCATTTTAGGGTTTTTCATAAATTTTCTCCATAGATCATAATTTGTAGAATTTTTTCAATTTATTTACATTTTTAAAAACATTGGAAAAAATTTGTTTGGGTATATTATTTGATATTTTTGATTTGAGTCTGAAATATTTTAAAAATGATGTGGTCAAAGTTGGGCCAACAAGGTAAAATAAGGTTCACCATCAAGCCTTTGTATGGTTGGTCCTAACACCCACACCCACGAACGGGGGAAAGGGAAAGACACCCCTAAAAATCCTTTAAGGAACGACATGGAATCTGAATCATCTGATATGATTTATCAAATTCAATCAAATCTATATGGCCTAATGCAAAAGGATGTGCAAGTCTAAACTCAAATATCATTAATGCAAGGGGAGCTTAATGGCATGAAAAATTAGTTGCATTAGATCACGACATAATTAGCTACCATTTCATCTCATTTACCACTCAACAACTCTCTACTTTTTCCTTCTGATCCTCCTCCTCTCAATACTAACATTGCCAATATAGGGGTAAAATTGATGTTGCCAAAAGTGGATTTGTGCAAGTTTGATGGTAAGGATCCACTCACTTGGATCATTAAAAATGAAAATCTATTTGATCTACACTAAAATCCTATCTCTCAAAAGGTGGTTATGACATATCTATATCTAGAACTTGAGCCATTCATTTGGTATTGATAGTTTTATGCTCAAAAGAATACTGGTGCTCCTATTACATGGTCAATATTCTCTGATGAACTAATGTCTCACTATTAGGATAATGTTTCTAAAAAGTACTTTAACTAATTATCCAAACTAAGAAAAATAAGAATAGTGAAGGATTATATTCATCAATTTCAAAATCTATCCTTATGTGTGGAGGATATCATTGAGGCAAATTTGACTGATCTTTTTTTGGGTGGACTAAAAGATAGTATTCAATTAGAGGTTCATATGTTTAACCCAACAATTGTATCTGAAGCTATACCAAGGGCACACTTGGAAGAAGAAAAAGAGATGATCAGACATCGTCCTTTCACTACTAGTTGGGAATGAACCTTCCCAACTCCATCATGGCCTCAACCTACCAGATTGACACTGTAACAAATTGATGATAAACATGCCAAAGGGTTGTGTTATGGTTGTGACAACAAATGGAGCAAAGGTCATCGATATGTTGAAAATAAGTTATTTTACATTGAAGGGGTTGACAAGGATGAAGAAGATGAGGAGGCATTTGGTGAGGAGTTTGAAGGACCTGAGGATGAAGCTATATATTCTCAACCTACTATCTCCTACCATGCCATTGTAGGTATTTCTATTCCTTAGACTATTAAAGTGCTGGGTTTCATTAAGAAATAGAAGGTCACAATGTTGATTGACTCAGGTAGTAAAACTAATTTCATCAACAATAAGTTTGTTACTTGTTTGAATTGTTTCATCTACTCAACCCTAGAATTTGAAGTCATGATTGCAGATGGTGGTATAGTTAATTGTTCTAGAAAATGCTGCAGTATTAAGTTAGCAATTGGGGACTATTTTATATATTCTCATATGTTTGCTATTCATATGGGTAAGACTAACATTATTTTGGGAGTACAATGGATCATCACATTAGGTACTATTGAGATTAATTTCCATGAACTATTCATGCATTTTTATTTTGAAGGCAAGTCAATGGAACTATGAGGATTAAGATTTAAATCTCTACAAGTAGTTAGTTCACTTTAGATGACTAAGTTGATAAAAAAAAGGTGATGAAAGATTTGTGGCATGCTTTTTTTCCATTGATGTTCAAAAAAATGAGTCTACCCATCCTGAGTTACAACAAATATTGGGTGAGCATTATGTTGTTTTTAGACCCATGCCAAAATGTCTTCCTCATAGCTGTACTCATGATCATGTCATCACTCATTCCTGGAAGTATGCCACCCAACATCAGACCATACAAATATCCTTATGCCCAGAAGAGTGAAATTGAAAAAATGGTATAAGAGTTGTTGGAGGCAAGAACCATTTACCATATTCAAAGTGAATATTCTTCTCCAGTAGTCATGGTGTGAAAGAAAGATGAAACTTGGAGGATGTGCCCAGATTATAGGGAGCTCGAAAAGTTCACTATCAAAGATGAGTTTCCTATTCCTGTAATTGATGATTTGTTAGATGAATTACATGGTGTTATTTATTTTACCAAATTAGATCTTAGCTTTGGGTATCATCAAATCTAGATCAGTGAGGAGGACATTCCTAAAATAGCCTTTCGTACTCATGAAGGCCATTATGAATTTTTGGTCATGCCTTTTGGTCTCACTAATGTACCATCCACCTTTTAGAGTTTGATGAATACAATTTTTAGGCCATTTTTGAGAAAGTTTGTACTTGTATTTTTTGATGACATCTTTATTTATAGAAAAATTTGAGAAGACCACTTGCATCATGTGAAACAAGTAATCTCAGTTCTTGAGCAACATCAGTTGTATGCTAAACTATCCAAATATGCTTTTGGAGTTTAGGAAGTGGAATATTTGGGTCATATTATATCACATAAGGGAGTAAAAGTTGATCCTAAAAAAATCCAAACCATCATGGAGTGGCAGATTTTGAAGACACTTAAGCAACTAAGGGGATTTCTATGGATAACTAGTTACTATTGTAGGTTTGTCACACAGGATGGTAGTATATTAGCACCACTCACTTCCTTATTAAAGAAATAATCCTTCTAGTGGATTGATATAGCTACCAAAGAATTTGAAAAACTAAAAATGGCTCTCTGTACCACCTTGGTATTTGCTAATCTAGATATTTATAAAAATTTTATGGTTGCATGTGATGCTTCTAGATATGGTATGGGTGCAGTACTCATGCAAGAGGGTAGGGCCATTGCGTTTGAAATTCATCAATTAAAGGGTAAAAATTGGATCAAACCCATCTATGATAAAGAGATGATGGATAATATACATGCATTCAAACAATGGAGACCTTATCTATTGGGTCATCACTTTCAGGTAAAGACTAATCATGATAGCCTTAAATATTTTTTGGAATAATGGTTATAATCTAAAGAACACAAAAAAATGGGTGAAAAAAATGTTAGGTTTTGATTTTGAATTAGTCTAAAAGAAAGGAAAATAAAATGTGGTGGCCAATGCACTATCTAGGTGAGATGAACCAGTCGAGGCATTGTTATGTGCCATGACCATTTGACAAGCAAACTGGCTCCAGGAAGTAAGGGTGGAATGGGAAAATGATAGTATTACCTATGCATTGATTTAGAATCTGTAGTAGGGTTCAGATGGGATTGAAAAGTTTACATGGAAAGAGAATGCATTATGGTACAAATATAGATTATATTTGTGTCAGAATTCTCTTCTCAAATAGAAAATCCCTTAAGAACTTCATGCATCTCCACTTGGTGGTCACTCATGGTTTTTGAAAACCTATCATAGAGTCAAGAAGGATTTTTTTGGAAAGGACTCAAGGGGGATGTACAAAAATAAGTGGTTGAATGTATGGTCTATCAGTAAAATAAAGGTGAAGCTAGTAAAACCCTTGGTCTTTTACAACCTTTATCCATCCCTAGTCAATGATGGGAAGAGGTATCTATGAATTTCATTACTGAGTTACCACAATTTGAAGGTAGAAATTTTATCATGGTTGTTGTGGATAGAATAAAAAACTATGATTATTTTTGTTCTTTATCTTAACCATTGATGGTTAGTACAATAGCTTTTGCCTTCCTCAATATAGTTCATAAATTGCATGGTACTCCCAAGATTATTGTTAGTGATCAAGATCCCATATTCACTAGTAATTTTTGGATACAATTATTTGCATGTTTAGGAATCGAATTGGCTCATATCTCATCCTATCATCCTCAATTTGATGGACAAATTGAGGTAGTCAATAAGTGTTTAGAAGGGTACCTTCATTGATTTGTGTTAGATAAATAGGATAAATGGGTTTAGTGGTTGCCCTTGGCTAAATGGTGGTATAATACTTCAGTGCATAGTTCATCCAAAATGTCTCCTTTTATGAAATTGTATGGATACCATCCTCCATCCCTCACTTCACCCTTGAAGACCCACCCAAAGGTGCGTACAGTTTAGGTATACCTTCAACATAAATAAGAAGTCCCTTCTAGGTTGCATGAAAATTTAGCTTTAGCCCAAAATCACATGAAGCAATAAGAAGATCAACATAGGAGTGAAATGCATTTAAAATTGGTGATTGGGTATTTGTTCGCTTGTAGCCATATAAGCAAATGTCCTTAAATCAATAGAAAAAGTATGATAAGATATATCCCAAGTATTATGGCCCTTATCAAATCTTGCAAAAAGTTGGTAGTATGGCCTACAGGCTAGAATTTATTTCATCCACTTGAATTCATCCAATATTTCATGTATCTTTCCTTAGGAAGGTCATTGGATAGAGAGTTACCACTCAAACTGAGTTACCAAAATTAGATGAGGAAGGGAGAGTTATCATTAATCCAGAAGCATTCTTTCAAATGCGCACTCAACATCTACGATCTAGATTGATTATTGAGTATCTAATCAAATGGAGGAATTTGCCTTCTGAAGATGTTACCTATGAGCATGAATCATTCATGAAACAACATCCAATATTACTTCAACATTGAGGACAACATTGCTTTGAAGGGGAGGGGCATGCTACACCCTTAACCATTAGCATGTTTGGGGATATGTGTAACTAACTTGTGACTTGCATAACCCTTTTGCATATTATTTTACATTTCTCTATGCATTCATATACTTAGTAGGTCAGCCTATGGGTGACACATGGCCTTGTTAGACTATATATAGGAGGTAGGGTTAGTTATTCATCATCATATTTGAGTATTCATTTTTATTTCAAGCATTTGGAAGGTTGCCCCCTCGAAGTGGATTATCTATTATTTATAATTGATGCTATATTTCCATATCATTGTGATATAATGTTGTATTTTTACTTATTTTTTGAATTAATATCATTCCATTACTTATCATATTGACTAAGTGAAACAAAAACCGTTGAGTGGATATAACACTATAATAAGCTATGTATTTATGAATAATGGTATGCTAAACATGAATATAGGTGTACATGAGCCTATTAAAATATACATGTACGTAGGGTTGTGTTCTTTTATCTATAGTTCCATTGGTGGTTTAAAATTATATTCAGTATAATAGAACCTTGTGAATGCATGCATACAACCCCTTGAGATTATAACAAATGCTAGAATAAAATATTATGTGCTTTTTGTTATGACTAATTTTTTGAATAGAAACTTATGTTTCCATGGATTTATGACTACTTTATTTGATTGGTTGTGGTACTTAGTAGTTATACTTAAAAACACTAGACTATGATAATATTGGTTATCATAGTGTGTAGTATTTTTGAAAACTAATAGTTGTAATTAGAATCTGTAGTTAAATATGTACTTTACCCAAATGGTATAAACTTTATTCATTATTGCTATTATGGAATAGATAATAATGTGAGATTCATTCATACGTTTGATGGAATAAATGTATAATTTTTTTTTTATTTCTATGCTTAATATGTGTGTGAAATGGTTGCTATTAGGGTGTAATCAATATGAATCTATTGTTTATATTATGTTAACCAAATCTTGTATTGTTGATACTGAGTAAGTAGTGAGATGGACTCTATGATAATATGGGTTATCATAGTGTGTAGTATTTTTGAAAACTAATAATTATAATCTGTAGTTGAATATGTACTTTGCCCAGGTGGTATAAATTTTAGTCATTATTTCTATTATGGGGTAGATAATAATGTGAGATTCATTCATACGTTTGATGGAATAAATATATAATTTTTAATTATTTCTATGCTTAATATGTATGTGAAATGGTTGCTAATAGGGTGCAATTTATATGAATCTATTGGTTATATTATGTTAACCAAATTTTTTATTGCTGATATTGAGTAAGTAGTGAGATGGACTTCACTAGCTTATTAGCATCACAATGCCAGATGAAGGTAATTCGATCAAGTGGTGTGTATAAATTTTGATTGATCCATAAATCAATATTTTATTGAAAAATTTAGTCAAAGTAATGTTTAGCGAGACATTATCATTTTATGAGTATGATTTACATGTTTGTGATATATCTTTGTAATAGAATGGGTTTTCTATGATACACCACATGTTTAGTTTTTAAAATCATATAACACATGGGTACTAGCTTGTCTCTCTAGATTCCCACGCCATCACTATCTACTCATCCGTGAAGGGAGGACCATTGATTGATGGGGTTAGTGCATGGGATCATTGGTCTATGGTTAGTGTGGAAAATCACTCAGATTATACTTTCCCTCCCCAAAATAGTAATATTTTTGAGATGACACTTGAGATTGCCACATTTACTAGAGTTTGGGAAACTATGCTATGGGGAGCCATATATCTTATATATGTACATTGCATTGTATTGTATTTATTATTGAAACATTATCATGATGAGCTATAATTACTTATTCGTTATACATTGGTAGCAGTGGCTGTAGGCATATATTAGTCATGGCTGGTTAATTGTAATTATTTTCTATATTTGTATTATTATGTGTTTTTTATGATGAAAATAATTAGTGATGTATGATGTAGTATACTTCATTTACAGTTATCACACAAAGTATTTTATATGATCATTGGTTAGATTCTTATGGTGTAATCTATTTATAGTATATGTTTTTATATTTAAAAAAATTACGTAGTTATAGGTAGATCTCAGTGGGGATGTTACAGTGGTGAAGGCTGGTTGCCTTTGAAATATAACTAACACTCATTTTGGTAAAAAATTGAACTACAATGAAACTTGATTATGCTTATGAATGTGGTTAAATAACATATGTAGATAGTTAGATTAGTGAGTGTAGGCACTAATAACTAACTCTTAGGGTGTTTTTTTTAGCTCAGGTACTAACTACTAACCCTTAGGGTGATTTTCACTAGCACGAGTTCCAGTCACCAAACTTAGGTTTTCATTTCTTGCGTATTTGATATTATTTAATATTTTATTACTTAATAATACACATGAATGAATAGTAGGTGAGACTCTAGTTAGTTTTCAAAGGGTGACCTACATGGTACATCTAATGAGAGAGCTTGGATACATCTAACTTTACCTATTTGTCAATAAAGACACTCTCGAGAGATAAAGCTTGTCTAAGTAGTTTGAGATTAGAGTTGTTGAGACTTCTAATTTTTTATGGTCAAAGGAACATAGGTTTATTTATCTCATATTTAGACATATATATGTATTCTTATGAGATAGTGTTGTTGAGTTAGCACATGAACATTATGATGGCAAGGTAGCTTACACAAAGGATTATTGTGAGTGTATGTCTTAGTCTTGATAAAAAATCTTAGAGCTTATATAAGGTTACTTGAGTTGTCTTAGTTTCATTAATTTTTAGCTTAGATTACCATTTTATTCCTTGTTGTCTTATATTCCCAACCCTTTTTGGTGATGACGTCTTGTGAAGGAGACTCTTAACAGGTTCAAAGAGAACTACATCTAACCCTGATTCTAAGGAGCAAATATGTAGGTTGCCTAAGATGTAAGGGCATTGAGTCTTAGGTCTTAGGTTAGATTAGGGTGGTTTTTTCATCATTCCTTGAGTTAGGTAAAATAAGTTAAGGAACTTGTTCAATTATTTATTATTGAGGCATCTTGTAAGAATATGTGTCCATGTGTTGATAGGTCTTAATTATTATCAATAAATGAATGATTGTTGTAGGAATATACTTTGTAAACCAAACCTATAAAAACCTTTAATATTCATAAATAAATAGGAAATTAATTGAATTTAATCCCATTATGTTTCACCAAGAATTTTTTTGGATACAGATTTAAAAATGGGTTTGAAAGGCCCCAAAACCTTGTAAAAAGGAACAAAAGATAAACCATTGAAACACACAAACAACACATCTTCTATTCATACACATGGGACACAAAAAAAAACCAACTAAAAATGTGTTTCCCACCCAAACAAGTAATACAAGAAACCAAACAACAAACAACATAACCAAGAATTTTGAGACCCTGATTTTAATGGATTAATTAACTAATTAAATTAGCCTCCTCTTTCTAAATTATTTATCATTTGCATGTGTATTTTTGGGAAAGAAAACAAAATGAATTAATATATCCATTAAATAATTGTGTGTCATACTCCTGTTGTGATGTTCGATGTTTGAGAACAAAAGTTAAGTAATTAAGCATTATTAAATAAAGTAAAAAAATACAAAATAAAAATTTACGTGTTTTTCTTGGTTTCAATTGGGCTTTATTGAATGACATTTTTATGCATGATATTTTTATATAGACCTTGTATTAAAACACATGGGATAGTTAGTGGTTGCAGCGTTACACACAAAGGTAACTATGTAAACTATTTTTGTAAGGTTAAGTGGCAAAGGTCGATTGCCTTCAAAATAAAACTAATAATAATTTTAATAAAAAATGAAGTAGAACTAACCCTAATTTTTATTATGAAGGTGGTCATAAAAAAATATGTGCATATATCATAAAGTTAACGTAAACATTAATAACCAATTCTTAGAATGTTTTTTATAGCATGGGCATTAACTAATAACTAGTCTTGTTATTAGGTTTTTGTTAAGTATTACGGTTGCTATTGCAATTGGCAGTTACTAGATTGAATAGTTATTCCAAGAATTTATCTATTATATAAATTCTTATATTTAGTTATTGAATATCATCAAATCATTATTCTCTCATCTGGTATCAAAGCAAATCAAATGAGTAACCAAGTGTTGATGACTAGCATGACAAGAAACATGTGTAGAAGAAGACCATCACCTAGTAACATTGTTTGAAGCTTCCTAAATGATCAAAGTCATTGAGAACTAGGTTTATGTGGAATTAAAATGTCATGAATTTTCCCATTATCTAACACCCATCATGGATCATTCCCTACATTCTATAGTTCATAAATTGTAGCCTATCTCAAGTGTAGTTTGGCACACATTCAATCCTAACACTTCCTGGTAAAGGAAATATGAAATATAATGGGATCAATGGTCTCCTCTTACTATCAACAAAGGTAGGTAAAATTATATCATTGGGCATGAATCCTGGTATCCATGTATAATCTATCACTGATTCATCTCTAAACAACTTGCTCTACATCGGGTCTGAGAGCCAAAACTTATACATATGGAAACAACCAAGTTTTAATGAATATGATTACTTGAGATCCAAAAGTGGATAAAGGAGAAAATATAGAGCTCCATAAGTCAAAAAAAGTATGTACAACATTTTGAGGTTGAGAAGCATCTTCAGCTACCGTAGTTGTAGAGACACCTTTGATAAAGTTTTTTTTTACATAGTTTTGAAGTAATAAAATATTATTTTATGATGCCCAAATTCTCAAAATGCCAATTTTTTCTACATGGAAGATGAATATGCAAGTGATTATTCAATTCAAATAATTATGGGGCATCATCACTGGTATAGTGACCTTTTCTACCGAAGGTAACAAGTAAATGAAATATGACAAGTCTAATGCCAAAGCCCTAATGTTAATCATACTCAGTGTCAAAAATGAGGCTCAAAATCATATTTGGGATGCATCAACATTGAAAGCGGCTTGGAACATTCTGTCCACTATTTATAAGGTGAAGAACTAAACTAAGATCTTCCATTTCCAATTCAAGATTCATACTCTAAGTATGAAATATGGTGAGAAAGTTTAGGAATTATTACACCAAGTGGCTATTAGAAGCACAATGACCAAGAGGGGGGGTGAATCAATCTTAAAAACATTTATTAAATTCAACTTAACATTCATGAGCAATTCATACAAACATATAGATCAATCAAAACATAAATAACCATACATCTGATATAAAATACAAGAACACATCACATATGTGGGAAGCCCTCAAGGGGAAGAAAAACCACTGATATTTTCAAATGGAATACATTCCTATAAGACAAAAACCAAATTTAGTGAAGTACCAACTCCACATGGAGCACCAACCCCAACTAACCAAGCATCCATTTGACTAGGCTTTAACAAGCACCCACTTGCAACAAGACACCAACCCCCTAGATGATTCATCACCAAATAAACCATCTAATTAATTTGATCACCTTTAGAACATTATGTTTCTCACACAATAGATGATGATCACTTTTATTTATCTCTTCACACTCTTTAACCCTCTCAAACTACCTTATATGCCTCTTCGTTCAACTAAGTCTCTTCAAGACTGATAGGTCATATGAACTTGATATTCACAATCAAACCTAATTTTATATATTCATTAAAGTAAATATACTCTCTTCTAATTACATATAATAAATCCTTCCATTCAAGGATATTCTATCTCATTCGCTCCTTAATACAATCCTCTAACTTACCCAAATAAGCCTATTAGACCTTACTTTTATACAAGCCTCATGCTCATACAAAAATTGGTCAGAGACACACACTTGTCCACTTATATTGGCCACAAAATATTCCTTATGAAACATTAGAAAAATAATCAATCACAATCTTAAGTCAGCCACAACTCAATAGGCTACACTCCTTTAGGTCTCATGGAGACCTATTAGGCCTTATTAGACACACGTTATACTTTGCCTTCCTTGGAACACTTTAAAAATATAAAAATAGAAATAAAATATCATATAAAAATAAAATATATCCCCACTAATTTATTATATGCTTAAAAACACATTTTATAATAAAACGCTACTTGAAACCCCTCATTAGTACTCAGTCTTATTAGGCCTGTGTACACTAAAAATTTACCTTTTAATACTGAAGCTCAAAATCACTTAAGCCAATAAAAAATAATGAATAAAAAACATAAAAATAATATACATGACATCATGTTCATCACCATATTATTTAAACACTTCAACTCAGGGAAAAAATGTTTAAACTCATATCTTCAGTATTCTCACTTAGAACTGCCAAAACTATAAGAAACTAGTCATGAAACTACTTGACATCCAACACTTCAAAGTATGATTTAAATGATTATAAATAAATAAAAAATATTATATAATATATTTATAACAACATAAATCACAAAAATCATAATATCTAATAGAAAACATTGGTCTTGTAGACCAACCTATTGATATTATCTCACACAGTCTTGCTTGAACCAGACAAGACATTTTGGATTCAAATTTTCAACCTATTACACTAAATTCCAAGATTTTAAAATAATTAAAAATAATTTAAATGTAAAAAAAAACACCATTTAATACATTTTATCACTCTTTCGTAAAAATTAAACTCAAATCCAATTTTTCATCACTGTAACTTGCTTACTCAAAACTGCCAAGACTATAAAAAACAAAGTCATGGTGACTCATACGTACAACACCTGTATAGACACTTTAAATGAATTATAATGAAATTATATTATCCTATTATATAATTATACCATCATTAGATATAAATATCATATGGTCAAATGGAAAATATTGGTCTTTTAGACCAATCTCGTGACCTTATATCTTACTGTCTTTTCTGAACCAGACAGGTCAACTTGTGAGCAACTTTTTCACCATATTAACTAACCTCAAAAAATTATACCAAACATTAACATGTATTAAAATTATTTAAAAACATATATATGCACTTGGTTTCATCATTTTATAATGAAAACACATTCTAATTCATATTCTCACCATTGCTTACATTTTTCACTATTTGCACCATTAGGCCTATTAACGACTAACTAACTTGGATGACCAGTTTAGCACACTTGATGGATATGAAATATATAAAAAATTTCATGGACATGAAACATGAGTCTCTACCTTGTTTTTCCATCCATTTTTTTACTATGTCCAATGTAACTTTTGACTTCTATAGCAACTTCTTCAGAAATAAGCCTGTAACTCAACATTTTCTGTCTCCTCTATCTAACCAATACCACCTAGAGGTACCTGGGAGATTCCAATAAAATATTTAATATATTACCTAAGAAATAAAATCCATCCTAAGCACTTTTTATCAATATATTCAACATTGAGTCTTTAGTAGGGTTATAAGAGGGTTTAAACCGGTTTCCACTCTTAACGATCACTCATAAAGCATAGCCCCTCAAATAAAAAAATAATGCCTAGAATTTTGAGATATGACCCCTCCACATATACCATGAATATATTAGGTTCCAATTCAAATTTTATATAAGCTAATGAACACAATAAAATCCTTATCGAGCTGAGAACCCTTCATTTTGAGCACTCAATAGATCTCAAAATAACTTTTCATGCCTTTTCCTTTAAACTAGAACCTTAATATTCATGTATCTACCTAAAAAAACTTGAATCACCTTTGTAAATTTTCACCTACTCACAAGTTACTTGGAAAATAATCTTGATACCCCATTAGGCTACACTCTCTCTACACCATAGTCTTCATTCCTTACTAAGCCTTGAACTGACCTTCATGCCACTTTCCACATTTTCAACACCTTAATTTCATGCTCAAAATCTCACTCTCATGCCATATAACCTATATCATGATTAAAAAATTCCATACATCCATCACATGCGTTGAAAATAGATCATGATACCTCATTAGGCTAGGTAGGGTTTAAGAGAGGTCTAGATGTAGACCTAGACTAAAGGTCCTACTCCTATAGGCTGACCCTGAAACTATCATGAGTATTCCAATGACTCACATACATTCTCCAACAACCTTCAAAACATATTACATGCTTTATTTCACTCACCTCATCATTCCACTATCTCATACCTCTACTATGCCATGACTAGACTCAAGCTTCTAATGCACTTGATGCCTTGACCTGTTCCTACCATGTCATGACCTCAACAAAACACCAAACAAGAAATAATAAGACACTTTGAACTATAACTTAATGCAACCAAAATAAATTAGTTTCCTTCAAATTATTTATTACCTTCAAATTCTCTCTTGCATTTAAATTATCTTTTGATTTCAAATGCATCCTATAACATGGCCTACCCTAAAACTCTTCATACACTATACTTTCTATGTAGAGATTAGTTGTCTTTAAATATCTTTCATGACCTTTACATTCCATGCTTACATCACTCATGAAAATTCTCATCAATGCAACACTCTTCCAAACTTTTTGATATAACTTACTACCAACTGACCTTGCTCTCAACAACACTCTTGTAGACCTACTTGTCATCATACCTTCATAGGAACCTTCAATGAAAACAATGACAACTTCATGTTGACCTGAACCTTGACATCAACCAATAAAGAATACAAATCTCAATAAACTCACCTTGTAATATCAAGCTCATACCTCAAATATCACTCACCATGCATCTTCACCAGATGCACCTTGACATCAATGACATCAAGATTGACATAAATGACAAAAAACTTGACATCAATGATAACACTTCTCAATAAACTCCCCCTTTGGCATTGATAGAAAACACACTACAACCTGATCATTCTCATCTCCCCCATTTAGGTCTTTCTCCCCCTTTGACATTAATGAAAAAGGGTCTTCTATAAATTTCCATCTGATCTTTGGACCTCAAAAAACCATGCTTATTATGACTTATACTTCATTGTATTGACACTTCACAACATAGAGCTAAAAATATCCCCCTGAGCTAATGTTTCTCCTCACAGACACTAGATGATAACCACTCTCAAAAATTGATCATTCTCTCAAAAGATACATCTTCTTTTGGTATTCATTCTCCTAGAACTAGATCTTTTCTCAAATAAACATGATCACACCTAAAACATCTAAAATCACACCTTACAACAAAATATCAACACATAGAATATGAAGCATTATAAGAACATGAACCACCTTACTCCATGGATACCTCCTTCAAATGAAATCAGATCACAAGACCACTCACCTTGTCCTTGACATGATTGATATGACTCAAACCTTTGATCACCCAATAGGCTATCATATTAAAGAATCAGGGGATCCCCCTTTGTCTTCATAGCTTGATCTAACCACATGATTTATTAGGACTCTCAAACCATCCTCATATTCCTATAATCATCTCTCATATACCAATTGACTACTTTTTAACCTCAAAATCCTAATGCCAACCTTATATCTCTCACCATGCTAACTACTAACTTCAAACCTTATAGCTACCAAGATCCTTGAACTCTTAGACTACTTACAATAATGCTCATACTAACCAAAATACCTTTCACCCTATCATATACATACAAGTTACAAAGAACATAACTCATACCTTGAAACACAAACAACCTGGAATCCTCTCAAGATGAATCCTTCTTTGACTACAACCTCATGCTTCTATAGATAGATGAGTTTCTCCATAAAGCTTAATGGAGTCACCCCTTTTCATAGGGAACTAAAACACCATGAAATCAAGAGATTCCTAAATCTCCAACCCACTCTTCTGATCCATCTTGAAATCATGATATTGATAGTCCTTTAGAATCCACTTAGGCTTAACTGAAGCATTTGACTCATCCACCTTGTCATCCTTCTTCTCTTTGACTACCTTGTCAATATGAAGATAACACATGTTCTTAACATTCCTTCACATCTAATCCTTGCTCTACCTTAGCAAATATTCCATTCTGACTAGTAGACTGATCATGACTCACCTTGACTATCTTTGGTTTTCATACAAATGTTTGACCCTTCTCATGTAGTATAGGAGATCCATATACCTTGTTATGTCTTTAAGGCCTTCTAACTTTATTAAGACATTATATTTTAATGTTTCCCACATTATGACACCTATAATAAACAACATTACTATTCTTACATCTTGACTGATCATTCCTTCTTCCATTGTCCCATGACAACTCATCCCTTGAGACCATTCTAAAATAACTTGCTCTATGACCAAAGATATGATAAGCAACACAAAAACCATTGAAATAATTAGAATACCTCTATTCATTGGGATTCCTGATTGGTCTCTTCATGTCGACTTTCATGTTGGTGCTCTTAACTTATTCTAGATTCTCACCCTCTTTCTCAAACTTGCTCATCTTGTCTATGAGTTGTTCATGCTCAACCTTCAAATAATCTAGCTCTGTCTTCAACTGATAATACTCAACCTATTTTGATCCAAAATTTATATTGACACCTTCTAATTGATTCCTAAGATCTTTGATGATATTATCATCCCTTTTGGTTTCTTTGACCCAATCACTCTTCAAGGTATAAATATGTTCCTTAAGATCCTTGACCATAGATCTTAACTCATGATTCCTCTTCTTTTGATGCATCAAATCATCTATTGAACTTATGAGCTCCTCTTCAAGATCTACTTTAGCTTATCCTTCTTTACTTTCATAGTAGACTTCATCATCATACATGTTATCTTCTTCCTTGGAGCAATCTACTTTAGCCAAGAATAGAACTCCATTTACAAATTGATCAACATAGTCATCATCATCATCAAAAACATTAATATCACTTACCTTATATGAATTATTCATAACTTCAACATATCTCTTACATACTTATCCTATGAAATGAATTGCTTTTTATTGATATCATGATAAAAACTGGCATCATCACAATGCATGCTTGTGCTTCTAGGATCTCCTTTAGGTTGTTAGGCCAACTTAAAAAGACCATGATCGAATACCAATTTTTTTAAGCAAAATGAATAAGAGGGGGCTGAACCAGTCTTCAAAACATTCATTCAATTCCACTTAACATTCATGAGCCATTCATACAAACATATAGATCAATCAAAGCATAAACAACCATACATATGAACATGAAATACAAGAACACATCACATATATGGGAAAAATTCAAGGAGAAGAAAAAACACTAATATCTACAAATATACTACAGTAATATAAGACAAAAACTAAATTTAGTGAAGTACCAACTCCACTTGGAGCACCAACCCCAACTAGCCAAACATCCACTTACAAGGAGGCACCAACCCCCTAGATGAATCAACATGAACTCAACCACCTAATTTATTTGATCACCTTAAAAAAATTATGTTTCTCACACAATAGACTATGATCACCTTATTTATCTCTTCACACTCTTTAACCCTCTCAAACTACTTTCTAAGCCTCTTTGCTCAATTAGGTCTCTTCAAGACTGATTAGGTCATATGACCTTGATCTTCATAATCAGACCTCTTATTATATATTCATGATATTAACTATACTCTCTTATGATGGTCTATAATACCTTCTTATTCTCAAGGATCTTCTATGTCATTCTCTCCTTAATACAATCATCTAACTTACCCAAATAAGCCTATTAGACCTTGTTTTTATACAATCCTCATGCTCATACACACCTTGGTCAACCACACACACTTTTACACTTATATTTGCCACATAATATACCTTATGAAACATTAAAAAAATAATCAATCACACTCGTATGTTGGCCACAACTCAATAGGCTACACTCCTTTAGGTCTCATGGAGACCTATTAGGCCTTCTTAGACACACATTACACTTTGCCTTAGAAAAATTTAAAAATATACACATAGAAGGAGCATATAATATAAAATTAAAATATACCCCAAATAATGTATTATAGGCTCAACAATATAGTTTACAACAAATCACTATTTGAAACCCCTCATTAGTGCTTAGTCCTATTAGGCCTATGTACACCAAAAATATGCCTTTCAATAATAAAGCTCAAACTCACTTAATCCACTCAAAAATGATCAATAAAACACATAAAAATAATAAATATGACCTCATGGTCATCACCATATGATTTAAGCACTTCAACTCAGGGCAAAAAGGCTTAAACTCATCTCTTCAATATGCTCACTCAAAATTGCCAGAACTATCAAAAACTAATCATGAAACTACTTGAAATCCAAAAAATAAAAGAAAACTTTAAATGATTATAAATACATTAAAAATATTTTATAAAAAATTTATAACAACCTAAACCATAAAAACCATAATATCTAATAGAAAACATGGGTCTTGTAGACCAATCTCCTAACCTTATCTCACACAATCTTGTTTAAACCAGACAAGCCATTTTGGCTTCAAATTTTTTAACTTGTTACACTAAATTAAAAGATTTTAAAAGCATGAGCATGAATTTAAAGTTTACAAAAAAAAAAAAAAAAAAAGATCAGTACATTGCATCACTCTTCCATGAAATTACACTCAAATCCAATTTTTCATCACTGCAACTTGCCTACTTAAAACTGCCAAGACTATTAAAAACACAATCATGGTGACTTAGACCTTCAACACTTGTATAGACACTTTAAATGACTTATAATTCATGTATATTATCTTATTATATCATTATAATATTATTATATATAAATTTAATATGGTCAAATAGTAAATATTAGTCTTTCAGACCAATCTCATGACCTTATATCTTACTGTCTTAACTGAACTAGATAAGTCAACTTGTGAGCAAATTTTTCACCACATTCATTAACCTATAAAAATTATACAAAACATGAACATATATTAAAATTCCTAAAAAACATCTCCATGCACTTGGTTTCATCATTATATCATGAAAACACATTCCAATTCATCTTCTCACTACTGCCTGGGTTTTTCACTGTTTGCACCATTAGGCCTATTAGTGACTAGATAACTTGGATGCCCATTTTATCACACTTTAGGGATATAAAATATCTATAAAATTTCATGGACATGAAAAATGATTCTCTACCTTCTTCCTCCATCTATTTTATTACTATGTCCAATGCAACTTTTGACTTCTATAGAAACTTCTTCAAAAATAAGTCTGCAACTCAACATTTTCTCTCTCCTCTCTCTAACCAATACCACCTGAAGGTACCTAGGAGAGTCCAATACAAGATACAATAGATTAATTGAGTAGTTAAATCCATCTTGAGAAATTTTTAGAAACATTTTCAACATTGGGTCTTCATTGGGGTTTAAACCAATTTCCACTCTTAATGATCGTTCATAAAGCATAACCCCTTAAATAAAAAACTAATGCCTAGAATTTTTGCTAGGACCCTTCCCAATTTAATTTGAATATACTAGGTTCTAATGAAAATGTTTGATGAGATAATGTACACAAGAAAATCCTTTTCAGGCTGAGAACCCTTCATTCAGAGCAATTGAGAGACCTCCAAATAACTTTTCGTTCTACATCCTTCAAAATAGAACCTAAAACTTCATGAACATGCTTAAAAAAACTTGAATCACCTTTTTAAATGCTCTCCTACTCAAAATTTAATTTTAAATTGATCTTGATACCCCATTATGCTACACTCTCTCTCCTTACCATATTCTTCATACCTTATTAGGCCTTGAACTGACCTTCATGCCACTTTATGTGCTCTCAACACCTCACTATCATGCTAAACATCTCACTCTCATGCCATAAAACCTATCTCATTCTTAAAAACTACTATACATCCATCACATGCCTTAAAAAATTATCATGATACCTCATTAGGCCAAGTAGGGTTTAAGAGAGGTCTAGATGTAAACCTAGATTGAATGTCCTACTCCTGTAGGCTCAACCTAAAAATCTCATGAGTGTTCCATGCCTCACATACATACTCAAATAACCTTCAAAACCTCTCACATGACTAAGTTCACTCACCTCATCATGCCACTAGTTCATACTTCTACCATCATGACTAGACTCAAACTTATAATGCACTTGATGCCTTGACCTGCTCCTTCTATGTCATGACCTTAACAAAACATAAAAGAAGAAGTCATAAGACACTTTTACCTATACCTACCTGCAACCAAAAGACATTAGTTTCCTTAAAATTCTTTCTTGCCTTCAAATTCTCTCTTTCCTTCAAATGCATCTTATCACATGGCTTATCCTTAAACTTTTCATACACTATGCTTCATATGCAAACATTAGTTTTATTAAAACAAATTCCATGACTTGTACCTTCCATTGTTACATCACTCAAGAAAATTCTCCTTAATGGAATGCTCTTCCAAGCTTCTTGACACAACTTATTACCAATGACCTTGCCACTACCAATTGACCTTGCTCTCAACAACACTCTTGCAGGCCTACTTATCATCATACCTTCAAAATAAACTTAAATGACAACACTGAAAACTTCATGCTAACCTAAACCTTGATATCAACATTGACATCAACCAATAGAGAATATAAAGCTCAATTAACTCACATTGTCACATCAAGCTCACAAGCTCATACCTCAAAGACAACTCACCATGCATCTTCACCAGATACACCTTGACATTAATGACATCAAACTTGACATCAATGACAACACTTCTCAACACTAGAAAATTTTTTAGCATAAATAGTTGCATTTGGATAAATGATCGAAGACAAGTTGTTGGTTCCAATCACATTTGTCATGACAATAAACATTACAAAGCAAGTAATGTATTTCAAAGAACTAGTGAATTTACTTTCATAAGAAGAAGCCATCTAGTCTGTAAAAGATGAGTTCAAGCATAAATCCCTAATTTTCAAGAAATATGGTTCAAAGCTTCCAAAAATACCACCAAAGTAGTCACAACAACAACATAAATATAAGAAATAAAAATGATGGTGTCATATTTGTCACACCAATACACATGACACTGATAACTGCTAGTATAATGCCTTGACACAAGGCTCATCCAGTCAAGAGGGTGCATCTAGTGGATATGATTCACATAAATCAAAAAGATGTTCTTAGTGATAGGAGTAGTGTGGACATGTAGCGGCACAACATCAACCAGAATAAGATGATGCATCTGAGGAAGAGGTACAATTAAAATCAGATTGAAACACATATAATAAAATATTTATTGTCTCCTAAACCTCATCACCAACAAGTAATGTTTGGTTGATTGATTGTAGTACCAGTAAACATATGATAAGATGCAAGGAATTATTTGATTCACTAAAAAATCAACCCATTGGAGATCAGGTTTGAATTGCAAATGATAATGAGTATGTTACAAAAAGGAATTGGAACTGTCACCATTCTTCTCAGGATGAGAAATTGTACTCTCATAAAGGTATTGTATGTCCCTAACTTGACAATAAATCTCTTATCTACAAGTTAGCTCTTCAATCATAAGGTTATGATGGAGTTCATGATCAAGAATGGCACCAAAACTTGTCTCCTCTCATGGGAAGGTAAGGTCATTACTAGAGATTTTTTGAAGGATTGAATTTTCCCTAGATGTAATTTCATCTAATTTAGTTTCTATCTTTGCCTCTATGGTAGAATCCATTGCTCTCTATCATTATCAATATGGAACCTTCCTTCTATCTCTTCTTACCATATAAAATCTAAAGCCATGGTACGTGAACTTCCTTAGCTATTCCATTATTTGCCTGCATGCCCTGGATGCCTTGCTAGAAAATAATTTAGGATTCCATTCAAGTCGAGTTCCTCACATGCCAAGGATCATCTCAATGTGGTACATACCGATTTATGCAGATCCTTGCCTACTTCTTTCCAAGGATTCAATTACTTTCAATTATTTGTTGATTATTTATCTTGAAATACATGGGTTTTCTTTATCAAGAAGAAAAGTGAATCCTTTACTCATTGTAAGGTATTATACCAATTTGTTGTCACCCAATGAAAGAGGCCCCTTCATCTCCTTCACTTAGATCAAGGGAGAATTCACATCAAAGTATTTATTGGAATTCTTGAAGTAACACAACATCAAAAAACACCTAACTACTCCCTATACACCCTAGTAGAATGGAATTTTAGAGTGACACAATCATTCAATCATGGATATGGCTTGTTGTATGCTTTCCACTACAAATTTAGAGGCACCATTCTAGGAAGAAGTAGTTTAGATAATTTTATATCTTCTAAACATGTCACCTAAAAAGATATTGTAAGACATTACACTAGAAGAGGTATGGAGTGGACATAAACCTTTGATCTCCCATCTAAGATTATTTGGTTATACATCACATATGCATGTCCCAACTAAAAAGAGGAAGAAGATCAAATTGAAGACACTCCAGTACCTTCTATTGGGGTATAATACTACCTCAAAATAATATCATCTCATGGATCTTGAGACATAGAATATTTATGAAATTCAAGACATGGTTTATGATGAGTCATAATTTGACTCATTTCCATAGAAGGAGTCAAAGATAATTCTTCTCCAAATTAACAACAACATCGACATCCAAAATGGATAGAAAGCACCATTAGAGACTCACACTTGAACTCTATTCCAGATACTTCATCAGTATTTTGGACTAGAAGATGGGTGAGAAATTAAATTAATCTCACACTGATGAGTTTAGTAGTTAACAACATTGAACCAGAGACATTTCAAGAGGCTTTATGTCAACCTCAATGAAATAAGGCCATGGATGTTGAATATGAGGCCCTCATCAAAAATGGGACATGGGAACTTATCAATCTACCTATGATAAATAAATCCATTGGCTAAAAGTTGATTTTCAAGACAAAAAACAAGGTAGATGGATCCATTGATGAATACAAAGCATGACTTATTTCAAAGGTGTATGCTCAGTAAGAAGGAATTGATTATGAGGGGGACTTTACACCCACTACTAAGATGAAGAACATTAGAGTTGTTTGCACACTAAAAACATAAAATGGATGGATGCTTAATTAGATGGACATTAAAAGTGCATTCCTAAATGGTGATCTCAATTAAAAGTGTACATGACCCAACTAGAAGGCTTCATTGATGAACAACATCCACATAAGGTATGCCATCTATTTAAGTCACTTTATGGACTTAAAGAAGAACTAAGGGCATGGAAAATTAATATATATAAACATATATTGTAGTATGGATTAATTCATATCCCTTAAGTTTCAACTTTTTATATCAAAAAGATAGGCACAAAGATTGTCATTCTTGTTTTGTATGTGGATGATCTTATGATCACAGGTAGTGTTGACCAAATTTTGACCCCAAGTCAAAATAGGTCAATAAATATAAATTAAAACTTTCATATGGTGGTTATATGGATTTTTCATGGTCTAAAATGGTCCTAAATATTCCCATGTGGTCATATGTGTGCTTGTCTAGCTTTGTCCAAGTTATGGTCTAATGTTCACTTGTCTAGTCTTATGATCAAGTACACGGTCTTGTATAGTCAAACTTGTTCAAAGGTATAATATAGTATATTTTTATCTCAAAAGTTCATTTTGACATAAATTGTATCATAAATCATGCTCTAACCCTTTTTTGGCTCTGAAATGCAAAAAATGTCAATTTGGCCACCTTTTAGCCCATATAGAGGAATAAGACATTTCAATTTGAGAAGAGGACATTTAAATAAAATTATAATAAACCTTAGTGTTAGAGAGAGTTTAGATAATGTTTAGTGTTAGTCAAGTACTGACAAAGTTACAGTTTCAACCTCCCAAATAGGAAAAATGGCATTTTCAAGCATCTTTGGGCTCTTGTACAACCTTGGAAGATGTATTGTTAGTTAGAAATGGTTTTTAAGTATATTTTGGGATACATAACATAATTTAAAATATTTTTATGAATTTTTAGGTCGAAATGAAACTCCAAAATAATTTTCTCCTCCATCACTACCTTCACAAGCTCAAGAAAGCAGATTTGCATTGAATGGTATGGCCAAGAGAGAGAGAGCTAGGAGCAAAAATTTTGGAAATTATTAGGGGTCATAACGAGATTAAAATTAGTGGAATTGGTTTTCAAAATTATTTCCTATTAATCATGAAATATCATTAAGAGTGATAGCATGTCACTATGGCCTATTCATCCAAGAGGGGTCTGTTCTTACATCTACTTCTCCAACTCATAAATCAATAGAGAGGAGTTATTTTGAGGGTGGTTTTTATATTTATTATAACTCTATTTCATGGTGGTTTCATTTTATAATTAATCTCTATGAGGTGATTTCACTTGAAGGAAGAAGGTATTAGTGTAAAAACTATTTAAGTGGATTATGCTACAAGTTATTATTTCCTCTTCATGATAGTGATCCTCAAAGTTTATTAATGCTTCTATTCATGGAAACTCACTCTGTTTCATGGATTCCTTATTATTTTGTTTGAAATATGTTTTGGTTCATATTCTTCAAGTGTGTTTATCTTTTGAGAACATGGTTTGTGTCTAAAGTAGTCTACTACAAGTTTGACTATCAAGTTGGCTTGAGTAATAGAAATTCATGATGGTATAGTATTTTGGGATGACATTTCATCATTGGAAATGAGAAATATGATGATAAGGAGCCCAAACACACATTCCTATGAGAGTTCATAATTGCTTCCTTCGATTGCATATTATTTGGACTATAGGAACATGTTTAAAGATGTTTAAAGCCATAGATAAGATTGATACATATCCTCCTTTTATTCATTTTCCTTGACTACCTCATTGACCTCATTAAATTGAATAAACTAACTAGGATTCTCCAAGTTTCCACTCATAGACCTCTTGCATTACTAGACTATAATTTTAGTCCATATAGTAGTTGAAAGTGAGTTGAGGTAAATGGAAAGTGTTGAATAGACTAACCTCAATGTATACTTCTAATACAATATCACAAATATTCAAAGAAGCAACTAGGTCATTTGAGTAGTTAGGATGGCTAAGAACTTGAGTTGATAGTCTTAAGACACCTACAGGTCTGTACAAATTATTAGGTAGGTTGGGGGCAACATAAGATCCTGTCATAAGCCTCTATAAGTCATTGAAATAGTAGTAATGGTAAAATGAATAGGGTATTTTATTGATATAATTTAAAGGTTCAAGGAACCAATAGTTGGATTTGTAGCCCTAGACTATCCAAATGAGGCTTATAGGCCTCAAGCTTGTAGGTCTTCATTTTGGACCAAAGACAACCTCAAATCAACAAATTTAGGGCCAAGGAAAGATGGAAATAAGATGAATGCATATGTAAATAGTATTTCAAATCCTTGAAAGGCATCTAAGTCACTTAAATCACCTAAGAGCATCAAAAAACTAAGTATATAGTCCTAAGAAGTCATTGGTAGGTCCTTACAACAATGTGTACTTGTAGCAAGTGTAAATTTGACTTAGGAAGATGTAAAATTAAATTTGTAGACCTTATAAGACCTTGAAAAAAATGAACAATCCCTTTGGTCTAGGTCTTTAAGCATCATTCCTTAAGGAGTTTAAAATCTAAACCAATAACACAATCATAACCTTTGATTAGTACCTATAAGTGGCTAATGAGAAGTAGACAGGTGTTAAGCCTAAAGGGAAGATACAAAAGGGTGTTTAAAGATAATTTGGACTCAATAATATTCAAGAAAGTCTGAGACCATGAGAAGATATGTAATGATATTGATGATGTCCAAACTCATATGAACACAACCAGTGATCCTAGAGGCACCTATAGACTAAAAACAAAATCAAATCGGTTTTGTGCCTAGGTAAAGAGATAAAGGTGTGTGAGAAAGATCCATAAGTTCATCTTGAACCTAAGTGAGACTCCATCTAGGTTAATAAACTACTGGAGGGCCATTGATGTGTAGGGTAAAGTCTAAACACCATGAACATAGTCACATTACCCTAGAATCACCTACAAGTGGTTATAAGGGAGGATAAATTGGCCTCAGACTTGAAGTAAAGGAGCAAAAGTGTGTGAGAGAGGATCTGATCCTAATTGAGTCTGAAAACATGTTCATATACTTTGAAGGATATCATAGGGCATAAAGAGATGTAGTTATAGACACAAGATGTATTCAAGTGAACATCTAAAAGAAAACCTATAGGCCTATTAAAGGGTCATCTCACTATAGGCTTAAGAGAAGAAGGTAGAGCAATGTTTGGAGTTGATTTAAATCAATTTGAGATAATTTTCAAATCTAGGAGGTAGAGTTAGAGTGTTTGAATAATCCATGAAACCTTTTGTTATTTAAAATAGATTCAAGACCATTTGGAGGGGTCATTTATACAAGGAAGATAAGGTTTAAACAAAAAACACAATCAATATTCTAAGTGCACACATACATGATACATCTTTGAAGTAGGCTAATCCTAAGCCTAAAGGCAGAAAAGTGCATGTGAGGGAATTTGAGGTCTACCTAAAATTGGTAAAAATTTCATAGGATTATGAGACTAATAATAAAATTGAGTACACTACGTCTAAACCTCATACTCAATCAAAATCAAAAGGAGAATACACACAATCAAGCATACAGTCCAGCCATGAGAGAAATTTGAGTTTTGAGGGATTTATAAGTATGATAAGGTATTGAAAATTTGTAAAGGGGGTAATTAAAAATTTAAAAATACCTATATGATCTCATTTAAGTCATAAAAATAGTGTAAGTACTCATTATTTTATCTCAGACCCTGTCCACTCCTCGGGCAAGGGCAACCATGAGACCTAGAGGTCTACTTGAGATAAAAGGGAACAAAGAAAGTTTTCATAACCCATAAGGGGATCTTGAGGTAGCTAATATATGTACTATAGGTATCCATACACTTTCCAAGTGGAAAAAACTTAGGTATCCATCCAAAATCCCTTGAGGGATAGCAAGAGCAAGGTAGGTCTTAAACCCCAAATATATTGATTAGAGAACTAGTTGCATATAGATGGGAAATGGGAATTTAAAAATAATGTAAAATAATGGAGAGGGTTTTTATAGATGTGTTTTATCCTCTCATAGCATTTGGAATGAGATTCAAGACCGAAAACTCAAATAAGATATATCTCTAAGCCCAAGAATGCTAAACAAGCCAACCGAAGAACAACTTCAAATTATCATACCATTGCTGAAACTTTGAATGGGAATTTGATAATTTTGTAATATTTAAATGGGTTTAATAATAATTTCTTAAAAGTGGAAGGAGGTCATTTAATTATCTATTCTTTATGAACAATCGTTAAGACCCCAAACAGGTCTAAAACCTCTCTTAAACCTTGATAGTGATCAGTCATGGGAAAAAGAGTTAAAAATCATATTTTATGACATAATTTAATCCTAAAATCTCTTAGATGTTTTTTATGACTCCGATTATTTTTCCCCTATGTACTTCACTTGTATGGACTATTGTATGAACTGCCCAAAATACCCTATTTGTGCATGTTTTTTTGTGTTTTATAGGTGTTATTAAAAAGGGAGAGATTTAAAATCATGGGATGAGGTCATTTGGTAATTTTAATATCTATTAAAGTCAAAAAAATTGTACTGGAGTTTCTATGAGTGATCAATCAAGGCCCATTTTTAAAGGCATTCTCAAACAGGGTCAAAATGAGACTAGGTGACTTGGCCATTTCTTGGTTTGCATACTTCCACAGGGTCTCATGACCCCAAAATTGACATGGAGGTTGGTTATGTCCTATGGAATTTTAATAATATGTTTTTTTATTATTTCAAATGTGTGTCAAAAGTCTGGAGCAAGAAAACAAGGTCTAAAGCAAGGAGGCATAATTGAGCCCTAATTCAAGAGAGAGAACAACAAAAAAATAGGTTTTCACTTGGAGTATGAAGATGAAATTTGAAATGTAACTATAATGAAATATATATTCCTATAATATTCCCTTATTTTATCAATATAATATATGCAACTCCCACATAAGGAGAATAATAGGAAAAAAGGCTACAAGGAAACTACGGCTATTGAGGGCTTAAGGAGTAAAAAACGTTTTTAGGAGTTGGTAAAAGAATAAAAATGGTGTTTTTTAGGAATGATAACATATTTTAAAATAATTCATTTTTATTGGATGAGTTTAAGAAGGTGCACTTGAGTTTTAGGCCACTTGAACCAATCTAGGCATGGGGAATGGAGAGTTACAAGACACCTATGCATATAACTAATGGAATGGTAGGTCAAAAGAGTTTCCTAAGGCATGCCATGTTAAATGTGTGGTTTAATATTATTTAAAGTATAATTCATGGTTTTAAGATCCATTTTTCACTCTTTTCATGCAAAAAGGGTAATTTCTAAGGAGCTAGTTAAGGTGTAAAGCAAGTTTGTAACTCTTATGCCACTTGGAAGATTGGAGCTACTTCAAGAGTGAGACACATATCCTTGGAGATATATTGGAATATATAATAACTCATTTTATGGTTGTAACTCTCATGGAAATTTTTCACTCATCTTATACCACACCTTATTCTCTCTCTCTTCACCATTCTCTATATATTGAGTCAGTTTTGGCTAAGTTTGTATCCTCCATTTGAGTATGGTGAAGAACTACCCATTTTTTTGCCTTTGATCAATAAAAAAAATGATTTTTTACCTCATTATATGACTACATATAGTGATAAATCTCTAAATGGTTGATCTCATCAAGTGTAGATTTATGTCACCTTGTTTGTGTCCTATTTATCTTGTCTCATGTGGTTGTTTCTCTATTTCAAGTTGAGTTGGTGTCATCAAGGGTCTCTTGTGGGTTTTGAAGTGGAATTATTCTTCCCGATTATCCTTATAATTCATCACCCTTATATATAAAATTGATTTAATAGGTTCATTATAAGATGTGTATATGTTCATGTTGTCTTGTAGGTCTTAGTGGATTATGCAATGTGTGGTAGTGGTCAACAAATTTTGGTGTATCACCACTATAGTTAGGTTTATTTAAATTATTTATTACCCTTTTCAAATAAATCAATTATTTTATGAGCCTAAGTGATTCATAAATGGGATCTATCCCTTCAACCTAGAGGTTTACCTCTGCTATAGACAACCCACATGTCTAGGGGTAATCCCATGTTTGACCAAATTTGGAGAGGTCTGAACAACCTTCTCTTTGGGTGAAAAATTGGTGATAATAATTCTCACATGCCTGGTGGGACCTAAATTCCCAAAGAGTGTAATAAATTTTTGGTGTGTTCTTCCTCCTATCAACCTTTGGAGGCATTCAAGCAAACACCAATGTTGACTTTGAATGAAATTAGCTGGTTATAAGTAGCCTGGTTACTTATTGTAAAAAATTTTACTAAAAATATTATTTTTAATTTAACTAAATAGGTTGGTATGGCTATATGTGATGAGATTTCCTACTATACACCTCCCTACCAACCTTTTCATGACCCATACTATTTTCCTCAATAGCCCTATCAAGGTTGTTATCAACCCTATGAGCCATGGCAGCCCTATGGTCATCACATTCCTTCTCCATATGATCATGATGTTGTTGAGAAACCTTATGAACAATCCTATGAAGAAGGCTATTAAAAATATGAAGATGTGATTAAGACTCTTAGAAAATAAGTCCAATCTCTTAAGAGACAACAACAATAACAGCAAAAGAGGTCTTATCAAGTTCCTTTCCAATCTCATACCATATCCTTGTTGGTACTCAATCCAAATATGATAAAATTAGAAGAGGTGATGAGAAAATGGGATAGATAAGATGATGTGATCCCTTTTCATCTCATATAGAAGATGAGAAAGTTAGTTCAAATGTTGATGCATAAGTGGATGTCAATTGGAGAGGAAACCCAATATGTTATGAGTGATGAGTTGAGTGAAAGGAAACCTTTATCCAATGGTGGATAGATAGATTAGAGAGGTGGGAGAATCAAGATACCCAATCTAAGCAACACCAATCATAATTTACTATCCTTAATCAACCTCCTTTGACTCTAAGTCCTCCTCAAGATACACCTATTCTCCCTCAAGAAAATAAAATATCTTCATCTTGGAGGCCTTCTTGGAATATGGTTCCTAACTATACCATTCCAAATATTTTGGAAGAATTTGAACCTAGGTAAGTCTCTCCACCCCTCTTAAATAAACCTCTTGTATTCCATATCGATTTTATTGTGCCCCTTATCCTCATAAAACCATTCACTATCCTAAAGGGAAGCCTCCAAGAGAGCCAATTAAATCCTCAAAAGATCTTAATATCTTCAAAATTCCAACTTGGAACCAAGTAGTGAAGTATTGGGAAAATAAATATGAAGAGAGTGAGGACCAAGAAGCTGATGTCAAGAAACAAGACCTTGTGTTTGTTCAGGCCTCATTACCCTCTCCCTAAGAACATATAGTTTTTCCCTCATGGAATTCAATCCAAAATAACATTCAAGACAAAAAGAAGGCCCTAGTTGATAAGTTGGATGATCAAGTTACAACTAAAAATTACCATCAAGAAGACTATCAGAAGGATGGGTGGTTGATGAAGAGAATTGGAACACCTATGGTAAAGCTAAATTTTCTCTCTCTTCAATAATTCTTTCAAGATTTTCCCTTTTCCAAGACCCCAAATTGTAAGAGTAGTCTCTCCATTCCCATGCCCATTCATGAAACATCCATCACACCTCATACTCCCTCTCCAACCCATTAAATTGTTCATCACCCTCACACCTCATCCCTTCTTGAAGGATAAGCCATCCTATGGGAGATAAGTGAAGAAGAGAAAGCCAAATTTATAGCTAATCAAGAAGGTGACTCAAGTGTATATGATGACTAATCCATTATAGAGACTCCCCTTGGTGAAGACAAGAATAAATTCATATTCTTAAGTGAAGAAAAAGATTATCAATATTAGGTTGTAATTGCTAATGAAAATCTTGATCAAAACATGAAATATAAGGTGTTTGAAAGAGACATCACACCAGCTAAGTTGGTTGAGACTCATGAGCAACATCAAGAGTTTAGTTTTGAAAAACTAATATAAGACAAAGTTGTTGTTGACTCCATGGACCAAGATGACTTGTGGATTAATTCCAATGAGATTTATGAAAAATTTGAAGGCCTTCAAAATCCTACACCTCATGTTGTTCAAGTTGAAGACATTATTGTAGATGCATTGACTCTTGAAGGATAATATGATAATTTCCAAAGTGTCAAACTTGAATAAGTTACAGTCAGCCTTGAGATTGAAGATTCTTCAAGAAAGAAAGATGAGGTTGAAGATTCTTCAAGCAGCCAAGATGAAGTTGATCAAGTACACAATGAACAAGAAGATGAAGTTGAAGAAGTTTTGGTTCTTAAAGAAAAGGAAGACAAATATGATTGGCATCAACATATTGAGATTCTCCAAGAGATTGAAGGTCTTTAGAAGGTTGAATATCATGATCATAAAGAGATCACTTAAGATGTCTTTATTGAGGATAATATGAGGATTGGATTGAGTATCCTAAGCTCCTTAAAGAGATTGCAACAATTTATGGGAAACTTATTCTCATTCAAAATACCATGAAATTCAAAGAACCATGCTTGGATGAAGCATTATTAGATAAGGTTGCATCTGAGGAGTCTCATGAGAAGATTGATATTTTTTACTCATAAGAAAAATTAACTTTCATAGGTGATATGTTTGCAGTTGTTGTTGCATTGGAGGTCATGATAAAGAGATTGGAAAACATGAAGGATTTGAAGACATCAAAACCAAAGCTCAAAAGGTAACTTGCTTCATGCACTCCTTCATCTCATGGAGAAAAAGATGGTGTAAGCTTTCATTTTAATCTAGGAGGAGAAAGTTTGCTTAAGGTTAGTTTGTATATAGTTTAATTTTCTTAAGTTTTTTTTGAGTTCCCTAAGTGCTTGAGAGCACATGTGTGTGTCTTCCTTTCTTTGCTTTTTTATGTGTGTCTTCATTTTTTTTGTTGATGAGGTAATCAAGTTGTCTTGTTGGTCAAGTGTCAAGGTCTGATCTTTTTGTCTTGAAGTGCAATTGAATATATATCCCAATGGACATGCAAGGCTATTGGTCCTATTAGCATTGAAAGCATGCTACCCCTATGAATCACCAAATTATTGACCAGATTTTGATCCCAAGTCAAAATAGGTCAACCTATCTAAATTAAAACTTTCATAGGGTGTTTATATGGATTTGTCATGGTATATAATGGTCTTAAAGAGTCCCATGTGGTCATATATGTCCTTTTCTAGCTTTGTCCAAGTTTTGGTCTTATGTTCACTTGTTTAGTCTTACGGTCAATTACAAGGTCTTGTGTATTAAAAATTGGTAAAAGGTATAATATAGTCTAGGGTAATTTTAAAAGGTTATTTGTATGTCTTTTATATCATAATATCATGCTCTAACTTTTGTTTGGCTCCTAAATGCAAAAAATGTCAATTTGGCCATTTTTTGGCCCATATAGAGGAATGAGATGTTACACTTTAATAATATGACATTTAAAGAAGATTCTAAGAGACTCTAGTATCAAAGAAAGGTTGAAGAATGTTCAGTGTTAGTTAGGTATTGACAAACTTGCAGTTTCAACCTCCCAAATGGGAAAATGTCATTTTCAAGCACCTTTGGGCACTTGTACCACCTTGGAGGATTAGTTGTTAGTTGGAAATAGTTTGAAAGTGTCTCTTGGGATCCATCACATCATTTACTATATTTGGACCAAGTTTTAGGTCAAAATGACACTCCAGACTACTTTTCTCCTCCATCGTTGCCTCCATAAGCTCAATAAGACAAATTTGCATTGAAAGGTATGGCTAGGAGAGAGAGTTAGAAGCTGAAATTTTGGACATTGTTAGGGGTCATAATGGGATTAAAATTAGTTTCATTGGTTTTAAAAATGATGGCCTATTATTTATGAATTATTCTTAAGAGTGATAGCAGGTCAGTATAGCTTATTCATCCGAGAGGGGTCTATTCTTTCACCTATATATCTAGATCAAAAATCGATGGAGAGTAATTATTTTAAGGGTGATTTTTATAGGTCTTGTATCTCCCTTTAATGGTGGTTTCATCAACTAATTAATATTTATGAGTTGATTTCACTTGAATGAAGAAGGTCTTAGTGTATAGACTATTTTAGTGGATTCTACTACAAGTTATTATTTCCTCTTCATGATAGTGATTCTCAAAGTTTATTAATGATTTAGTGTTCATAGAAACTCCCTCAATTTCATGGATTCCTTTTTATTTTATCTAAAATATGTTTTGGTTCATATTCTTCAAGTGTCTTTATCTTTTGAAAACATGGTCTATGTCTGAAGCAGTCTACTATAAGTTTGACTATCAAGTTGGATTAAGTACCAACAATAAATCATGGTAAAGGATTTTGGGATCACATTTCACCATTTGAAAAGGGAAATATGATGATAAAGAACCCAAACACACATTACAATGAGATTTCATTATTTTTCCCTTCAATTGCATATTGTATGGACTACAGAACTATGTTTGAAGATGCTTAAATCCATGGAGAATATTGATACATATCCTCCTTGTATTCATTTTTCTTGAATACCTCATTAAATTCATCAAAATGAAAAAACTAACTAGGATTATCCAAGTCTCCACTTATAGACCTCTTGCATTACTTGATTGTAATTTTAGTTCGTACAGTAGTTGAAAGTGAGTTGAGGTTAATGGAAAGTATTAAAGAGCCTAATCTCATTGAAAAATTTCTAAGATAATGTCAATAATCTTCAAATAAGAAATTAGGTAATTTAAGTGGTTAGGATGACTAAGAACTTAAGTTGGCAGTCTTAGGACACCTACAGGTCTGTACATACTTTTAAGGTAGGTTGGGTAGGACATAATACGTTGTCATAGGCATCTATAGGTCATTGAAATAATGGTAATGGTAACATGAAGATGGTGGTGGCTTGATAGAATTTAAAATGAGACCTACATGCCTCAAGCCTATAGGTCCTCATTTTGGACCAAAGGCAACCTAAAATAAATAAAGTTAGGGCCAAGGCAAATGGAAAGAATACCAATGCAAATGTAAATAGTATTGTAAATCCTTCAAAGGCATCTAAGTCACTTGCATCACCTAAGAGCATCAAGAAACCAAGTAGATAGTCCTAAGAAGTCACTGATAGGTCCATACAATACTATGTACTTGTAACAAGTGAAAAATTGACTTGGAAAGATGTAAAATTGAAGTTTTATACCCTATAAGACCCTATAAAAAATGACCAATCCCTCTGGTCTAGGTATTCAAGCATCATGCTTTAATAAGGAGTTAAAGTTCCAAACCAAGAACACAGTCATAACCCTTGATTGCCACCTATAGGTGGCTAATGAGAAGTAGATAGGTGTTAAGCCTAAAGGGAAGATAGATAGGGGTGGTTGAAGATAATTTGGACTCAATCATCTTCAATAAATTCTAAGACCATGAGAAGATATGTAATGACCGTGAGGAGGTCCAAACTCATATGTGCACAACCAAGTGATCCTAGAGGCACCTACAAACTGCAAATAGAAGAAAATTGATTTTGTGCCTAGGTAAAGAGATAGAGGAATGTGAGAAATATCCATGAGTTCATCTTGAACACAAATGAGACTCCATCTAGGTTCATGAACTACTAGAAGGCCATTGATGTGCAGGGTAAAGGCTAAACACTATGAACATAGTCAAATTACCCTAGACTTGAAGTAAAGGAGTAGAGGTGTGTGAGAGAGGATTTGATCATAATTGAGTATAAAAACATGTTAATATACTGTGGAGGACATCATAGGGTTTAAATATGAATTTATAGACACAAGGTGTAGTCAAGTGACCATCTAAAAGAACACCTACAGGCCTATTAAAGGGTTAGCTCCTTATAGGCTTAAGAGAAGAGGGTAGATCAATTTTTGGAGTTAATTTAAACTAATTTGAGATAATGTTAAAGTTAAAAAACAATAATAGGTCTATTGTTGATTGGTGAGGTTCTAACATACAAAACATAGTCAAGTTCCTAGAAGTCACCTATAGGCTGTAGATGATAATGGACTAATATCAAATCTAGGAGGCAGAGTTAGAGTGTTTAAAAAATACCTTAATATTTTAGAGATTGAAACTAGATTCAAGATTATTTGGAGGGGTTAGTGATACAAGGAAGATAAGGTTTAAGCAAAGAACATAGTCAATGTTCGTAGTGTACACACATAGGCTGCATCTTTGAAGTAGGTTAATCCTAAGCTAAAGGCAATAAAGTGCATGTGAGGGACTCTAAGGTATATCTAAAATTGATAGAAAGGGCATAGGATCATGATACCAAGAAAATAAAAGAATAAACTTGAATAAAATGAGTGTAAACCTCATACTCAATCAAAATCAAAAGGAGAATATACACAATCAAGCATATAATCTAGCCATGAGAAACATTTGAGTTTTGAGGGCTCTAGAAGTATGATCAAATCTTGAAAATTTGTATAGGTGGTAATTAGTACTTGAAAAAGATCTTAATGGTTTTTTTTAGGTCATAAAAATAGTGTAAGTACTCATTATTTAATCTCAGACCCTACCCACTACTTAGACAAGGGCAACCATGAGACCTAGAGGTCTACTTGAGCTAAAAGGGCACAAAGTAGGTTTTTAGACCCCATGGAGGGATCTTTATGTAGATAAAATATGTACCAGAGGTTTCCATACACTTCTAAAGTGGAAAAAAACTTATTTCTCCATCCAAAATCTCTTGAGGGCTAGCAAGAGCAAGGTAGGTATTAAACCCCAAATAGCTTGATCAGAGAACTAGTTGCATATAAAGGGGTAATGGGCACTTACAAAGCATGGAAAATCATAGAGAGGGCTGTTACAAAGGTGTTTGAGCCTCTCATAATAATGGGAATGAGTTTCAAGACCTAAAATTCAAAGTAGATCTCTCTCTCAACCCAAGAATGCTAAACAACCACCTGAAGAGAAATTTCAGATATTCATACCATTTTTAAAGATTTTCATGGGATTATAATCCTTTTGGAATAGTTTAAGGGGTATAATAAGATGGTTTTCCAAGTGGGATGAGGTAATTTAATTATCTGTTCTTTATGAACAATCGTTGAGACCCCAAACAAGTCTAAAAACTCTCTTAAACCTTGATAATGATCGATCATGGGAAAAAGAGTTAAAAATAACATCTGATGACATATTTTATCCTTGAAACTCTTAGATGTTATTGAGGACTCCAAGGAGGTTACCCCCATGTACTTCACTTGCATGGACTACCCAAAATACCCTATTTTTTCTTTTTCTTTTGTTTTTCAGGTGTTATGAGAAAGGGAGAGCTTCCAAATCATGGGATGAGGTCATTTGGGACTTTTAATAGATATGAAATTCAAAAAATTGCATTGGAGATTTTAGAAGTGATCAAACTAGGCCTATTTTTCAAGGTAGTCTCAAATAGGGTCAAAATGAGACTAGGTGACTTGGCCATTTCTTGTTTGCATACTTCCATAGGGTTTTAGGACCCAAAGATTGACATGAAGGTTGGTGATGGAATAGGGATAGTGAATCACATAATTTTTCTTTATTTAAAAAGTGTGGCAGAAGTCTGGAGCAATAAAATAAGTTCTAAAGCAAGGATGCCTAATTGAGGCCTAATTTAAGAGAGAGAAAGGCAGAAAACATGGGTTTCCACTTGGATTCTGAACATGTAATTTGACATGGAACTATAATGAAATATAAGGTCATATAATATTCCATTATTTTTTAATATAATCCATAAAACTCCCACATAGGAGAAAAATAAAAAAAGGCTATAAGGAAACTAAGGCTATTGAAGGCTTAAATAGCAAAATGAGTTTTTGGGAGTTGGTCCAAGAAAAAAAATGGTGTGTTTCAATCCTGATAACATATTTAAAAACTATTCATCTAGTT
The DNA here is from genome assembly GCA_037957365.1 of Torreya grandis. Lineage (NCBI taxonomy): Eukaryota > Viridiplantae > Streptophyta > Pinopsida > Cupressales > Taxaceae > Torreya > Torreya grandis. Next base: position 487,721 of record JARHVA010000271.1, read on the forward strand.
TGGATTATTTTAAGAAGGTGAACTTGAGTTTTAGTCCACTTAGACTAATCTAGGTATGGGAAATGGAGAGTTATAAGACACCTATGCATATAATTAATGGAATGGTAGGTCAAAGGAGTTTACTAAGGCATGATAGATGTTCAATGAGTTTTTTTAGATAATTTAAAGGTGAATCATTGTTGTAAGGTCCATTTTTCACTCCTTTCATGCAAAGAAGGGCAGTTTCTAAGGTGTTAGTCAAGGTGTCAAGCAAGTTTATAACTCATATACCACTTGGCAGGTTGGAGCTGCTTCAAGAGTGAGACACATGGATTTGGAGGTCTAATGGACTATATCATAAATAATTTTATGGTTTTAACTCTCATGAAAACTTTTCACTCATCTTCTACCACACCTTCTTCTCTCTCTCTTCACCATTCTCTATATATTGAGCCATTTTAGCTAAGTTTGTATCCTCCACTTGGCCATACCCTTTTTTTACATTTGATAAATAAAATAAATATTGTTTTACCTCATTATATGGCTAAATATAGTGATAAATCTCTAAATGGTTGATCTTATCAAGTGTAGATGTATGTCACTTATTTATGTCCTATTTATCTTGCCTCATGTGGTTGTTTCTCTATTGCAGGTTGTAGTTAATGTCATCAAGGGTCTCTTATGGGTTTTGAAGTGGAATTATTCTTTGATCTTAGCATTATAATTCCTTACCCTTATACAAAACATTGATGCAATAGGTTCATTATAGGATGTGTGTATGTTCATGTTGTCCTTTTTTAGGTATTAGTGTATTGTGTAATGTGTGGTAGAGGTCAACAAAGTTTAGTGCATCACCATTATAGTTAAGTTTATTTAAATTATTTATTACCATTTTCAAAGAATAAAGTAGTGTATGAGCCTAATTTATTCATCAAGGGGAGCTATCCCTTCAACCTAGATATTTACCCATGCTATAGACAACCCACAAGTCTAGGGGTAATTCCATGTTTGACCAAATTTGAAGAGGTTTGAACAACCTTATCCTAGGGTGTAAAATTTGGAAATAAAAAAAAGTTCATATGATCTCATTGAATAAGTAAATAATTAATTTAATAAATCCTTTGACATGACCAACTTGGGGCTACTTCATTATTGTCTTAGTTTGGAGATATGGTAAAAGAATAATGACATTTGTGTCTCATAGATGAAATATGCCAAGGTACTACTTGAGAGATACAAGGTGATAGAGTGTAAACCATTTTTAACTCTGATGAAGAAAGGTTTTCAACTATCCCAATTTTAGGATTCACCTCAAGTAGATGAAACTCACTACTAGGTAACTTGATGGGAGTCTCATTTACTTGACATATACTAGATCAGACATATGCTTTGTTGTCAGCTATCTTTCAAGATTCATGTAAGAACCAAATAAGTGTCATGGGGTTATAGAAAATAACATTTTGAGATATTCACAAGGTATAATGTATTATGGTTTGGAATACAAGAACTACTCACATTTTTCCTTACAAGGTTACACAAACTTGAACTATGCTTGATTTGTTGATGACAGGAAATCAACTTCAGGATATATTTTTCATCTTGGATCTAGACCAATTTCATGGATTAAAACAATCAGTAGTTACTCTCTCATCCATTGAGGCATAATATCATACCACATGAGGATATGTGTGTGAAGTAATTTGGTTACTCCAATTTTGTCTGACATAGACATTCTATAAGATCAACCACCAATCCTTTTCTATGACAATCACGATGTGTTGAAGCTCGTCAAGAATTTAGTATTTCATGAAAGAACAAAACACATTAAGGTCCAATGCCATTACATTAAATAACACATCTTGAACTACCACATTTAGCTCTAGTACTTCCCAACATATTTAAAGATAGCAAATATACTCACCAAGTCACTTGGCAAGGTGAAATTTGATATGTTTTAGGGGTACATTTGTAAAAACAATGTAATAAACTAGAGAATGTTAATGTAGCTTTTAATTATTACATTGTTATCTTGATATTAGGTTTTTGTTAAGTATAATGGTTGTTGTTATGGTTGGTAGTTACTAGATCAAACAATTTTTCCAACCATTTCTCTGTTATATAAATTCTTCTATTGAGTTATTGAACATCATCAAAACATTATTGCTCTTAATAACTAACCTTAGGGTGTCTTTCCTTGTGTGTTTATTATTATTTCATTTAATCTAGCTTCATATCATGGATAGATGAATAGTAGGTAATATTCTAGTTAGATGTTATCTGGAGAAATAAATTGTACCTCTAATAACCGAGCTTGGATACATCTAACTCAGCCTTAATTGTCGATAGAGCACTCTAAAAAAATGAAGCTTCTATGAGTTGTGTGAGATTAGAGTTGCTAAAATTTATAAATTATTTAGGTCAAAATATTAAAGTTTTCATTATCATTGCTTTTGATACTCGTATGTTCTCTTGTGGGATAGTGATTTTGAATTATCACATGAACACTAGGATATCAAGGTGACTTACACAAATGATTATTGTGAGTATGTGGCTAGGTCTTGATTATTTGTGCATAGATATTATATAAGCTATTTTAATTTATGGTAGTTTCATTCCTTATTGGTTTAAATTTATAACCCCTTTAGGTGATGATGTCTCATGGAGGAGACTCTTTAAAATTTCAAGGGAAACTACATTTGACCCTGATTCTGAGGAGCAGTAATATAGGCTACCCAAGATGTGGGAAAATTGGGTCCTAGGTATTATGTTATGGTAAGGTGGTTTTTTCACCTTTTTTTGAGTTAGTTAAAGTCAATTAAGGAACTTATTTAGTTTTTTTATTATTAAATGATCTTGTGATAAATTGTGTCCATGTGTTGATAAGTCTTGATGCTTATCAATAAAGGAATGATTATTGTAGGAATGTTCATTTGTAAAATAAACCTATCAAAACCCTTAAGAATCATAAATGAAGCATAAATTAATTGAATTTAAGCCCTTTATGTTTCACTATGACTTTTCAGACCTTGTTCTTAATGGAGTAATTAAATAATTTAATCATCCCTCCCCTTCTAAATTGTGTCATATTTATATGTATTATTGTGGGCAAGAAAAAAGTATCTATTAAATAATTATGTGTGTCACATTCCTTGTTGTGATGTTATATGTTTGGGAATAATAGTTAAGTATGTAAGCATTATTAAATCAAGTAAACAAAAAATATTATGTTTTTTCTTGGCTTTATTTGGGTTTTATCAGATATAATGTTTGGACATGAAATTTGGTATCAGAGCCTAAGTTTAACACTAGTAGCTCTAGGAAGTTGTGCTTTGGTTCACCATTTACTTAATCCCTTTAAATTTCATGTATGCATGAAATATGTCACATAATGAGAGCATGGATGGTATAGGTAGTGAAATTCAACATGAAGATGTACCATCTAGACAGCCTATAGACATAAATGTGCAAATACTTCAAACCATGCAATGTGTGTTGGACATCTTACATGAAAGATTGCCTTCAGTTGAATATTTATTAGGTAAATCTTCTTTACAATATTATCAATTAGTGTTGAGGTTCATGAAGTGATGTTAGTTTAGGGTGTGTAGATCATGTTTCTGATGGGATCATACTATGTATCATGCATAGGTTCATGAAAAACACCCTCCTCATCTTGATAATATAATTCTCACATTTCAGAAAAGGTGTGCAGTATTGAGGAAACAAAAACTAGGCATACTCAAGCTCAAAATCATGCACTGAATATGCCTATGAAGGCTACAAACATGAGTTCAAATAAGGAATTAGGAGCCCAAAATGAGAGTGGAATTCCACCAAGCCCATGTTTCATTTACAATGTTGTAAGGAATTATACATGAGAATGTTTGTAGAGGGCATGGTTAACTTATTGATGTTTAGAGATCATAGAGGAGCTAGGATTAACTAAAAAGCTAAGGAAATTCCTTTTGTATGATCTAGATGAGAATTCATGGATTGGTTTCATCAATGAGGACCTAATTTCCTTAGTCAGAGTCCATCATGAAATGATTAATAAGGAATCAAAAGCATGAATTTCTAGGCCTTGAGATGGGCCAGATATGGGGCCTAGTTTTTAGTACCTCCATTATTATATTTATACTATTCTCTTGTACTGAACGGACTTATGTTTTTTTTTTAGAGATATAAAGTGCCATTATTATATATTTTGACTACAATGTTGGATATTGCATTATCATTTTGTAACACACCTTATGTATGTTAAGTTGGTTATTTTGGAAAATTACTTTTACCATGAGTACCTACATATTTTATTGAGATAACATGTGTTAGTGTGTTGAGACATTTAAATTTTTTTGATAATTAAAGTAAAAAAAATCATGTATAATATTTTTGATAACATTCAAAAATATAGCACATTAAGGCACTACTTTCAAGGATGCCTCTTTGAACTTCATCATTTCATAGCAATTATGATTCATTATTAATCAGCTATCTGAGGATTTAGAGAAGTACTTGTATTAATCAAGAGATATTTGATGCATAGATAAACTATATAACATGATACCTATTTGAAATTATTTCTTTTTTTAGGTAGTTGAGATTCTTCAATGATTTAAGATGATAGAGAAAACATGTATATTATAATTGTGGATCAACATGATAACTATTTACCTCATGTATATGCTAGTTTTCCTAATTTGTAATGTTTTAACATATTTTTACACTCTTTACTCACTTTTGTGAACCATTTTGGACTAATATTATAAAGGTTATTCATATACCTAATTTTGACCCCCAAAGGCACCACATGTATGTAAGTGTAAATGTAAAACCTCTTGTTTTAACCATCACATCATGTTATATCTATAAAAAAGCTTTAGAATAAATTCTTCCTATTTAATATAATAATATTTTTGTGTAATCGTGATGTATATGTTAAAGTGAAAAAATTCAATTGTATTATATAACTAAATTGTACTTATGTAAATGTGAATGTACTTGTGAAGTACATTGTACATATACCACCTATGTGAAAATGTTTTGTAGAGTAAAAATCATTCATGTAAATGAATAACACCTAAAAAAAATTATTGTGTAGTGTGATTCGCAACTTGGTAATATGGTGCTGTGTTGTGTAACCCTATATCATTACTTTATTGATTGAGTATTGTTCTAATTATGGGTTTGATAGAGACATTGAGTACTCATATATAAGTTGACCAACATATTGGGATAGGAAGTGGAGATTTAAGATAATAAGGTTAAAACCCCACTTTTTTTGGTAAATTGATTGTAAGTGTTGTCATTGATGTCTACAAGGCATGTGCAATGACAAAGTGGTCTAACAGGTGCAGTGAGATGGAGCATGGTGCTTTAATGTGCATGGTACAGTGAGATGCTTGCATGAAGGTTGATTGGATGAATGTATTGTTGACGCAGGAAAATGCACCCAGTGACAGGAAGTCAAACTCTTGCCTTCTCTTCATAACATGGAAACTCCTCTCTCACCTGTGGGATGGTGAAGCAGGAGAGGAGAGTCTCTAGTTAAGGGCTAGCTCCCTTTGATGTATCATTGTTTGTTTTAGGCAGTGCACAATATAGATATATAGATATATAGATAAAGTGGGGGGGAAAGGGAGAAAGATACAGGAAAACAAACAACCTACTCTAAAGAGGTGATACACCAAAACAAGATGACCTTCTCACACCCACTTTTGAATCAAAAAAATACATACATACACTCAGACTTGGCAAAAAGACCAGGGTGCAGGAAATTGGTAGGGAGGTTCTTATGAAAACATAGGAATAGGGACTGACCAAGATATTGTGAAATACATACTGTAAATGACTTCCTCTATTCTATAATTCCAAATAAAGCTCTCCTCCTGTCAGCTATAGAAAATGGCACCTTGTGGATAGCTGGTGTGTTGGTGCTTGAACCTGTGAGAGCATTAGAAGACAATGACTGAACACAAATCAAACACTTAGAACATACACAGAGTATCCATCCAAGAAGAGGTAAAAAGCTATCTTTATTTGATTCAGGTGAAAATTTTAGTAGGGCTGCACCTGGTAAAACTATGAAAAGATAATTACAAATGGACAAAGTCATGAACTTATATGGAAAAACCAAGAGGAGACTCATTGGCACTTCTTACTTGCAAGTGGCTGCTCGAGTCTTCATTGGGAAGGGGAAAAAAACTATTGGTGCGTCATCCTTCTAAAAGAGGCCTATTGGAGCCATGCTCGCTACTTGTCTCTTCTTTGTTTTGTCTCATCTGCTTACTTGGCCCCCAAGGGTGAACTTTCAGAAAGTTGCTTCCTTTCCAACTCCTAGTTGGCACTTTCTCTTATTTTTGAATACAAATGATTATCCCTATTTCGCTAAACTTGACATCCACATGGCTGTCGCTCTTGTCACAGTCCTTGCTAGCTCCCGTGGCTTACTTTTCCTTTTGCCAGTTAGGTCCATGTTGGTTGCTTCATGGACTACCATGGTTTGTTTGGTGACTATCGTGGACTGCCTTAACCTTACCACGGCTTGCTTTAGATGGTCTGTGGCTTTGAACCGCTCCCTAGGCCTGCTTGATATCCTTTGGCGGTCTACGGACTATTGGCAAGCTTTAGAAATCCCGTGGGCTTTGTTTTTTGTTAACCCATAGACTTTTTTTTGTATGAATTTCCCACAGAAAAAAAGTCCATGGAAATTCCGCCTGGGTCTATTTGCATTTCCCGCAGACAAAAAGTCCGCAAAAATTCTGCCTTGTCAAGCCTTAGTCTTTTAACTACAGGCTTTGTGCGTAGACATTTCTCGTGGACAAAAAGTCCATGGAAATTCCACCTGGGTCCTTGCCTTTGACTTTGCTTGATTTGAGACCTAGCAAAATTTGAAAGAACTTAAACAATTTTTTAACCTTACCCGGATCCTTTTGAAGCGTCGGCCCTCCATTAGGGCATTTGAACTTGGACTCCCCTTTGGCCAAGGACAATGAACATTGAACCAGACTCGTTGATGAACTAGGCTGAACCAATGAACTTGATGAAGGATGAACCAAGTGGCGATGAACCTCCTGTATTGAACCAAGCCTGAACTGGACATGTTGAACCTAAAAATGGACCTTGCAGCCTGAAAATGACTAGTTCTAAAATGCAAGGGAGAAATTGACCATAATTTTGCCAGGGGAAAAATTGGTCAACATGTATGGTGGAATGGATCATGGTATTTTATTTAAATACATGATCTTGGAATGTTATATTTAGGTTAGAGTGGTTTCATGAGGTTCTCATGAAGTATGTAGGTCTGGTAGGTTTTACCATGCATGGTTACCTATAGGGTTTTGAGTCCTATGGCTCGTATGCCATGGTATGGAGCTAAATATGATTTTAATATGAATTTTATACATTTTTAGGGAGACAATAGGCTAGGTAAATTACTTCCAAGTGGTTTCAAGTGGTCTTCAAGGTTGTTTTGCTCTTGGCCTAGTTGGACTAGGTAGGCTTGTGAGGCCTTGTGAAGGGTCAAAGGGTGTTTGCAGGTTGTTGAAGCTTGTATTTGAATAGGATATGGTCAAGAATTGTTTCAATAATTTTGATGAGTTTTTAGGTTATAGGAGAGATAAAGTCAATAAAAGTCTTCATTTGCTTTAAAGGGTGCTCGAATGGTGCATTTTGAGCTTGAGAGGAAAGTTATCACATTATTTAGCTCATGTATACTTTGAATGGGGAGATGATAATTTTGGAGATATGTTTTAAGGTTCCTAATAAATTTTTACTAGCATTATTTCATGGATTAAGGACATAGTATTTATGAAAAATTTCTAAGAAGGTAAGTAGTGTTTTATGTGCAAAATTCCTAGTCTTAAGACCTGATGTTGAAGATATTTATTATTGATTATTAGTAAGGTGGTGGATGGAAATAATAATGTTTTAAGGTTATATATTACTCCTCTATTATTTTTATGATGTGTTTGGTCAATCTTGATTGTTTGTGGGTCCCATAGAAAAGTGCTTCTTAACAGTGTTTTTGATATTGTGAGAGATTTTTGAAAGTAACTAGGGGAAGAAATGGGTGTGTGATGAAGCTTATAACTTGATTAAAAATTAATGGAAAGTTTTAGGAAGATTAATTTCTCTGTGTTAAATTTATAGGTCCTCAAAGTTATCTAGTTGATATGAAGGAAAGGGTGCCATGAGTGAGAAAAACTAGTCAGAGTGAGTAGTGGAATTGGAAGGCCTAATTAGTGAGTAGGGATGGGTACGAGATATTGGAGGTGATTTAGGGGATGTATTACCTCTATTAATTTAAGTGGTATTGTTCCTAGTCACTTTTATTTGAGTGAATGGTTGACTCATAGTTGACCATGATGGTTTTGCTAGCAAAAGGAACTCAGTTTGAGTGATTGAGTTTGATTATAGGGCATATGGTCAGATCAAGTGTTACTGATGGTTAGAGAGTGTTGGGAAATTATTAAATATATATTTTAGTGATTTTTAAGGTTTGACCAATCTCTTATTAGTCAAACATAATATTACAAAGTGAAGTTATGCTTCGTTTGTAAGGAGTGTGAGACATGGGCTCACTACATTAACTAAAAAGTTGTTGCAGAGGCTCATGGCTGACCTTAGAAGTCATAAGTGATTATTTATAATATATCCTAAGGATAAATATCTGACCATAATTGAGAATGGTATATATATACAAGATATTTTTATGCTCTTTGGGTGAGTAATCAAGCTAAGACAAGCAAGTGTGTGAGTTGATATTTGGAGACCTTATGCGAAGGTTGTTGGGGGTATTGGTGACCAATGTTTGAATGAGATTGAGAAGAGAAAAAATGTCATTAGAATCATCATATTTTTTTGATTCTAGTGATTATGTTTACTATATTTATGAGTGTGTATTTGTATATGAGTGAAATATTTGTGAAGGGATTATTGCTTATGTTGAAGAGATAACTTGGTGTTTGTGACTTGTGTGGAGTTGAAAAATTGTAGAAGAGTGTTATTGTAGGGTTTCTCCATCAGATTGAGAAGCAATCAAATTTCAATAATTGTTCATTTGATAGGTGTTGTGTTGGTGCTCAACATCTTAGGTAAGTTGGTGCTTGTCATCCTTAGGGGTTGGTGCTCCTTGTGAAGTGGGTGATTCACTAAAGCCTCATGTTTGTGATCATCTTATATGAATGTAGTCCATTGTTTTTGTAGACTTGAGAGTGGGTTTTCTCCCCCATGAGGGTTTCCCATATAAATATTTGTGTAATGGCTGCATTCATATTTGTTCTTTGATTCATCTATCTTGCATATTAATGTGATTGGTCAAGTAACTTGAAGAATTGGAAATCGGATTGCATTATTGTTAAACACTGATTCACCCCCCATCTTAGTGGTTTGTACCTCTATCAATTGGTATCAGAGCTCAAGTAATTTTGAGGCTTAACAACTTGAAAGGTGATTCTAAGTTACATTGGAAAGTCAAGGAATGCAAGGTGGTTCCTCTTCCAAACAAGATCCATTGTTTAATGGTTATAACTATGCCTTTTAGAGTTCAAAGATGCATACTTTTATCATGGATGTAGGATTTGATGTTTGCCAGATTGTTGTTGATGGATATGTTGTTCTTACTAGTTCTTCTACTAGTGTTTCTGATAAGAAACTATTTGAAATCAATTCAAAGGCTATGAATGTTATTTCTAGTGGTCTATCAGAAACTAAGTTCTTAAAGGTCATTCATTGTCAAACAACTAAGGAGATGTGGACTAAGTTGAAGACAATCTATGAAGGAGACTCAAAGGTCAAGCTAGTAAAATTACAAACTTTTAGAAGATAGTTTGAGAGTCTCAAAATGAAGGAGGAGGATTCTATGGCATCCTTATTGAATAGAGTGGATGTTGTGGTCACTGTGATCAGGGGTATTGGAGAAGATCTCAAAGAGGATGTTGTTGTTCAAAAGGTATTAAGATCTATATCTTATAGGTTTGACTCTAAGGTATCTACAATTCAAGAAAGTCATGATCTTACACTAATGAAGATGGATGAGCTTTATGGATCTCTTAGTGCTTATGAGATGAGGATAAATGAAGACAAACCTCTTAAGAAGGATGTTGCTTTCAAGGAAGAGACCAAGCCTATAGAAAAGAAGACACAAAGTAAGGGGTCTCAAGGAAAAGATGCAATATTAGATGATATATCTGATGATGATTTAATTGCTTTATTTTCAGGCAAGGTGAAGACTAGAACATGTAAGTACAGAGGTAAGCTTCCTTTTAAGTGCTTTAACTATGGTGAAGTAGGTCATTTTGTAAGCAAATGTCCTCACAAGCATAAGAAAGATGAGGATGAGGGTCAAGTAGAGGGTAAGAAAGGTTTCAATTCTAATATAAATAAGAGATAATTCAAGAAGTTTGATAATAAAAAGAATTTACATAAGGATAATAGGATCTTATACATAAAGAAGGATGATAGTGACTCAGAAGTGAGTTATGACAATCAATATGTTGTCAGTCATGATGAGAGTGAAGCTAAGGATAATGAAGTTCTTTTCATGGAAATCAAGTCAGATTATGAAAGTGAATGGTCATATCAAATTGAGGGAAACTATAGTGAATCAGATGAAGAAGATGAGAATGCCACTCAAGACTATGAGAGTGAACTACAAATTTCTCTTGAGCATTTGAAGATTGAAACAAAGGTATGTAAAGGTTTGAAGGCCAAATTGAAAGACTATGAAGTTCAATTCAATATTTTTGAAGCTAAGATAATTAAAAATAATAAAGAACATGATGGAAAAATCATGTTCTTAAATTCCAAATTAGAGTCTATATTTTCAAGCCTAAAAGGTAAGGAAGAATAATGTTCCAAGTTGATTTCAGAAAACAAGTTTTTGAAAGATGAATTGGAGAAAAATTTGAGTAAGGCTAAGTCTTTTGCCAAGTATGGGAAAAAAACAAATGATCTTGATATTCTATTGATGAATAAAAAAGCTTCAAGTGATAAGATAGGCCTGGGTTTCATTGAGAAACTAATAGTTATATCTCAAGCAAAGGAGAAATTTTTTGAAGAGAAAAATGACAAACCTACAAAGATCAATACCCAAGCTGAGGGTGTTAGATTTAATAAGGTAAGAGAACCTAATGACATAAAGCATTTGAAATTTAATGGATACTATCATGTTTGTCATGAGGTTGGTCATAAATCTAATGAATGTAAAATGAAGGTTAAAAATAAGAAAATTATTCAGCTTAATGAGATAAAATGATTCAAATGTTTGGATATGGGACATTTAGCTAATCAATGTCCAAAGAAGATAAAGCAAGGTGAGTCTGCTCCTAAGAATGTAACATGCTTCAATTGTCAAAGGATTGGTCACTTACCTAAATTTTATCAGTATCAAAGAAGGATTGTATGCTTCAATTGTAAAGGATTTAGTCATAGTGCTAAATTTTGTAAACAAAAGGAGACTCTTAATCAAGACAATACCAATCAGACTTCAAGTTTTCAAGAAAGGAAGAACAAAGTCTTATATTAGCCAAAGGAAGAAAAGAAATTGATAGCTGATATCTCTACAAATTAGATTAGTGTGTTTACTAAGGTAGAGATTGTTTCTTTCATTGAGTAATTATCATTATATACTCATGTTTTCAATGAAGAAATCAAAAACAATGAGAAATTAAAGAAGGAAGACAAAGACAATCTTAAGATGAGTGTTGATCATTTTGCAATTATAGATAATAGTGTGTCCTGTATAGATCAATCATTTCCATACCTTGAAAGGTTAATTCAGTTGATAATATAGATCAAGATATGGTGGCATCCTCATTTTTTGCCTATTCAAGTCTGAGAGAGGAGAAAAGAATTTCAAGGATATAAAAAGTGGTCTCAGTCAAGTCTAAAAAAAAGAAAATGAAGAATAACACTATGTTGACTAAAGAGGAAGAAGAATATGAGAAGATGTGGGGCCACTCCAAGATTCACACTATTCTAAATTAGTCTTGAGGGATTGGAGGTCTCTTTCTATGCTTCATAAGAGACTCCTGTAGGTGAAGAAGCAAGAATGATGTTCAAGAGGTATGTTCAGGTTTTTTGGTCCTAAAGTGCCTTTTTGATCAATTTTTAATTCTAGATTTGAGTGGTGATTTGAAGGATATGGATGAATCTATTTATATGATGTCATGAGGAAGATTGAAAAAAATCATTCCTAGGTGGTCTAAGTCCTTGATAAGCTCAAACGTGAGTTTTGTGGTCAAAAGTTAGAGTTGACCAATTTTGGCAGTGATGACTACCTAAAAGGTGCCCAAAGTGATCTTTTGATTATTTATGATGGTTATAAGATTGTAAATAGATTATTCAAGTTGGGTTTGACATGTCAAAGTAGAATAGGAAGTTTGGAGATGTTTATGAGGTGCTCAGATGTGTTTTTGACCTTTTAGTCAAGGTGTCTGTTATATATAATGAGCCTGTATGCATATACTACTTAGTTTCAAGGGTCACTTGAATAATGAAGATGTGTCATGAAGATTTTTTTTGATCAGGAAGGTTTGCACATGTGTTTATGACATGTTCTAGGTGGTTTCACAAGTTGATGAATGATTTTGTGCCATGAGTGTTTTGAGTGGTCTCTGGCTCTTCTTCTCAAGAGCATGTGTTTGGAGGCTTAAAATAAGCCAATGTTCCCAAAGGTGTGGAAGCTTTAAATTTGGAATGGAAGTGATTTTTGATGGTCTCTAGGTGTGGTATCCAGCTTAAGTGTCTATGTTGACTGAAGGTTGACTTTTAACCAATTATTGCTTTGAAGGCCTAGTCATTTAGGCATGATTAGAAAAAGTGGTCATTATTTGGATTTGAGTTCTAAAAGCTTCAAATAATTTTATTGGGCCAAATGGGTTTCTAGAACAAGTCATACAATGGTCTGAAGGTGAGCATATTTCAAGTTATTCAAGTTTTTGTCTTCTAGGAGACCTATTTGGCTAAAAGGCTAAAGAAGGAAGTATAATAATGAGGATGAGTTGGAGGCTAATTATTGGAATGTCTTAGGGGGCATGGTATTTTACTTTAGATATGAATTTTCATGTCTTGAAGTGCTAAGGGTAGAGATTTATGAGGTATGCAGTGGCTAGATAGGGCTACAAGGGGTCTAAATAGGCCTAGTAAAGAAAATGAAGATTGTTGAAGAAATTTTTCCAAAGAAGGTTGGAATTTTTAGTTTTAGTTGAGTATGTTGGTCTATTATAATCATGATTTAGGTTTAGTACTATGCTTGGGTGCCCTTGGTGTTCTATGTGGTGACTTGAAAATTAATGATAGGTGAGCTTGTATGGAGCTTTGGTACTCTTGTTGTTGTTTGAAGTGATGGTAGATATTATTAGAGGTCCTATAGGTGTACATAGGTTTTTTAGATTTATGGGGAGACTTCAAATTGTAGTAGGGTCCTAGGGGGAGTTGTGTTACCATGCAATTGGTGACAGGTCCAAGGATCTTGATGGTTCAAGAGAAGTCTCTAAGTGAGAGCATCTTAAAAGGGGGTTTAATCTTGTTTGAGGTTAGAATGGTACTATTTAAGATGTATTCTTATAGGTGAGGTTGATTTCATGTTTTTTCTGTAGCTTACTTTCTTGATTTTTGATGTGTTAAGTGTTGAAGGTGTCCACTTTATCATTTTGGCAAAGGGGGAGAGAGAAAAGGAGTGTTGCCATCAATTAAAAAGGGGAAGATTGTTAGGAAATTGATGGTAAGTGTTGTCATTGATGTCTACAAGGCATGTGCAATGACAAAGTGTTCTTGCATGGTGTAGTGAGATGGAACATGATGGTTTAATGTGCTTGGTGCAATGAGATGTTTACATGAAGGTTGATTGGATGAATGTATGGTGGCATGGAGAATGGTATGGTATTGAAATACATGATTTTGGAATGTTATATGTAGGTTAGATTGGTTTTATGAGGTTCTCATGAAGTATGTAGGTCTAGTAGGTTTTACCATGCGTGGTTACCTATGGGGTTTTGAGTCCTATGGATTGTATGCCATGGTATGGAGATTAGTATGCTTGAAATATGAATTTTATAAATTTTTATGGAGATAAGAGGCTAGGTAGATGACTTCCAAGCAGTTTTAAGTGGTTTGCAAGGTTATTTGGCTCTTGGCCTAGTTGGCCTAGGTAGGCTTATGAGGCCTTGTGAAGGGTCAAAGGGTGTTTTCAGGTTGGTGAAGCTTGTATTTTCATAGGATATGGTCAATAATTTTTTAAAATCATGTTGATGAGGTTTGAGGTCAGATAAGGAGAGAGAAAGTCAAGAAAAGTCTTCATGTGCTTTAGAGGGTGCTCGAATGGTGCATTTTGAGCTTGAGAGGAAAGTTCTCATGTTCTTCAGCTCATGTATACTTTTCATGGGGATATAATACTTTTGTATATATTTGGGAAGGTTCCTAATAAAAATTTCCAAGCATTATTTCATGGATTAAGGACCTATTATTTATGAACAATTTCTAAGAAGGTAAGTAGGTTTTTATGTGCAAAATTCTTAGTATTAAGACCTGATGTTGAAGATATTTATTGTTGATGATTAATAAGGTATTGGATGGAAATTATAATGTATTAAGGTTATATAGGACTCCTCTAAGATTTTTAGGATGTGTATTTTCAATCTTGATTGTTTGTGGGTCCCATAGAAAAGTGCTTCTTAACAGTGTTTTTGATATTGTGAGAGATTTCTGAAAGTAACCAAGGGAAGAAATGGATGTGTGATTAAGCTTATAAATTTATTAAAATATTAATGTAAATTTTTATTAATATTCATTTCTCTATGTCAAATTTATAGGTCCTCAAATTTCTCTAGTCGATATGAAGGAAAGGGTGCCATGAGTGAGAAAAACCAGTCAGAGCGAGAAGTGGAATTAGAAGGCCTAATCAAGAAGTAGGGATGGGTCTAAACTCTTGAAGATGATTTAGGGGATGTATTCTCTCTATTAATGTAAGTGGTATTTTTCCTAGTCACTTGTAGTTGAGTGAATGGTTGAATCATAGTTGACCATGATGGTTTTGCTAGCAAAAGGAACTCGGTTTGAGTGATTGAGTTTGATTATAGGGTAGATGGTTAGATCAAGTGCTCCTAATGGTTAGAGAGTGTTTATGACTCATTAAAGATATTTTTTTAGTGATTTTTAAGGTTTTAATAATCTCCTATTGTTCAAAGATAGTCTTACAAAGTGAATCTATGCTTCATT
Organism: Torreya grandis; assembly: GCA_037957365.1. NCBI lineage: Eukaryota > Viridiplantae > Streptophyta > Pinopsida > Cupressales > Taxaceae > Torreya > Torreya grandis. The sequence continues at coordinate 502,916 of JARHVA010000271.1, forward strand.
TGTAAGGAGTATGAGACATGGGCTCACTACATGAACTAAAAAGTTGTTGCAGAGGTTCATGGCTGACCTTGGAAGACATAAGTGATTATTTATAATATATCTTAAGGATAAATATCCTACCATAATTGATAATGGTACACACACACACACACACACACACACACACACACACACACACACACACACACACACACACACACACACACAAACAAGATGTTTTTATGCTCTTTGGGTGAGTAATCAAGCTAAGACAAGCGTGTGTGTTGATATTTAGAGACCTTGTGCGAAGGTTGTTGGGGGTATTGGTGACCAATGTTTGTATGATATTGAGAAGAGAAAAAATGTCATTAGACTCATCATATTTTTTTGATTATATTGATTATTTTTAATATATTTATGAGTTTATATTTGTATATGAGTGAAATATTTTTGAAGTGATTATTGCTTGTTTTGAAGAGATAGCTTGGTGTCGGTGACTTGTGTGGAGTTTTAGACTTGGAGAAGAGTTTTCTTGTAGGGTTTCTCTATCAAATTGAGAATCAATCAGATTTCAAGAATTTTTCATTTGATAGGTGTTATTTTGGTTCTCAACATCCTAGGCAAGTTGGTGTTTATCATCCTTAGGTGTTGGTGCTCCTTTTGAAGCGGGTGCTTCACTAAAGCCTCATGTTTTTGATCATCTTATATGAATTTAGTCCACTATTTTTGAAAAATTGAGAGTGGGTTTTCTCCCCCATGAGGGTTTCCCACATAAACCTTTGTGTAATGGTTGCATTCATGTTTGTTCTTTGATTCATATATCTTTCATATTGATGTGATTGGTTAAGTAGCTTGAAGAGTTGGAAATTGGATTGAATTGTTGTTAAACACTGATTCAACCCCCCTCTCAGTGGTTTGTACCTTTATCAGTTTTCTCTTATGCACATGTACATCTTAGGTATGTTACATTGGTTAGTATTATGCATACTATGTGACCATTCATTCACCCATTAGAGATTGTCAAAATTACAACCTTTATGATTACCACCCTATGTTGAGCTTTATGGAAAATAAGATATCAATGTTCTATTTCTCTTTACCTCAAGGTGGTAATAGAGGCTTTTATGATGATTAATTTATGTCCTTCTCCCCTTGTTGGCTTCTTATGTCACAAAGTTCAAGTAATGTGAAACTTTTCATTGTCATTATGTTGAAATTTTAATTTAAGTTGATTTGGAAACCAACACCTTTTATTTCTTTTGAAATTGGATTATTAAGCTTATTTAACTATTTATTGAGTTACTTTTGTTTGAATTATGGAATTGTATTCATTATGATTTTAACACTCTTTTTGAGTTACTTAGTTTTAAATAGTTTATTATTTTTATTGGTTTATTTTTAGTTATTCAATGATTATAAATGCTATTTTTTTGGGTGTCATAATGATTTTTTATGTTTCTCTTGTGTAAGTATGAGGGAGAAGATATAGATTATGGGAAAAACTATAAGACTGAGATGATAACCTATATGGGTGGGTTCATAACATCATCCTTCCCTCACCATATGTGGTGATTTTATACAAGATCTAGCCAAAGCACTTAATTTCCTATTTTATTTGAAGGTCTAAGAAGGAAATTCACATTATAGCTAAAGTAATTTATCTTCTATTTAATTTATGTAATTTATCTCATTTGGATGTTAGTTGAATAAATTAAATGAACTCTTTCCATATAATAGTGGTAAACTTTGATTATTATGATAATCCAATATATTCATACTTTTTACACACATGTAAATGTTATTTAGTTATAATTTAATCTATGATGGAATTATGGGTATAATTTTACTACTAACATAATCTATGCAAGTAAATTAGCACCAGATAATTGTTAGAAACATTTAAAATACATTAAAATTAAGATATGTAATAATGAATAATATTAAAAAAATTGTGCATTGTACTAAGAAAGCCATACTCTAGGCATTAAGAAAGAAAATTTTATCGATATACATCATTTGTTAGTAATTAAAAGGAATTAGATAGATTTTTAAAAAAGAGTGAGTTTAGAAAAGTGAACATCATTACATACTATAACTAACCTTATTCCATTTATAAATATAGTAAAATTTATATTTGATGCATTAATCTTGCATTTGTGTTGCATCAAGTTGTTAGATTTGACGTAGGTTGATTTGTGCAAATTTGCTTGCCTTGACACTCTTAATTGTAGTTGTTGCATCTATGATGATGTTTTTATAAGGGGGATATTATAATTCCTCTCACATTTACTATATGTCCCCTATTAATTTTTGGTTAGTCATTGCATCTATTATGTTTGACTAACCCTTATTGCATTTAAATATTCAAATTAGTTCCTCCCATATGTGAAAGTCCCTTGTGTGGTAGAACACACTAAACATTTTATTAAATCTATAAATTCTAAATCAATAAAGCTAAAATGAAATAAAAAAATTTATATGTAAATATATAATTAAAGCAATTGGTCAATTTATGCATATCCATTAGAGAAAGGCTATGGTGTCTATTTACTAGGTTCTAGGATATGGTAGGTGTATACATATAAAATTGATTTCTTCATTTAACACCAATAATATTCCTATTAATCGACACTAATTTCACCTACCCTATCTAATATTATTTATCTCATCTAATTCTACCCTAATATCACCCCTTATAGTCATTTATCTAATACCCCTTTCCTTTATTATTCATCTATTAACCTTATTCCTACCTCACAAATCAATTAATTATCTTAAATCACCATTATCTACTAACTAATACCATTTTTATAATATTTGGGAATTTTAAATTCCCATGACCCACCCACCTACCTACTCGAACCTACTCCTAGGCTCTCCTACACCCCTAGTCCTTAATCACCTATCTAATCACCTATTCTAATCCTCTACTAATATTAACTAGCCCCTACATGGATTTTAGAATTCTCCAATTCTAGAATGCTCTCTAAATTATCCCCTTTCTCTCTAGAAGCCTCTATTATAGAGGATTTCAAGGAAATTTTAATTTCTTAGATAATCCTCCACCACAAATCCTCCCAACCCAACTTTGAATATTAGCCATTGATCTTCCCTCCATGGCCTATTTAAACAAGCCACTCCTCCATGGTCAAACTAATTGAGGAAGACATAAGACCTCCATGCCAACATAATGAATCTATCCATGCTATCATTGATCAACTCTTGAAGCCAAAATCATGCCAAAATTCTGAGCCTATCCATAACAATCCACAATCAAAATAAAGAATCGTTTAAGAATCCATTTGAATATCTTGGAGAGAGGATAAGAGGAGAAAGGCAATGGTAAGAGTCTTCTTATTATTTATGATTTGCTTCCATAATATCTCTCTTTGATGTTATTATGTTTTGGGTTAAATTTGCTATATATAGTAGTTTTAATTCATAGCCCAAAAATACAATCATACATTGGTGATCATAGTGGGAGCACTCCAATTTAACCAAATTAAATGTGAAGAGTGTTTTGATAGCTTTCATGATTGATTAGATGAATAAAAAGCTCTGGATTTCATCAAATTGTCATGCCTAGGCAAACAATGATTTTGCTCTGCAAGTCACAACATTGTAATCGATGGTTTTACCATTAAATCGACGGTTTTACACTAACCTCCACCCATTAACCATTAACGGATAACATCTATGATAGGTCCTCATATTTATGAAAAATTATATCTCATAAAAAAGTGATATTGCCTTTAAAACTGTGGATTTGTCTTTAAAGTTGTGGTTTTGTGTAAAATACTTCTTAGGGCACAAAGTCAGTTTTGTATAGATTTTTGGTCTCATGTGTGCCTTTACTAACCTTTTTATCTTGCAAGGCTAGGATTTAAACCTATCAATATTTAACTTAGTGGTTGGTTTATTCTAAACAAAATCACAAATACATAGTTGTAGTTTTGTCATAAGAGTCACGATATTACTCTTGAAAGTAGTGGTTTTGCCTTTGTGGTCAAAACTATCAGTTGAAATTGCTAACTGTGGACTTTAACAAGTTTTCTACCTCTATTTTAGTATCATTTTATTGTAGGAAAGGGGGAGGAGTTTCCCAAACTGAAATAAAAACATCCAAACAAAGACCTCTTTTGACACCTGTTGCAAAACCGTAACTTTTGAATACGTGATTTTGCTTAATATAAGTAATTTTGCATATTAATAAGTGATTTTGACCGGGTCAAATTTTAAATACATTTTTAGACATAGTCTTAGTTTTTAGACCCTTTAACCAGTTTATAATTTTTTATAAATATTTTTTACCTTTATAAATATTTTATTAGTCTGACGGTTAAATTTTAAGTGATTTTATTTACCGATAAAACCATAGATTTTAAATCATGATTTTGTAATTAGACTTGAAGTTTTGTCTAACCATTTGTAACTTTGCATAACCCCCATGTTCATGATCAATTTTTTATAAGAATTCCACAAAACCATAGAATTCAACTGATGTTATTGTAGTTTGAGTCACAATATTGCTTAACCAATAGTAGTTTTACATAAACTGTATAGTTATAGTCACGATAAGTGAACCATCAACAAAACCATGTATTAGGAAGGTGAAGTATTACCTAGGACTTTTAGTTTCATGCTCTTTGGAAGTAGTTTTGCATTATTCTAACTGTGTATCTACAATTTTGTCTTTTATATTTGCATTTTTGTACCCATTTTTGCATTCAATTTATCCTTTTTGAGTGTGATTTTTAGGATCAATTTCATAGGATTTTTAGTAATTCCAAGGGTTCCAAAAGTCCAAAATTGCATTTGGCTACCCTCAGACCCTGTAAGGGTTACTACCCCTTTACCTCATAATGGGCGCTATCCCTTAACCTTGCAAGGGGCATTGCCCCTTGATCTTGTTGGGGATTACTGCCCCTAGACCCCTACGTCGTGCCCCCTAATCCAAAAAAAGTTATAGATCCAAATTGTGATTTTTTAAATAGTTTTTATTAAGGTTTATTGGAATAACATTTTTTTTCTCATAAGGGTGAACCTAGTAGCTATTTTGTCTTGCTAACATCTTCTTTCATAGGTCATATTTTTGTCTAACATCTTATCTTGTAGGTTGCCCATCCAAGATTGTCACTTGAAATTGCTAATCACTAGTCTTGTAGGTCGCTTGTCAAAGATATTTTGGCATTGTGATAAATCATCTTGTAAATAGGTTGTATATATATTTTATATATATCAAATCTAAATTAATCAGTTAATAAATCTTTTTATCTGCTTGTATGTCACTCGAGGGTTATAGTGGTGTATGCTCTCCTCCTTACATCCTTACAAAGATTCCTAGAGGATTAAAAAACACTAACAAACCCACACATTTTTATTTTTTAGGGGAAACATGATGTGGAATTCACTCCCACACACTTTCCATAGTCTTAGGGGGATAGTGACTATGGATTTCACCACCATGCACTAATCGACACTCTATATTCTGATAGAGTATAAATATCAAGGACAACTATCATTAGGTTAAGTGGTTGACTCCATAAAGGTCTTTCATGAAGAGGAAGAGTTCATTCTCTGAAATATAAATTAGAAAACATCCTATATAGACTTGGGCCCCACTCTGCCTAGCATATACCAGGAACTCCCCTAGAGAACCTATATGGCCTAGCTTAAGACCTTTTAGCTATAACATGCAAATTACTATCAAAGTCAGTATTAGATCCCAAGTGAACATCATGTGAAAAATAGGTTGAGAGAGTTTGGGAGATTTCATAATACATCACCATCCTATATCCTCACCCAAAAATATATTATATGGTACAATAGTCAGGTTACACACCCCAAATTAGTGTACTATTGACAAATTTGTGTTTTTCTTGATTTAGTGAGTGTTGTGCTAGACCAGTGATGTTTGTGAGGCAATTTAGCCTTTTACCCAAGCCTATACACACCTATCGAGGAATTTTTCATCATCTTGTATATCTTTGTGAAATATTTATCCACATATTGTTGAACATATTTCTTTATACATTTGTGTATATCCTTTTCAGATTATCTCATCTTATCCCAGTCTAGTCTCATCTACTTAACACTAGTCATACCCCATCCTTTACTTACCTTAATCAAGTCTTGTCATCCATCCAATCATAGTCCAACCTCATATTATTCACTTAGCCTTAACATTGGCCATCCATAGCATCATATTTATCTTAGTCCACCTCATCTATAACCAATGTTGGTCACATCCTAGTCCTTTTGTCACCATATCCTCACACCATCTTGCCTTGTTAACCCTTGTCATTTATCATGAAATTATATAAACTAATCACTTTATTCATTTATACCTAATCATAGTCTAACCCATCCTTACCTTATCATCCTCTTTCTTATACTAGTCCTATCATCAAAATTTTAGTCATACATTATCCCTCATCCACATTGGCAAGTAACTCTTTCTACATCAGGGTCTTGATTCTAAGCTTGATAATATCTAAGCAAGTTTATGCCATAATTATAATATTATCAACTCATCCTATTTTATTTGATCATCTTAGTCTTAATCTAGTCTTAATTCAATCAATCCCCAGTTGAGATCAATCTCTTGGGCCAATGTAGCCCATCTTTCTCAAATCTTAGAGTTTGTCATAGCTCACCCAATCGAACCCAATCAAAATCATCAAAGTATAGCTCACATCCTTATTTGGTAAACATCATCATCAAGTCAAACTTGAGATTGGACTAAAACAAGCCTTTCTATAATTTTTTTTCACACATCCCATCTTCTTCCCTTAATCTTTCCATTTAATCCCCCACACAGGTTGATTGGGGCCAATGAACAACAAGATCCATATTTTATCCCATCTTGAACCATGGCATCCAAAACAAATTTGGTCAATACCTTGATTGAGTAAAGTCTCATGGATAATAGGGATGTAATTCTCTCTCACCACCTTGAGATGTGAAGTCCATGTCCTACAAACTTTGATCCCATCTAATTAACATTAACTCCCAGTCTTCATGCCACCTAGTCCCATCTCAATCCTCCATCCACTAGTCATAGCCAATCATCTCCCCCTTTCTATACTAGAAAAGGGAATCCAATCTTAGCCACCTCTTTTATCACTATTCCATTAATCCAATCACATACACAACCATCTGATCCAAAGTTTAATGCTTCCACATCTAGGTCACAAAGTGAAGATAGGCCCTATACTCATCTTCCTATATCCCTAGAATCCCTCTTCCACCATCTTGTTATAAATTACATGTGGTCTATCCACCCATAAGACATCTTAATCCCACCAAGCCTAATCCCTCTTGGTATAAATCCAAAATAATATTGTGTATATCACCAAACCTGGGGGCATACCATTCATTGATGTTATAATTTCTAAAATTATGTCCAAGACCTCATCAACCGTGGTGACATAAAAATTGAGAATGAATCAGATCAGTCTACATCCATGGGTGAATAAGAAGAGGTATGCCAAGATTTTTTTCTTGATCATGATCAAGTCCTTTCCTCTCCAAGCCAAGGTCAAGAAACCACATCCATCTTTCATAGTCCCCCCATCTTTGAAAAATCCTCCAACAAAAATGAGTTTGTTCCCCATGATCCTAGTCTTCCCTTCCATCATGAGTCCTTATTTCATGGGCATATCCTTTATGAATTCATTTTCCCTCCATAATCTTCCTCACACCCATTATCACATAAAATACCCCATGTTAAGATGTCATTTATGGACACTCACTCTCATACTAGCAACATCACATCATGTATATTAGAATCAACACAAATTTTATCTACATTAGGATCATGCTCAACACCAGTGTCTAAATCACATTCCTCATTAGAAACATCATCCCTCATAAATATTGCAGCAGATGATAACTATGTCTACCCTTTTAAATAAAATTCTAATTTGGATGACAATCAATCACTAGGCATATATTTTGATCCCAATCAAGATGATGAAGTCATAACTAAGTTTTTACAAGATTTATCTATCGAATATTGTCAAAGTGTATCTAATCCTACCTTAGACATGTGTCTTACATATAGTCTTAGTGATCTTTTTGCTAATCTTGAGGATATCTTCTCTGATGTCAAAACTAGGTCTCCTAAAAACCCCTATGAGGACCATGTTGCTCAATCACCACTTATTGATCTCATCATATCATCTCCCCCACCTTTATCCATCATATACCCCTTTCTTCCTATTAATAATTATTTAATCACCTCCATATATAAGGATGAACAAGAACATACATCATTGGAATCTTCATCTAACAACATAATATGTGCCACAAATACAAAGGTCCAAGACCATATTCAAAAATTCAAACATGATAATTAAATTACCTTTGATCTAGCTAGTCAAAATCACAAAAATTCAAATCATCAACCTCATCAAAAACTGTCGTCCCCTAGTGAAACCCCTTTTGATGCACTAGGGGACCATCAAAATCTAAATCATCATCATATATCAAGTCAAAGATCAATATCCTCTGGTGAAGCCCAAATTTAGGAACTAGGGGACAATCGAGAAATAATCAAGTCTAAAAATTAAAATAATGTCAAAAGTACTATCATCTTGACTGATAATCCATCAAATAATTTGATCAAAGAACCACAAAGTCAAATCATATTAGATCTCATCCAGTCTTTTATAATATAGAACTAATCAAATATAGAATGTACAACATCTCCAATGATGTGTGTGACTGCTATTCCTAATCCTAAAACACCCATCACATTGTCCTATCATTAGCCCATCATCTATTCAAGTCCAATACACCTCCATCAACACCAACATCAAGATCTAATCTAATCAATACTTCCCATTAAATTCCAAGGTAGTATTGTCTCTCATAGGGGTGACAAAGATACATGGCCTAGATATCCAAAGAATGTTAAATCAATAATCAACAAAGGTTACAAGGACATCAATACATTTAATGGTGATGGCATGATCCTAGCATCACATATCTCTAGAATAGGTGTTGGATAAATAAACATGAAATTTATAGCATTTATTTCATCTCACACCCATGCCTAATAAATTGAGATGACATAAGAAAAAAAATAAAAATAAAAAAAAGTTAAAAATAAAATAAAATTAAAAATCATTCATCTAATGGTGAAAACTAGTCTTTTGGTGGCTTGGTCAAGTACCATGATGAAAACCAATTTACGGAATCATGGTAAAATAATTTATTATATTCATTGTCCTTCAACACTTGGGGAAAAAATCATTCCATTTCATATCCCTTGTCAATCCCCTCCATGTCATCCATGTCTATCTTATTTCTCTATCCATTGTACCCACCCATCATCCTCTTCTGTCCCTCATTCCTTCCCATATTGTCTTTCATAAGCATGAGGAAGGTGTTTTTATAAATGTTATGAGATAATATTGGCATATCCTCCAATGGAAACTCAAGTAACTAAATATCTAGTTCTTTTATGATGTGGTCATTGGTAATCCCTAGTCTATTCTTCTTTGGTACTTATTCCCTTTTCAACATCACCCTCATCCTTTTTTTGTATCATCCATTATTCCATCTTTCCTTATCTTGGTTTCAAGTCTTGGTATCACCTTTACTAGTAACCCCATTTGTATAATATACATACATATTCCAAAAAAAACCCTAAAAATCATAAAATCCATAAAATCCCAAGATTGCCTAAGTGGTCTTGTCTTTTATCATCTTGCCCTATGTCCTAAATATCCCAGTCATCCTATCTAATGTCTTAGCCATCTTATCATATTTTCTTGTATTATATCCTAATTATCTTATCATCCTAGTTATCTTGTCCTATTATCTTTGGTAGCCTTATCCTAATCTTAGTCCCTCATCTATTCCAAATCCATATCCTTATCCAAATCCTTATCCTCATCCAAGTCACTAGATTATTCCAAATACATATCATGTCCAAGTTCCTATCCTTAATCCAAAATTCACACATGATCATGACCAACCTATTATAATTCATCACTTGATCAATCATCTTGTTGACCCTCATCAAGATAATTTGACAAGACATAAAGACATTACATGTTGATATTTGTGTGTGTTACTTGTATGTTGTTTGACTTGTTTGCATGTCTTTTATCATTTATATATCTAATTAAATTTCATTTGTTTCTTTTTATTATCTCTTTTTGTCTATTAGGCAATGCATGAAGATGTTATGATGACACCAAAGGTTACAATGATGCTTTTATGTGCCCTCAATGATGTTATTATGTTATTTTACCCTTTTAAAAATTTTACACAAAGTCTTCTTGGTCATACTTATATCATGGGGCATCCTACCAAGTGTCATATCTTTTGGATTTCTTAAATTATGATGATCCTTATTATAGAAATGATGTCTTGATCATTTATCTTAATCTATTAAATCATATTAATGCACTCATCTATACTAGTATTTTTATCTTTAAGATGATCATATAAATCCACTCATCTAGTATCCAATCATTTCTCCATGTCATTTATCATCACGTCTATATCCTCTAACTAATTATCTATCACCTCTCTAGTCCTTTATCTTCACCATATCAAATCCAATCATCATCACACCTAATATCTATTTCACAATTAACATGTCTAACATCCATCATCATCATCATCATCATCATCCTCTAGTCTATATTTTCATCTATCATCTAGTCTGAACTACATTGGCCTAAGGTATTTTCAAACTATGTAGGCAATGCTCAGTCACATAATGTGTCTAAGGTCAACTCGGTCACTCTCTCCTCTTCTCATCATTTGTCACCATATTTATCTTGTCTTGCATCAATAAAATCCTTGAGATATACTATTACTCATTTATCAATTGGTATATTGACCAATCACCATCCATGAAACCATCTCCATAATTTTTTTTGTTAATTTCCTGCACCTATCAATTAGGCCTGACATATCATAACATCTATACTTTATTCTATTAGTCATCCATTATCATTAATTGATAAATTAGTGATTTAATGTTTATGATTTACTCCTATTAGGGCATGATCAGGACCATAAATTTATCATTTATCATCCCCTTACATGCATTATTTCTAGGGGCATCATCTGTATTAATCACATTGTGGCTCATTGATTTGATGTATTGTAATGCAATTATTCCACTGCATATTTTGGTCACTCGATCATATCATTTCTTATTTTTCATCTCTTTCATCATATAACTCAAATTCAACTTTGAGTTATACCCATCACTAATATTATCAAATCATTATCTTATCTTTAGCCTGATGCTCTCCCAACATGGGTTCTTGATTGGGATATGTCAATAGCTTGTGGCCTTTATCATCTTGGTTTGAAAATCTCCCTAACATTCATCCTTACCTAGGTTATGTTGAAAATCTTGTATCCTTTTATCTTATCATCATCATGTGTTCACTCCATGTGAAAATGTCTTTGTTAGGGGCATCATCACTTTGTATCTCACTACTCACATTGAGTTAATTTTCTTCATCATCTAGCTCACATCTCACATCCTGTTCCCTTGTCTATTCATCATATCCCACCCCTCATTTCCTCTTTAAAATGGCCATCCATTTCATTCTTTCCCACATGTACCCTTGAGGGGAAATCATATCTAATAACATTCATCTATGAAATGGTTTTTCTTTGAAAGACCATTACTCACTCCACTTCGTCCACTCACAATTCCATTTCAAAGAGAGGTAAAATGTATACATCTAAAATTTATTGCTTCATTTAAAATCACTAGTATTCTTATTAATAAACAATAATTTCACCTAACCTATCTAATATTATTTATCTCATCTAATTCTTCCCTAATATCACCCTTTTTAGTCATTTATCTAATACCCCTTTCAATTATTCTTCATCTATTAACTTTATTCCTACCTCACAAATCAATTAATTCTCCTAAATCATCATTATCTACTAACTAATCCCACTTGTCTAATATTTTGGAATTTTAATTTCCCATGACCCACCTACCTTAGCCTACTCCTAGGCTCTCCTACACCCCTAGTCCCTAATCACCTATTCTAATCCTCTATTAATCTTACTTATGCCCTAAATGGATTCTAGAATTTTCCAATTATAGAATCCTCTCTAACTTAGCCCCTTCCTCTATGAGCCTTTATTCTAGAGGATTTCAGGGAATTTTTAATTCCTTGGATAATCCTCCACCATGGATCCTCCCAACCCAACTTTGAATATTGGCTATTGATCTTCCCTCCATGGCCTATTTAAACAAGCCACTCCTCCATTACCAAACCAATAGAGGAAGACATAAGACCTCCATGCCAATATAATCAATCAATCCATGCTATCATTGATCAAGTCTTGAAGCCAAAATCATGCCAAAATTTTGAGTCTATCCATAGAAATACATAATCAAAATCAAGAATCATTTAAAAATATGATTGAAGATCTTAGAGAGAGGATAAGAGGAACAAAGCAATGGTTAGAATATTCTTATTATTTATGATTTGCTTCCATAATCTATCGCTTTGATGTTATTTTTTTTGGGTTAAATTTTCTTATATATAGTAGTTTTAATTCATAGCCCAAAAATACAATCATTTAGTAGGTGGTTGTGGAAATATTAGAGTGTAGAAGGACATTTTTAAGAGCATTTAATAACTTTTTAAGAACCCACATGGGATTTTAAGAAGACATTTTTTACTTTTTAAGAAAAGTACAAGGGTAGGTTTACTTGTGCAAGTAAACCCACATGGCCTTGTAATGAATTTTAAGGGGAGAGTATGGACCTTATAATAAAAAGTGTGGGATAGTTAGTGGTTTTAGTATTCATAACAAGGTTAATTATATAAACCATAATCTTAAGACGAAGTGGAAAAGGTTGGTTTCATTTACAATAAAACTAACACTCATTTGGGTAATGGGCGAACTATCACTAACCCTAATTATGATATTTAAGGTGGTCATGACATATATGTATGTATATCTAAAAGTGAGTGAAAGCACTGGTAACTAACTATTAAGGTAATTTTTTCTATCATGAGCACTAATTACTAATAGTTAGCACGAGTTCTAGTCACTAAACTTAGGGTGTTATTCCTTGTGTATTTAGTAATATTAATTCATATTTTATAACTTTTTAGTATGCATGATTAAAATTAGGTGAGACTGTAGTTAGTTTTTAGGTGGTGACCAATGTTTTACCTATAATGAGAGAGCTTGGATACACCTAAATTAACCTTAGTCATCAACATAGACACTATCTAAAGATGGAGCTTCTATGAGTATTATGAGATTAAAGTTGTTGAGAGTTATAAATTAGCTGTTTCAAAGGAACATAGATTAATTTATCATTTTTTTAACACTTGTATGTACTCTTGTGAGATAGTCCTTTTGAGTTAGCACATGAACCTTAGGATGTCAAGGTGACTTATGCAAAGGAATATTTTGAGTGTGTGTCTTGGTCTTGAGTATTTATGCCTACATATTATATAAGCTCACATGAGTTGATATAGTTTCATTCCTTGTGGGCTTAGATTGTCAACCCATTTCAGTGATGATGTCCCATAGAGGAGACACTTCACAAGTTCGAGGAGAACAACATCTGACCCTAGTTTCGAAGAGTGGATATGTAGGCTATGTAATATGTGGGGTTATCAAATCCTAAGTCTTAGGTTAGGTTAGGGTGTCCATTTCACCTTTTCTTGAATTAAGTAAAATCACTTAAGGATATTTTTCAATTATTTATTATTAAAGCATCTTGCAAGAACTTGTGTCCATGTGTTGATAAGTCTTGCTACTTATCAATAAATGAATAATTATTTTAGGAATATCCCCTTGTAAACTAAAACAAGTAAAACCTTTAAAATTCATTAAAAAAGAGGAAATTAATTTACTATAAGACTTTTCTATTTCATTAGGAATTTTGAGATATTGTTCTTAATGATACATCAAGAGATCTTTTGTATTCTTACACATTAAAATTAATAAAAAAAGAGTAATGACATTCAATGAAATAAAATAAATATCTCAAAAAAATTGATACCATGATATTTATTTTATTTCTAGGAAGCCAATGCATCCTCATTGTCATAGTTAAGCCTTATGAGGTAGACATACCAATATGTGCCATGCACTAGAATCAGGAAAATATAATGATATGGTAATGATATTGAATCACCTTTCCTTGATTTAGGTAAAATCACTTAAGGATCTTGTTCAATTATTTATTATTGAAGAATTTTGTGAGAACCTATGTCCATGTGTTGATAAGTCTTACTACTTATCAATAAATGAATAATCATTGTATGAATATCCCCTTGTAAACTAAACCTAGCATAACCTTTAATATTCTTAAATAAATAAAAAATTAATTTACTATAAAACTTTAATATTTCACTAATAATTTTGAGACATTGTTTTTATTGGGACAATTAACCAATTATATCAACGATTTGTTTTTAAACTATTTGTCTTCTATACATGTATTATTGTGGGAAAGAAAAAAAAACAAATTAATTTATCCACGAAATAATTGTGTGTGTCACACTCTTTGTGACATTGGATGTTTTGGAACAACAGTTAAGTATTTAAGAACTATTAAATTGATGTAAGAAAACAAATAATGTTTTTCTTGCCTTGGATTAGGCTTTGTCAGACAAGAATTTTAGGCATAACATTAACAACATTAATTAATTAAGAAATCTTTCAATAAGTGATAAGGATTAATTATTTGTGAGATTCAATATTATTTTTTCCCCATATTTTTGGTGTTGCTGTTTAAAAAAATTGTTAAAACTATGAAGCATTACTTTGGGTTAATCATACATCAAGAGAACTTTTGTATTCTTACATACACATTAAAATTCATCAAAATAAAAGAGTAATGGAATTTAATGAAACAAAATAAATATCTCTAGAAAAAAATTGATACCACAAAAAAATGTACCCATTTATTTGTTTCAATTTATTAACGACTCACCTTTTATATGTTCTTTCACTTGGTGGCTAGGAAGCCAATGCATCCTCATCATCACCTTCAAGCAATATGAGGTAGACATAATAATATGTGCCATGCACCAAAATTAGGGAAATATAATGATACAAAGCATTAGTTTGGGTTAATAATACATCACGTGAAATTTTTAATTCTTACATACATATTAAAATTCATAAAAAAAGAGTAATGACATTCAATGCAACAAAATAAATATCTATAGAATAAAAATTATACCATGGAAAAAGGTACCCATTTATTTGTTTAAATTTATTTATGACTCACCTTTTATATGATTTTCCACTTGGTGGCTAGGAATGTAATGCCTCCTCCTCATCACTGTCAATCCCTATGAGGCAGACACACCAATATGTGACATGCACCAAAATTAGGGAAACATAATGATATTTAATCTCCAACATTGAATGTGAACCATTGATTAGGTACAAAATGGAATGAGTGTTTATTTATCATGAGAAAAAGGTAATAACATTCTCTTCATCCTAGGGAATGGAGAAGAATAGAAATGGAAATGAGAATTATTTGTATAACACTATGATTTATTCAAGCTTAAATGTTGCTCCCATAGATTATGCTTTCACATATATACTTTTTTAGAAATATGAAACAAATATGTTATTAATGCCATTTTTTGATTGGGTTAATAACATGATGAAATATGGGCATACACAAGTGTTATTTTAAAAAATACAATGACTAGCATACATGTGTTCAATAGACACTGACAAATTGTTACGGCTAAACAGGTAATCTAATATCAATTTAACATATTCATTCAAGTTGATGTCAATTTAACATATTAAAAGACCTAAAAATAGGATGGATAAATAAATTTTAATTTATTTCATACCAAAAAAATCTTAAAACAAAAACAAAGGAAAATAAAAAAAAATTATAATATAGATATAATTCCAAATCATTGACATTGAATGTGAACCATCAAGCAAGTACAAAAGGTAAGGATAATTTAGGTAGGTGCATGCCTATCAATATAATTAACATTTTAAAAGTTTAAAATTTAAGATAATTAATATCATATCAAAAAAAATTAATCTCTATGACATCATCATCTACGTATGAAAGTTTAATATTTTTCTAAGAACAGGCTTGATTAAGGATTTCAAACCAAGAATGATTTTAGATCTATTTTATAGGTTATTATTTTAATTTGATCATAACCCTATGGACTAGTAAAAAAGTTTATGAGAATAATAAATGTATTGATTAATGTAAAAATATATATTAGTGGAACAACACAAAAATGAAACAAATAAAATATTCTCACTACATTCACACACAAGGATTGATTTGAGTTTAACTCACCTGAAAATGTATGCACATATAATATCTTGTCTATATGAAATAAACTATAAAAAAATGCACAATATTTCAAACATAACTAATTATTACAAAACCCTAAGATGATCCATAACCATTAACATACCTTTTGTTTTCAATAATCTAATGATTACATGTCATCAAACAACACTGTATTGTAAAATTTTAAGGCACAACCATTAGTTATGTTATTCAGAGAATAAATCTTACCTTGAGAAGAAATATTACCTTGATCTGATCATAATTTTTACCATCTTATAATAAAAAAATAAGGCTTTGGCAAAAATAAAATCAAAATGCTACAAACCTATATAAAATTTTATGTGAAAAAGAAATGTATTGATGAAATGAAAAAATAATATATGTGTTATAAGTAAAAAAATTGAGACAAACAAAAAATTAGATCATTGAACATATTTTCCACGCATCAATATTAGATAAATCCAATCATATTAATCTTCCAAATTGTAATGTGGATGGTTGATAGGGATTTGAAAATTAAAAAATTGCCGCCCTATAGACCTACACAAAAGTTTATGACATGGAAAACTATATTTTGAAAAAAAATGATCATTAGTGTTATAAAAAAACTGAGACGATAAAACATTATGCTCATCACATTTGCACATAGACATTGATTCAAGCTTAGCTCACTTGACAATGTCTACATACCCAATCTCTAGACTCTGTGCATCAAGATATCAAAAGGCCAAATCTTCATCATCCCAATGAATAATAAAAATGAATCATCAAACTGAGTCTTATAGATGAAGAGTTCATATATAGATTATATTTTTAAGATTCCACTAATGAAAACATTAGTTTGAGTTAATAAAACATCAAATGATCATTGGTATCCTTAAATAAACATACAAATATAACACAATAAAGAATAATATCATTGAACACAATAGATAAATATCCACATAACACACTTTCTAGCATGGAAAAATATACTTGCATAGACATTTCATTTATTTATTGAATAATCAACATTACATATCTATCATCTCATGGCTAGCAGGTCAACACATCCCCACCAGAAGGTAACCAACCCTACAACATGGGCCAGAAATTATGCAATGTAGCGAGAACATTCTATTTATCTTAGTTTTATTTCTAAAATTGATACTTTTTTTCTCAATAAGGTTTGCGGTGAAAAATATTTGTGGATAATTACTTCTATCCTTATGGTAAAAAGTATCAGTTTGCAATGGTGAGAGCCATACACCTTGAAATTATTTTTTGCTATGATTTGGTTTGTTGGCCATTGGTAATGCAAATTTTTATTATTATTGAAGATGATAGTGGATATTAAAAAATAAGGTGATCATATTCATATTCCAACTTCAAATGTGGACCATCAATCAGGGATGGAATGGAAGGCTCATTTTGGTATATGTAAATATAGTATTTTTATATTCTTTAATATGATAGTGAATATTAAAAAAGGGTTATAGATAGTTTTTAATGCCATTTTGGGTTTGAAATGTTGTGTATTTTTGATATGTCAACATGCATAGACTAGAGTTTGAGCATATAATCATTATTAATTCATTTTTTTAAATAAGATCTATAGCACAAAATATTTGTGTGTATTTATCCGTCATTGTGGTAGAAAGGCTTAGTTCGTAAGGGTGAGATTCATAAAACATGAAATGTTTTTTGATTCCTTAAAACAATAATGGATATTGAAAATGAATTTTAGTTAGTTTTTTTTGCCTATCGGTCACTAGGTGGAAAATACAGAAGGTTGAAATGTCAATAAATTTAATTACTGACCTTAATTTTGTTTTGACATTAGTGGTAAGGTTGATGTGTAAATTATTATTATTATTATTATTATTATTATTATTATTATTATTTGTTTTCACATAGTGAAACATTTATTTTTATAATTCAATAAAATAACAAAGGCATATTTTTTTAATAGCTTTTCACATATAGACTAGAAATTGGGCACGGAACCATTCTCAAATTTTGATAAAATTCATAGGTATCCTATTGGCTATATGGACTAAGCTTAGTTGTGGTCAAGTGAATTTGATTAGTAGCTTCAACCAATATTTTTTCATGCCTTATGATCAAGTAATTATGTTCATAGCTTTCAATCTTTTAGAAAGCATTATTAGGTAAGTTAAGCTCCAATAAGTGGCTCTATGAGAATAAGTTAAAATTAATATCATTTGTGTTAGTCCATCACACACACACACACACAATAAGTAGGAGAAACCAAAAATAGCCATTATTAAAAAGTAATTATGGACTATCGATTGGGTATAAAAGGCAAGGTCGTTCCCAATTGGACACATTCATTTTTATTTATTTATGAAAGATATTAAATGTATATAAAAATTTAATTCTATGTTTATAATTAAAAAGACTAAACTAAAAAATGGTGAAAAAGTTAATTAGCACACATTATATGCATTTGTATCTAGATCAAAGGAAATAATATATTGAATAATGAATCGTAACTACATGTAATTTAATAAATGATATGAATATATAATAATAAATTTAAGTTTAAATGAAAACATAAGTCAAAATAAGTTGTGAATAAAATATAACTATAAAAATAAAATAGCATGGTAAAAATAAGACATTACAGATTCTCTTAACCTTGAAATTAAATGTCATAATGTTTTGAGAAAAAATGCATGTGTATTAGCCATACGGAAAGGCATAACAAGCCATAAGAAGAGTAAAATTAGATGGCAACACTCTACTAAGTGTTACTATTATCAACCAATTTTTCACCCTTTGGAAGGTAGTTCAAGCCTTCCAAATTTGGAATAACATGAAAATACCTCAAGGTTGTGGGTGACCTATTAGAGAGGTGAGTCTCTAGGTTAAAGGGATAACTCTCCTTTCTAGATCATTTGGGCTCAAAAAATACTGTATCAACTTGTAATGAAAAGAGAGAGAAACCTACTCTAATGGAGGTGATGCACCAAAATAGTTGGACCACTACCAACTAGCTATAAATTCACTTCAAACATGAGACTAACTTTCACAAAACACTACTCTAAATCTACCTCTCTACATCAATATTTATCATGAAGGTTATGAAGAATGGTTGGGTTAGGAGGACTAGTAAAGAAGTCATTAAATGACACTAATGAGAAGATAACTCACTCAAATTTTCACACTCACTTATACATTTCACAAGACTTGAAAAAAGGATTCCAAACTAAACATGAATGCAAGAAAGGATAAACATGCTAAGGAAGCAAGATTATCACTTAACAAGATCAAATAGTCAAGCATACACATTGAAACCAGTCAAATGAGGAGGTAAACTAGAAGTTTCTCATTACTCAAAGGCTTGAAAATGGGCAAATATTTACCATACCCAGGTGGAGGATACGAACTTAGTTAAGTCTGTATATATAGAAAAATGAGAGGAGGGAGGGGCATATGAGAGAGAGATAAAAAATATCTCATGATAAATTAAAGTCAAGAAAGAGTTATGAAACTACCCCATTAGGTATTCAAGGATAATTTTTGGTCTCCTAAAGATGTTCTTCTACTCTAAGTGGTGTTGAGGTTTCAAACCTTGCTTGACACCTTGCCTTGCTCTTGAAAACTACCCATTCTCTTGGCTTGTAATGGACAAGTGTAACTTTTCAACATCATATAATGTTTAGTTACATTCTAAATCTGATATTGACACCTTTCATTTGATCTCTGAAGGTTCCCTTTGACACATCACTTTATTCTCTTGCTAGGTTTCTTGAAGTCTCTTTGTCTCACTAAACCAATCTTGATTACAAGTGTCAAAACCTAAGTTCATCTTCTCCAATGAATTATCTCTCCATTTAAGTCATATTCACATCATATCATATTGGAAAAACTCATTTGGAGGTCTCAAAATATCCCCAAGAACTCATTTTGTACCAAAAGCTTTGATTGGGACTCATTCCTTATAGCTCTGAAAATGTGTAAACCTCCTTGTGTAGAATAATGTATGAATGATATTGTAAAAATGAGCACATATTTGAGGACCCATTATGTATTTACATCTCCATGCCAAATTTTAGGACCTGAGAGTGAGTGCAAGTGTCCTTTTTCTACAATTATCTCTCCTCAATTAGGCCTCTATTAGGTCTTCTTGCCTAGGACCTGAGTTTTGGTGGGAAATTTACAAGAAATGTTTGATTTAATTTAACCATACAAATACCATGCTCCATGTAAATTTTTATCTTCTAAGAACCTGCACGAATGGGTCAACCATGAAATTGTCAAAAACCCCAATCTAGGTGCTTGAATAGGCATGAGAGACATTTTGAGTATTTTACAAGAATTATTTAGGTTATGAATCTTGGAATGAGTTTTTTAATGTATGAAACATCCTTAGGAAACTTCATCCATTGAAAGGATGTCTCTTGAAGTGTTTAATAGGTCTGCATATAGCCCTTTTGGCTTTCAAATGAGTGCATTTCTCCCTTTTTGGCCAAATTGGCAACTTGCAGAGTTCATAATCACTTTGAAGGACCTAAAAATGTATGTGGATGATATTATACCATATTATAATTCTTGATATACCTCTATTCTTGATTTAAAATCCACTTTATACCCTACATACCTACAAACAAGTTTATAGTCATGTATTTTGCCATGTTTTATACACCCATGTACCTGCACATGTCAACCAATACCATGAAATGGTGTTTAAGATAGTTTTAAATAACATTAATGTCATTTCAAGGTCCAACCAATCCATTTGAATTAATTGGAATGCATATTTCTCACATCGAGTCAAAATTAGTCTGCTTTTCAATTTATGAATACTTAAGGGTCTTAGCAACGATTCATACAATAAAATCTACCAAATTAATAACCAATTACCAAATATGGAAGTTTATAAACCTATATAACACCAAAAAAATCCTTTTTACACAATGCACCTTGTCATGAAAGATCTAAGCAAGTTTTGAGACTCTCTCAGGTGGATGAGTGTGCATTTGTAAGGTCTAGAAGTAAGCAAATGAGTGGAAGGAATTCACAGTGTTTAGTTAGACCTTGGATACCTCAAGGAGGTATGTGACACCATTAACAATTTCTGTAGGTGGTTATATTTTCTACTTCTCCTCTAGACCTATTGTGATTATCCTTAGCTCACACCTAGGGTTCTCAAATTAGCCACTACGAGTGACCCTAACAGCTTGTATAAGACCATTTTCTCAATATTAAAGGGTTTCAAATCTTCATTAAATTATTTTTTAAGTTCTTAACCTATGATCAGAGCCTTCATGTTTTCAATTCTCCCTTACTGACTAACCCTTCACCACTAAGTATGCACATAGGACTATGTACTTGGTTGAAGTTCAACAATTCTAAAGAGTTATGTATACATTATCACCTTTTATTTATTGATATATCTTATAGGAAGGATATCACTATGAGATAACATTCAAGTGATTTTTTTCCTCTCATACCTTCTCTCTCAACCAAAAGACACCTTCACTAAAAGCAATCTTGTAGATGGCACAATGACTATATGTATGGTCTAAGCTTAGGTGAATCCTATTTTGACTAGTCTTTTGGTCATTTTTCATGTTTCCTTTTGATATTAAAGTGAACTGAATCACTGTCTATCATCTCACCCAAAATTCCATACTCTTTAGGTACACTCTACCTTCTTTTCAAGATTGAAACTAACCTACATTACCTAGACCAACCTGTAGGTGGTCATGAATTTTGCATGCAATTTTAGGTTTAAAAATATTCAATAGAAACCAATAAGCAACCTAAAAACTTTTTTACTATTTGAGAGTGTGGAACTCTTCTTTTTCACTCTCAAGACCTTGCATCTTAACATCCATACACTCTCATTCTCATGTCTGCATATATATAGCTATAGGTGATCATCTTGGTGATTAGAGTGTTAAGCCCTTGAAATGTGACCTTCTTCAATTAGGTCTTGATAACATAAAAGTAACTAAACCTCATTGGAAGCTTATTCTCATTGCACTACAAGCTTTAGTGACCGTTTCATAGTGTTTTCAACTTTTGCCTTCTTGTCTCCATACATAGACTTGTATATGAGTGTCTAAAGCTTGTAGACTGAGTCATATTATCCTTCACTAAATTGAAAAATGCTCAAGTTATTTCATTAGCCCATACCTTCTCTCTTATCATCATTGAGTCATGTTTTTAACCAATTTCTCTTTGTATGACCATTGGCTTATGTCCAAAATGAGGACCTATAAGTTTGGAGCCAGTAGGTAGTTATTTTTTCTCTTAACTTTGGGTCTTAAGACCACATATTTTACACTAGTTCTTGATACTTACCCAAGTGTAAAGCTATTATATTTCCTTCATACTCAGCTTTAAAACTCAAATATTGACATATTTCATTGAATTTCACCTAAATTGTAAACCTATAAGTCTGCAGACATGTAGGTCTACATTCCTATGTTTTTAGACTTTGAAAAGTTATAAAAATAATCTATTGAGATTTAAGATCATTCCTTCCTTGCATCAAAAAAATTATCAATAAATGATAACCCTCAAAATCCTTTGGAAATTCAAACTTAGACCCTCCTCAACTTAGATTTTTATGTAAGCAACTCCAAGACACAATCCAAAAGGTGAATGATGATATGATCTTTTTGGAAACTAGTATAAAATGTTTAGATGATGAGAGGTATTTTAATGAAGCTAAAATATGATGGGGAACATCTAAAAATCATTTGAATATGTTGGACTATGTATAAACTCTCAACCTTAAGTGTAACACCTGTAAACTATCTTTATGAGGATCTCATGCTTAAATTCCAATGCCACATGCATGAGTCTATAGGGAAAAAACATGGGAAATTTGTGCATATGTATACAAACCCTATAAAAATCTCTTCATTCTCTAATAAGTTCATTCTTTCACCTGAGAGGCCCAAAACTGACCTTGTCATGGTTTTGCACTTCAAAAAATCACCTTAGCTCCTTAGAAATTTTTCATAAATCTAAGGAGATAAATAAAACAACCAAATCCACTAATTGAGAGGTCATATGGGTCCCCAAATATGGTGAAATTATTAGACTCCAAATCCACCTGTATGACCTATACCATTCACTTGAAAATGGCCTTCATGAGCTTGTGAAAAGAGTGATGGGAGAGAAAAATAGTATTCTACCTTCATAAGACTTGTGAAAGATTCTTGAGGGTGAAGATGACTTGTGGAATATTAAGGGACATTACTTGCAGATGATCTCAACAAGTTCATACAAGTGCCTTGAACTCCCTTCTAAGCATTGAAATTCAAGGTTTTGACCAATGTCTGACTTGGTGACATATAAAATAGTTATAAAACTCCTCTAAGAACCTTGTCAAGTGTTTTTTACAAATTTTTGGAATTTGTGAGCTTTGACACATGTTAGAGTTATCAAAAATCACCTTTTTCTTAATATAACATTACCATAAAGTCCATAAAAGAACCTTAAACTTTCCAAACATGCATTAAATGTTTATGATAGGTGATCAAGGTATTAAAAGACCTTTAGAGACACATAACAACCTATGACACCTATTTAACTCAAAAATCTTATTGCACCACGACATGTCTAGTCTAGCACAAACCAAGATAACGAGTTGCCTTATTTTCTCCACATCTACCTTAAATAATGCTAATTAAATCTTATTGCACCATGACATGTCTAGTCTAGCACAAACCAAGATAAAGAGTTGTCTTATTTTCTCCAAATCTACCTTAAACAATTCTAATAAGGTTTTATAGAGACCCTTTGAAGACCATTAAGGCATGGAAAGGACTAGAACAAAGCTATTAATACATGACCACTCAAATTTTTAACTATATGGGTTGACCTCTTGACCTTGGGGGTTAAAATTGGTCAATAAATATTGGCAATTTATGGAGGTAGCATGCATGCTATGCTAAATAAACTAGTAGCCTTATCCTCCCATTGGGAAATAGAGCCATTTTTACTCAGATTCAGACCTGACTAGACCTTGATCATGACAAGACAAACTTATTTGACCTCAAAATCACACAAATAAGGACAACACACACCAAATAAATAAACAAGACACATACATATGCTTAACTAAGTACTTAGGGAACATAAAACATAACATAAGAAAACTAATATATAAATCTGACTTGAACTTGCCTTCTTCCTCCTAGGTTAAAGGGGAAGCTTCTTTGATCCTTTACCCCATGAGATGACAAATAGAATGAGGTGATCTACTTCTTAGATCTTGATCTTGTTGTCTTCATCATCCTCTTGCTTTCCAATCCTATTAGCATGCCCTCAAGTGAAGTGAAATCTATAAACCAATCACCCATGAATATGAATTCATCATGTGATTCAAGATCCTTTTCATGATGCCTATTGATGCTCGTGCCTATCTCAAACATGACCATCTCTTGGTTCATAGGATAAACATCAAACTTGGTACCTTAGGGATTCTCATATTATACTTCAAGAAGGAAGGTGGCCTCATGAACATGCTTAATCTATCTAATAGGAGGTATAGGCTCTTGAAGAGCCTCAAATTCATTGCATATGTCCCAATACTTTTTCCATAGGTCCCCTTAGTCCATGAAGGCAAAAAAAAACTTAGCCTTTGTTGGATTTTTTTATCCAATCTCTTGCTTGTCTGGAAGAATGTTTTCATCATATATTGCTCTATCATGGACTTGAATCTCTTAGTGATAGTCTTAAAAACATATTGGCTCACTAGAAGCCTTGCATTCCTCATCATCAAACTAATCTTGTTCTCTTAGAGATGTCAACTTCTTAATACCTTCATATTCTTCAAACATGTACAAATAGGTTTGCCAAATGTCATTCAAATCTACTTAGACCTACCCATTTGACTCAACAAGATCAGTCAACATAATATACCTCTTAAGTGCCTTTTACTTCATCTCTTCATTAACTTCTTCATTGGCCAAGGTAGAAATCTTAGCAGTTTCCTAATAGGCAGTTGCAACATCATCAAGATCATTCATTTATTCATTTATGAAGATTATATTTTGTTTATCTTCACCAAGGGGAGTGCCAATGATGAATTCTTCACCATATATACTTGAATCATCTTATTCATATTCTCTTTAAACCATACTTATAGTTGTAACTTCTTCTTCATTTGCTTCCTATATGATAGATTCCTTTTCAAGATGGGAGATGGTGGGAGGGTGATGAATAGGTTCATGAGTTAGAGAGGGAGTATGAGGTATGATGGATAGATCATGAATGGGCTTGGGAATGGAGGGAGTAATATTCAACTTGGGGTTTTGGATATGGATGACTCTTCTAAGAACTCTTGAAGGGAAAGCAAGTTGAGTTGGGCAATAGACACTTCATTCTCTTCAACAAGCACTTCACTCTTCTTATAGTCTCCTTGGAGTTCATTCACAATTGTAAACTAATTTTCAAACTTATAAATTAGGACCCCCTTCTTGTTGTTAAAACCTTCTTGTATAGACCTCCAAGATGGAAAAGATAAAGGTTATTGGGGAGAAGTCAATGGAGTTTGAATAGGCTCAAGGTTCTGATTAACTTCAATCTCCAAATCTAGGCTTGATTCAAATTTCTTCATTTTCAACTCCAACTCTTCAAATTAATTATCAATAATCTCTTGGAATAGCTTTTATTGAAGGTGGTTAGTGGCCTTGTGAGGATAAGGAACACAAGAAGGTTGATATGAGATACAAGAGGACTCTTGAGGAGAGATGGGAGAAACTTGCATAGGTTCAAATTCTTACTTTAATTTAACTCCCAAATATATGTTTGTCTCACCTTTATTACTCCATTATTTCACCACTTGATTCTAGCTTAGACCCCCCAAAGACTTCTTAGGGGGTTCTTAAGGAATAGAAGCAGAATTTTGGTTGTCAATAATAGGCTGCTCAATAATGATATCCTTCTTCTTGTGAATGATCTCTTGGATTGAAATGATCTTTTGGGGAAAAATGGATGGCACATATGAGGGCTGATAGGATTGAACTTGTTGTCCTTCATGAACTCTTAGCGTATCTTCTATTTTTTTGAATGAGACTACTTACATCCAATATTTCACTTTAGAGGCTTTGCCAATTTTCTCTCTCAATAGGTGTCCATTCTTATCTCATTAGTTGTAATGAGTCTCTCATATTATGGATGAGATGACTATGGATATATTGACCATATTACCTTTGTGTGTTAATCCCTATCATGTACCTCTCATAACCCAAGAGAGTTTGCTTGAACTTGAAATGGACTAATTTGAGAAGTGACTATGTGGCTAGGGACATCTTGAGATTGAAAAATATGATCATATGCAACATCATGGCCATCTAATGGTAGTGTAAGCTGATTATAGGACTGATAGAACTCATGATAAGGTTGATAGAGATCAACACAAGGTTGGTAGGATTGATCAAAGTCATGGTGAGGCTGATAGAAAGTACCATAGGTTGAATATGCCTCATCAACTTGCATGAAATTGAAATTCTCTTCAAACTCATCCATAACAACTTCATCAAGATAATGAATTGAAAGTACAACTTACTTAAACAAGTAACTGGTCTACTAAAACTAGATGATTATGCATAGAGTCACCATTGATGTTTTGAGTGACTCTAAGGCTGATATATAGAAAATAAACAATAACAATCCTTCCACTACTTTGGAATTTAGTCCCACCAGGTGTGAAAAAAAAATTATCAACCAAATTTTCACTCTTTGAAAGGTAGTTCAAGCCTTCCAAATTTGGACTAACATGGAAACACCTCAAGGTTATGGGTGACCTATTAGAGAGGTGGGTATCTAGGTTAAAGGGATAGCTCCCTTGATGGATCACTTAGGCTCATAAACTATTATATCAACTTGCAACTAAAAGAGAGAGAAACTTACTCTAATGGAGGTGATGTACCAAAATAGTTAGACCACTATGAACCAGCTACAAATTCACTTCAAACATGAGACTAACTTGCATAAAACACTACTCCAAATCTACCTCTCTACATCAATATTTCTCATGAAGGTTATGAATAATTTTTTGGTTAGGAGGACTAATCAAGAGGTCATGAATTGAAACTAATGAGAAGATAACTCACTCGACATTTCACACTCACTTAGACACTTCACAAGACCTACAAAAACTAATTCCCAACTAAACATGAATGTAAGAAAAGACAAACATGCTAAGGAAGCAAGACTATCACTTAGTAAGATTAAGTAATCAAGCATACACATCAAAACTAGTCAAAGGAGGAAGTTAAACCCAAAGTTTCTCATTACTCAAAGTCTTGTAAATGGATAGGGCTTCACCATACCTAGGTAGAGGATACAAACTTAGCCTATCAATGTTGCATATATAAAGAAATAAAAGAAGAAAGGAGGGGTGTACGAGAGATAGATTACAAGTGTCTCATGAGAAATTACAATCAATAAAGAGTTATGAAATTTCCCCATCATGTCTTCAAGGACCAGTGTTGGTCTCCTGAATATGCTCTTCTGCTCCAAGTGGCATGGAAGTTTCAAACTTTCCTTGACACATTGTCTTGCTCTTGAAAACTACCCCTTCTCTTGGCTTATGAATGGAAAAGTGGAAATTTTAAAAATCATATCATGTTGAGTTACATTCTATATCTACTCTTGACAACTTTCATCTGATCTCTAAAGGTTACCTTTGACACATCACCTTATTATCTTTCTAGGTGTCTTGAAGTCTCCTTGTCTTACTAGGTCAATCTTACTTACAAGTGTCAAAACTTGAGTTAATAGTATCCAATGAATTATATCTCCATGTAAATAATCTTCACATCATATCATATCAGGAAAAACTCATTTGGAGGTCTCAAACTAACCCTAAAAACTCATTTTACACCAAAAGATCTCATTTGGATTCATTCTTTGTAACCCTAAAAATATGTAAACCTCCCTGTGTAGAATAATTTATGAAGGATATTGGTAAAATGATTACATATTTGAGGACCCAATATATATTTATATCTCCATGACAAATTTTGGGACTTGAAAGTGAGTGTAAGTGTCCTTTTTTTCATTATCTCTCCTCAATTAGGCCTCCTTGCCAAAGAATTGAGTTTTGGCTAAAAATCACCCCCAAATGTGTGAATATTATAATAAGTGTGTGATTAAGTTTACCCATGAAAATACCATGCTCCATTTCAATTTTTGGCTTTTGAGACCTTGTACAGATGGGTTAATCATGGAAGGGTCAAAAACCCTAGTCTAGTTGCTTGAATAGGCATGAGAGATAGTTTGAGTGTTTTGCAATAATTTTTTAGGTTATGAATCTTGGATTGAGATTTTTTAGTTATAAAACCATCCTTAGGAAGATTCATCCATTGAAAGGAGGTCTATTTAAGTGTTCAATAGGTCTACATATAGCCCTTTTACTTGCAAATGAGTGCATTTCTCCCTTTTTGGCCAACTTGGAAACTTTCATAGTTAATACATCACTTTTAATGACCTAAAAATGTATCTGGATGATCTTAGAACATTTTAAAACTATTTATATATATCTATTCTTGATTTATAATCTACTCTATACCCTGCATACCTATAAAAAAGCTTGCAATCATGTATTTTGCCTTGTTCTATACACCCCTGTACCTACACATGTCAACCAGTACCATGAAATGGTGTTTAGGAGAGTTTTTAATACCATTAAGGTCATTAAAATTTATAATAAATCCATTTGAATTCATTGGAAATAATATTTCTCATATTGGGTCAGAATTAGTCTTCTTGGTAGCTTATAAATATTTGAGGGTCTTAGCAATGATTCATATAGTATAGTCTACCAAATTAAGAACCAATGCCCAAATATGGAAGTTATCTCTAAAAAACCAAACTCATTTTTTCCACCATGCACATTGTCATGAAATATCTAAGAAATTTTTGAGACTCTCTCAGGTGGCCAAGTGTGCATTTGTGAGGTCTAGAAGTGAACAAATGAATAGAATGAATTCATATTGTTTAGTTAGACCTTAGATACATCAAGGAGGTATATGAAACCATTTATAATGTTTAAATGTGGTTATATTTTTTACTTCTCTTATAGACTTAATGTGATTATCCTTAGCTCACACTTGGGGTTCTCAAATTAGCCACTGCAAGTGACCTTAACAACCTATATAGGACCCTTTTCTCACTGTTACATAGTTTAAAATATTCATGAAATGAATGAAGTTATCAAATTCTGATTAGATCCTTCATGGTCTCAATTTTCCCTTACTAGACAACCCTTAACCACTAAATATGCACACATGCCTATGTACTTGGTCTAAGTTTAATAGTTCTAAATAGGTCTGTAACATTATCACCTTTTGGTTATTTATTGTGATGGTATTACAAGGCCAGGATATCATTATGAGATCACATTCAAGTGATTTTTTCCTCCTAGACCTTCTCTCTCAACCAAAAGACACCTTTATTAAAAATGTCTTGTAAATGGCACATTGACTGTATGTATGGTCTAAGTTTACGTGAATCTTGTTTTAACCAATTTTTTTGTCATTTTTCATGTTTCCCTTTTATATTCAAGTGAACTCAATCAATTTATATCATCTCACCCAAACTCCCATACTATTTCAGTACACTCTACCTTATTTTTAAGATTGAAACTAGCCTACATTGCCTAGACCAATCTGTAGGTGGTCATGGAGTTTGACTACAATTTTGGGTTTCAAAATCTTAAATAGAAACCACTTATCAACCTCAAGAATTTTATACTATTTTAGAGTGTGCAACTCTTCTTTATCACTTTCAATACCTTGCATCTTAACAACCATACACTCTCATTCTTATGTTTGCACATATATAGTTGTCAGAGATAATCTTGGTGATTAGAGTGTTAATCCCTTGAAATGTGACCTTCCTCAATTAGGTCATTGATAACATGAAAGTAACTAAACCTCATTAGAATATTCTTTCCATTGCAATACAAGCTTTATTGACCTTTTCATAGTGTTTTCAACTCATGCCTTGTTGTCTCCATACACATACCTATGTATGAGTGTCTAAATCTTGTAGACTCGGTCATCTTATCCTTCATTGAATTTAAAAACACTCAAGTTATTTCATTGGCATGTAACTTCTCTCTTATCACTATTGAGTCATGTTTCTAACTGATTTGTCTTTATATGACCATTGCCTTATGCCCAAAATGAGGACCTACATGTTTGTAGTCTATAGGTTTGGCTATAGTTAGTTATTATATCTCTTGACCTTGGGTCTTAAGAACACATATTATATATTAGTTATTTATACTTAATCAAGTGTAAATCTATTATATTTCCTTCATAATCAACTTTAAAAATCAAATATTGACATATTTCATTGAATTTCACCTAAATTATAGACCTACAAGTCTGCAGACCTACAAGTCTACATTCCCTTATTTTTAGAATTTGAAAAGTTACAAACATGATCTATTGAGATTTGAGGTCATTCTTTCCATGCATCATTCAAACTTAGACCCTCCTCAACTCACCTTGTTATGCAAGCAACTCTAAAACACAATCCAAAAGGTGAATGATGATATG
This sequence comes from Torreya grandis, assembly GCA_037957365.1. Lineage (NCBI taxonomy): Eukaryota > Viridiplantae > Streptophyta > Pinopsida > Cupressales > Taxaceae > Torreya > Torreya grandis. The sequence continues at coordinate 533,753 of JARHVA010000271.1, forward strand.
ACCTTTTTGGAAATTAGTATAGAATGCTTAGATGATTATAGGGCATTGAATGAAGCTACAAGATGATGGGGAACATATGGAAATCATTTTAATATGTTGTATTGTGCATAATATCTCAACCTTAAGTATAATGCTTTCAACCTATCTTTATGAGGCTCTCATGCTCAAATTCTAATGCCACATGTGCAAGTCTATTGGGTACAAGCATGGTAAAATTATGCATACATACATACATATATATATATATATATATATATATATATATATATATATATATATATATATAACCTATACAAACCTATACAAACCTATTCATGCTCTAAAAAGTTCATTATTTCACTTGAGAGGCCCAAAACTGACCTTTTCATGGTTTTACACTTCAAAATATCACCTTAGCTCCTTAGCCATTATTCATAAAGATAATAAGCTCAATCAAACAACCAATTCGACTAATTGAGAGGTCATAAGGGTCCCCAACTCTGTTAAAAATCTTAGACTCCAACTCCACCTTTATGGCCTATACCATTTAATTGAAAATGGCCCTCATGACCTTGTGAAGAGAGTGATGGGAGAGATAAATAATTCTACCTTCTTGAGACCTATTCAAGCTTCTTGAGGGTGAAGATGACTTGTGGAAGATGAAGGGATGTTATTAAACCATTTTCACCTGTAAATGATCTCAATAAGTCCATACAAGTACCTTAAACTCCCTTCTAAACATTGAAATTCAAGATTCTAACCAATGTTTGACATGATGACATATAGGATAGTTATAAAAATCCTCCAAGAACCTTGGCAAGTGTCTTGTATGTATTTTTGGCATTTGTGAGCTTTGACACACATTAGAGTTAGAAAAAATCACCTTTTCCCTCATAAAACATTACCTTAAAGTCCAAAAATAACCTTAAACTTTACAAGCATGCATTAAATGCTTTTGAAAGGTGATCAAGATATTAAAATACATTTAGAGAAACTTAACAACCTATGAAACATATTAAACTCAATCTCATTACACCATGAAATGTCTAGGCTAGTATAAACCAAAACAAAGAGTTACCTTAATTTCTCCAAATTTACCTTAAGCAATCCTAATAAGATTTTATAAAGACTTAAGGCATGAAAAGGACTATAAAAAAGCTATTAAGACATGACCACTCAAGTTTTTTCCTAGAGGGGTTGACCTTTTGACTTTGGGGTTATAATTGGTCAACAATTACTATATTTATTTTTAATGCACATACCATCAAACTCAAGTCCTAAAATCATATTAAGAGGTCCCTCATTACATGTCCCAAATCCTAGCTCACTAATTCTAGAGTACCTCCATGGTTGAATTCCATAAGCTCCCTCCTTCGAGATGGTAACACCTGCCCCATACTGAAATTCATAACATATTCAACCAATTTTTCTCTCTTGTTTAGACCCCCTTTATCAATGTAATCATGAATAATTACTAAGATATTATTCATGTTATCTTTAAAAAACCTTTCAACCTTAGGATCCAACACACCACCATAGATGACATCCAAAAAATGCTTCCTAGCCAAAGGTGATTATAAAGAATTTTAATTTCATCTAGTCCTTTATATTTACCATAAAATATTATTGGTGCATCATTCAAACAACCATTATTTGATTTTAAAATGTCCTTATCCTACTCAACATGATTTAAGTAAAGATCATTCTTTCATTTCATAGTCTCTTCTTAAAATACCTGATCAGAATCATATGTACGCACTAAATTAGGATTCAGGTCACTAGGTTGCTTAAAGTAAGAATCTTTTAACAAGTGTCACTCTAACTTAGAGAACTCCACCTATGTTGCACATGGGTGGATAATTTTCAAGTTCAATAGGGGTTATACCATGAAAATCCTCTCAAATCTATTAGAATGTTTGAGGATATCTTCATCTTAGTTATCTTCAAAAAATTATCCATGTAAACTTGTGGACCTCAAAGCTACAAAAAAATAAAAAATGTTATTAAATTACATATTTGAAAAAAAAAACTTCATAAAATAAAAAATGCTTTTAAATTACATAATCACAAAAAAAACATTGAAACTCATAAACACTCAAATGCATCAATAGATAATGAAAAATTTATAATTTATAGTTCCTACCTAGAATAAAAGAGAAACCTTAATTTCCATTTTTCAATATCATGAACGAAATCGTGCATTGAAAAAAAACTCGTAATTATCCCACTTGAATAATCTGCACTAGTATGCAAAACTCATAACTAATTTAAAATAAAGAAATGAATTTCAATGACTTTATAATTTTTTGGATTATGTTGCAACATTAATAAATACAAAGCAATAATAATAATAATAATAATTTAAAAAAAAAAAACATTGATTGGAATAAAAATAAAAATATTCTAAACCATCCTTTATTTTTTCATTCCATATTAGATCTTATAGCAAGAACTTAATTCTATATATTTTACAGACCTTGTTTCAAGGGATACAACAATGTTTTCTAAATAAGCATTGTTTAGTATCCTATAATGAAAAATAAAAAAATAAGTCAACAATTATACAAAATATAATTATTAAAAAGAATTGAAAAATATTTAGAAATGAAATAGATTTATATGATGTTTTCGTTTACCAACATTGATTTTTTTTGGTTATATGTCTTGCATGACAAATAAACATTATATAAGCTGATACAAGGTCTTAAAAAAATGTTATAGTAGTTAGCCTCATAAAATTACATATGTGGTAATTTAAAAAAAAGCAAATAAAAATAAAATATTTGAAAAACAAACAACACAATGATTTTCACATACATAAGTATAAATAAATTTATTAGTTTATTAAGATACATTCTAGGTTTAAATTCTCTCCAAAACTACAATGAAAATAAAAAAGTCAAAAATTTCACCCTCTCATGTAATCTAACACAATTATGGCTATAAAAAACTTAGAAAAAAAATGTAAACAAATTGTTTGAATATATACCTTAAAGATAAATATGAGTCAATTAAATTGTACTTTTTTTGTTTTAATATAGTTGCAAAAAACCTTTCTACATTTTTTTTCCTTGGCTTTTGCATGTAAATAATGGTAACTTTTCATTCCATCTTTATAGGTACAAAAAAATAGCATATGAGATTTGGAAAGATAAATTAATGCCAAATTTTTATTTTGTCCTTCTATAGTAGGCAATCCCCCTAAAAAAATCATAGCAACTATGTTTCATTAAGTTGCTAAAAGCTGCAACAAAAAACAAAGTATGCTAAAAAACCCTATAAGTACATATCATATTAAATTATGCATGATTAAATAAATATGTTAGAAATAGTCAATGAAAACATTCCTAAAATCCACATGAATTTATATAGATAAATAATTTCCATACATGCTTCTAATTGAAAACTAAAAAATCTAGTTTTTTTAATGGCAAACCATCACTTTAATTTTATATCATGCTTGTTAGATGCATTTTTTTATCCACATTCCTTATTGTTTCCATTCACCATCACCATCATGTTTATATAATCATGCATATTGAAACATCACATTTATAATTATATGATTATTATGTACCAACCAACCCATTTATAAATCTCGCCTCATAGCTATCACTCTAATACCCACCCACCATGGAAACCTTGATTTTAGGACTATAAAGTTAGACAAGATTTTGAATGCTATAAAAATCTTAGTGATCAATATATTTAATCCATGGTAAAGGTACCTTTTCCATAAATATTGATTATATTAAAAACATTTGCATTCCTAATGTGCATGTAACAAAGAAATTAAAAATTGATGTGTTATTAATCCAGGTTAATGATGGAATTAATATAATCAATGACATAAGTACCTTTTTTCTCAATGTTAATTCAATTATGCCAAGGTCATTTAATATATTATTAACTATAAAAAATGATGGCATTAACTTTATTTTCACAACAAACCCACCATAGGAAAACAATAATTAATGTCAATTATAACCAAAATTTAGAACAACATGAAAAAGATAAGTCAGGGAGAATAAATGTACTCGCTAGGCAGAAATAACCATGAATAACCAATATAGTCATTTAACATAAAAATATTATCTAATATGCCCTATTACTTTTTTAAACTTACAACCTAGATAATTGTAATGAGCATGATCCTAATATACCTTATTCGAATCTAAAGTTGTTTTTTTCTAGGTCAAAAAAAAAGGTATATGATTTTTTTTATATAAGAAGCAAATGGTTCCATGATGCCAAAAAACATAATACTATAAAAAAATGAAAATATACTAAATTATGTGTTATTCAAAGGACATAACAGACCCTCATATGATATTAAGCTTGAGTTGAACTTGTTCACATAATTTCCTAGAAATAGCAGGATAACATAGGAAAGATAAAATAGGACTCACATAGAAATAAAAAGATGACCCAATAGAGATATAAAAATAATTTGAGAAGAATGAATGACATTGCACAAAACACCATCTATAAAACTATAAAAAAAAAAATGCAAAGCTCAACATATGATTTTTTTCCACCAAATGCTTCAAACTAAATTGAAAAACCTTCCCAACCTAAAAAAAACCCATATAATGATTCAAAGAAGAAATTGGGGTCATCATAATATGTCTTATTATTTTATTAAACTTATATAATTATAAAGAAACGTGGCTCTAATATATCTTATCCAATATAAAAGACACATCAAACAAACTTTTACATCCTTACATACACATTACAATTGAAGGGTTTTTTATATGGCATCTATCACAATAACATAAATACATACAAGGCTTTGATAAATTTGAAATCATGACCATACATATTTGTGTATAAATCTTGGAGAAGAATAAACTAGTTTCATAAACTTGGTATGTTTTTGGAAGGCAAAAATAACTTTTAACAATTCAAATAATCATTCAAATAATTGAAAAAATTCAAGACCAACAAATCAAATTATAACTAAAACCAATTTTGAGGTTTACGGTAATTATTGTAGAGAGATATTTTCAATCATAAATCTTATTAAACGAATAGATGATTCTCACCACATTCACATAGAAACCTAATTACACCTTAAGTTACCTAATAGTTGTTACATTCCCAATCTATAGTCTTTGCATGTCAATCTATCTAAATAATAGAGCTTGAATAGCCTACTGAATAAGAAAAACAAATGTTTTTAGTATAAAAATAGAAAAATCTAATAGATTTTGCATAAGATAATGACCAAAAACATAAAAATAATAAAATTATTTGATTAGATTTATTTACCTTTATCGCTTTTGTATCTACCACCACCTCACCAAAATAACATGCCTTGACCAACCACTTTCCATTCCTACAACATGACCGCACCGCATGTGTGACACATCAGAAGCAAAGAAATATAATTGTATTCATTATTCAAAATCTAACGTGTAAAATTGGTCATAGATGGAATGTAAGGCTATTTATGTTAGGTTTAATGTTATATGTCATTGCCAATGGAAATAAATAAATGCCATTGATTAAATTTAGTCACCTCTCATCCAACCATATCTTCCATCACCTCATCGACATATAACTTATAACTATAAATCATTAAACCAAATTAAAATATTAAATTAAAAGAAACCAACAAACTAAATCATAACTAGAATTGTTTTTGAGGTTTATTGATCTCACCCTGGTAAACCAAATCTTTCCATCACAAAAACTGAGACAATTATACAAAAATATTTTTTTACATATACCTTATTTAAAAATACATTGACCTAACAATGGTAAAATTCTCAATATTTTATCTATAAAATTTGAGATATCAAAACTAAACAACATTTAAAACACACAAATTTCCACCACAAATATAATCAAGTGATTCATTTTACAAAGCACTCTAATAGGGCATATCGAGTCCAAATTTATATTACGTTGTCGCATTTATGTTTAAAGGGATGACATACCTTATTTAAGTGCTCTATGCATCCAATTAAATAATTATTTATACAAGGAACTAAAATAGGGTATATATCAAGTTCAAATTTAAATTAGAATATCTCATTCGAGTTTAGGGGGCTCGATATGCCCTATTTTAGTGCACCATACAAAGGATCAAGTGATTGGTTATATGGGTCACCAAAATAGGTCATATCAATTATAATTTTACATTAAGCTATTACATTTGTGTTTAAGGGACTCAATAATCTCTTTTTAAGTGCTTAATGTAACCAATTAATAAATTAGTTGCATGAGGAAATCAAATAAGTCATATCATGTCTAATTATTCATTATGTTGTCACATTTTTGTTTAGGGTGATTGATATGCCCTATTTTAAATCCCAATACAACAAATTAAGTGATTGGTTAAACAAGGAACTTAAATAGGGCATATTAAGTCTGAATTTACAATAGGTTGTCAAATTTGTGTTTAGGGGGCTCAATATTCCCTGTTTGAGTGTTCATTCAATGAATTGAGTGATTGGTTATATGGGGCATTTAAATAGGGTATAATGACTCCCAATTTACATTGGGTTGTTGTGTTTATGTTTGGGGAATATGTTTTTCCTATTTGATTGCTTCATGTAATGAATCAAGTGATTAGTTGTATAGGGCACTTAGATATTGTATATTAAGTTTGAATCTACATTAGGTTGTTGCATTTATCTTTAGGAGCTTCATATTCCATATTTGAGTGCCCTAAGTAATGAATCAAGCAATTGGTTGCATGAGGCACTAAAATAATGCATATTGAGTGTAAATTTGTTTTGGGGGATAAATATAATTTGTTTGAGTGCCTTGTTAAAAAAATCAAGTGATTGATTGCACATGACACTAAAATAGATCACATTAATTATTAATTCACAAATTAATTTGTCAATTTTGTGTTTAGGAGGTTTGATATGCATTATTTGAGTGCCACATGAAATAAATCAAATGATTGGTTTCATGGTGCACTCAAAAAGTGTATATCAAGTCCAAATTTACATTATATTTTCACATTTCTATTTAGGGGGATTGATATGACTTATTTAATATCCCTATGCAATGAATCAAGAGATTGGTTGCACAAGAAACTTAAGACTACATTTCAATAGAGTCTTCAAAGACTTGTTTTGACATGTTAAAGGAGAATTACTATCCTATTTTCCACTTTGAGTATGAATACATCAAACTACACCAATCATTCTGATTCAAGGAGTAGTTAGTGGAATATTATTCCAATGAGTTTCATGATTACACCACATGCCTATGTGAGAAATTAATTGAAGAACATAAGGTGTTGAAGTTCATAATCAAACTTTCACCTTATATCCCTATGAATTACATCAGTAGACATCTAAAATATCATTTTGGATTCCCTAGAAGCACAATGTATTGAACAATTTGGCCATTATTTTGATATCATGATGCAACTCAACTTGAATTCTTCAAACTCTCTCTCTATCTCTCAACATGCTCAATACTAGTTTCAACAACTAACCTTATTCAAAGTACAATGCATTCTTAGCATTCCCATTTTCAAACGAAAAATCATTTCCACATCATTAGATGCTTTGATTTGATAGCTCAAGGCACACTTATTAATCAATAAATTCACTAATGTTGATAATATCACCTTTTATGTGTTGAATATTTCCATTTTGATGGTTCACTAGTGGGATACTTTGAGCACATAAGGCACACAACACTACATTCCAATCAAGACTTGCAATAATTTTTTTGATGTTCTAAAGGACTATAAATATCCTCTCAACCACTTTGAATATGAATAAATCAAGTTTCACTAATTTCATCAATGTAAGGATAAATCAACCAAAAATTACATCAATGATTTCCATGACTACACCCCATCCCTATGTGAGAATTTGACTAAACAACATAAGGTAATAAATTACATCAACAAATTTTCACCTTATATCCATGTGGAGATAGATTTTTTGACTTAAAACACTATGGGGAATTTTTTTCAAAATTTCACTAATATCTAAGACAAGGAACATTGAAATAACACCTCACCCTTTAATCCAACACCATGTGCAAGATCTAGCCTATGCATAAATCCTTATATTAGTATTGTGTGTAGAATTATAATGGTTTTAAAAAAAGAGATCAAGCTAAGAATGTTACTAAAAAAAATAAGGCTCCCATATCTTCTACGCTGACAAAGTAAATAATTTTGGTGAAAATTGGTACCATCAACATCTCTCACACACCCATGTTTATTCTAAATGTTGTGTGCAAAAATCCTTGCTTGTGTAGTTTACATATAGTCTTGCATATATGAACATTGTGTCATTAGGAATATTTCTTAGTTATATTTTCACCATTTTTAGTTTTATTCAATCAAGAACACAAAATAAATGAAAAAAAGCTTAGAGCCTAAGACCTTGTGAGCACTATAAAAGGTTAGTCAATAATGCATTAGATTCAAACTAGAAACATGCAAGCCTCCATTAAAGACATTTGTGTATGGGATGTGGCTCATATTTAGCATCAAATGATCTTTATCAATTGCATTGATGTGAATACATCTCTATTAAATCTATGGACCATGTTTAATTCATCACAAGAAGAAGGTTGATGAACAAGTTACATGATAAAATGCCAGAGCTTTGCTATATCACTTGAACATTATAATTACCATGTAATGAGGTCTATTAATAATGATTTAAGATCAATGAGGACCCTTCATCTTTAAATTAATATGAATGATTGTAAAATAATCTTCAATAGTACACATGGATCACTAATGTGATCCCTTCATCTTACTCAAGATGAAGGGTGGAGGATGATCTTTGAAAATATCAAAGGAATATTAATATAAGCACTTAATCTTGTTTCCAAGATGAAGGATGGAGGATTATCCCCATGATATATTTGTAAAAGTCCATATAGACCCGTAATCTTATTTTCAAGATGTAGGAAGGAGAATCGTTCCCAAGAAAGTACATGGATAACCAATGTGGGTCATTTATCTTGTTTCTAAGAAGAAGAGTTGAGAATACTCCCTAAAATAACTCACAATATTCATTATGAGCCCTTCATCTTTTCTCCAAGTTGAAGGGTGGAGAATAATCTTGCATATTAATTCATTTAGTAATTAGCTTGGATCATAAAAGAATATTCTATAGAATATCAATATTCTTTCTTTTCATGAAGATGCCTCTTAGAGGGCAAAAAAGAATTAATTAATTGAAAGTAAATTATAATTCTATACAATAGAAATATAATTAGAAAATTGATTAATTGAATTAATCAAGGATCAATTTAATGAATACAAATGCGATGAATTTAATTAGAAGAATGTTTAATTAAATTAATCAAAGATCAATTTAATTAATAAAATGTAGAGAATGTAATTATAATAATGATTTAGAGAAGGGGAATATTTGAATTAATTTATCAGAGAAGGAAAATTAATGAACCGACTAGAATAGAATAATTGACTAGAGAAATTGACCAAAATGATATTTAAATAGAGAAATTGACCAAAATGATAACTAAACATAGAAATTCACCAGAATGATAATTGAATAGATAAATTGACTAGAATGATAATTAAACAAATCTAATATGGTGAATTGTCCCACCTAGAGATTCCCTAAGGTGAATTTGAATGCGTAAATTAGATGAACAAATGACTTCAGACCAGAATGTGTGTAATTACTTAGACTCATTATATTTTACAATTTTAACATGGAAGTGATAAAAATGGAGTTTCTATAAATTCCATTAATCCATATGTCACTTTTATAATCCTGAGCACAACTGACATAGACACCTCTAAGGAGTGAGAACACCTCTTCCACAATAAGTTTTTAGTGAAGGGTTAGCCTCTTCATGTAAATATTGACAATGTAAGTGAGAATAACATCATGGTGAAACATACAACCTAATGCCTTATACATTGCAATGTTTTAAATTCCAAGCCATAATCCTCAGGGTGACTTTAGCATGGGAAGGGTAAACAATTCTAATGATAATGCACCTTTCAACGTATATTAAATATTATGGAGAACATCCTCACTTGTGACATTACACCTTTATAGGTATATGACATCTTGTTTAGGAGACTATATTTTAAGGATTTATATTAGGGGCATGGTAGTGCACACCTTAGAACTAGTCTAAGATGTTTCCAATGCAAAAATGTGGGTACTAATTATTCAGCAGGATATTATTTTTCATAAGGAAAAGAGTTATGCATAATATTACCTTGATCAAGGAGCTCTTGTATTTGGCATGAGACTTCATTTTTTTCCAATATACACTTTGATGAAGAGGGTTAATTATAATAGGGTTCTTAGAAATAAATACATATGTAGATTTTATTACACAATAGGTCTAAAGACATTTGGGCTCTGTGAAGTCTCCATTGTATTTTTTTAGTAACTTGTCAAAATACTATTATTACAATGTTAATTACATTATGTGCATTTTCAATACACAATTTAATTCCCATAAAATTGTATTAGGACGAATCATGAACAAAAAAACTCCTACATGTATGAAACAAGTTTATGACATCATTTATAAAATACCAAAGCTTAATTTTTTTCATTGGATATGATTCTAAAATGTTGAATAAGCAATATTTTATCAATATAGTCCAACACTATGGTTTGGATTTATATTTATAATCTCAACCATGTACATACCATCTCTTTTGCAATATGCCATTGACCTCTAAAGGTGAAATGTCATAAGTGATAGTGTCCTCCATAAACTTGAATTTATACTACAAAGTGCATTATCATTGGACTTGTATATATTTCCCCTACAGAATCCAACCCAATGAGTATGGCTTGGAATTCATAGTAGTGGAAAATCCTAGGAGTTGGGATATGCCTTACAATATGATGTTATTTTGAATTACAATGCAAATGATTAAATGAAGAGGATACATCTTCATCCAAATCTTAGTGTGGAAGAGGTATTCTCACTCCTTAGAGGTGTCTATGTTAGTGAAACTATAGTTCTTAGATAATTGGTATCTACACCAGTGTCATGTTTTTATGTGGGACTAAATGTAAACTTCTCCAGGGTATCAAAATTCAAAAACTATCTTTTCAGGGATATAAGGAAAAAGTTTATTAATAATTCAACACATTATGTTTTTAATTCAAGCTCTCACATGAATATTTACACATAAATTCCCATACACACCACCATTAAGACCATTTAAAATAACCTTTGAAAGTCACCTTTAACTCATATTAATTTTAAAAATAGGCATTTATTTATGAAAATTATAACCCTTCAGTTGAATTTTAATTCGCATGAGGGGGCATCTCTAGAGGGTGACATTATGTTTTCATTTTTAACACATGACTTTATTAGGTGACATGATGATGATTTTTTAAATGAGTTTAGGATAACTTAAGATAGGCCATTGAGTTATCTTTAGTAGATGACACTTGCATGTCTTAATAGGTGAAATTAAGATGCATTCAGAGTAAATATTAAGGATTTTATAAGTTGATGTTTATACTTCATGTAAAACCATGTAACTATGTAATATACTCATTTGTGAATTTTCATAGATTACGTACAACTCAACTTGGAGTCTTTTGCACTACATTCCTTGTACATGTTCACATGTCTCATGGAAATTATTCATAGAACATCTTAGATCTAGGAAAACTCTTATGCACCATTATTTTTCACTACAACACTTCACTTCTATATAGATAATCTTACACTTGGTATAACCTATGAACCATCTGGCATGCCCTCACACTTGGAATAATTCCAACCAATATTTGTGAATAATCCCATTCTATTTGTAACTTTTAGTAATTATAATTTCCATCATATACTCTTTACATAAATATGCAACATATGCATCTAGGTTGAGGTTGATTATATACATTATCATAGTAATATATAGTATGTCATCAGTTTATAACCTCTCTCATATGAATTTTATTCACACCTTCAATCTAGGTAAATGAAAGGAAGTGTTTCCCCTTTTATTATAAGAATATGTGTTCCTAGTTTTTTTAGAATTTTTTGTCTCTATAATTTTTCCCTATTCATTCCCAATGAATATAAGTTGTATTTATTACAAGTATCAACATTATACTTACTTAAATGTGTGTTGTTTTACTTTCTTCAGGATAACACAATGTGCATTCTTCATAACCTCATAATTTATCTCTAAGTTCAAGTCTAAATTTACATTGTGTTGTTGCATTGGTCTTTATGTGGTTTGATATTCCCTATTTGAGTTCCTCAAGAAATGAATCAAGTGATTGGTTTTATGAGCCACTCAAATAGGGATTATCAAGTATTAATTTTCATTAGGTTGTCACATTTATGGTTAGGTGGATTTATATTCCCTATTTGATCCATGAAACAAATCTAGTGATTAGCTACATGATTTACTCAAATAGAGCATATCAAGTCTGAATTTACAAATTAGTTTGTAAATTTTATGTTTATGAAGATCTATATGCCCTATTTGAGTGACCCATGTAAAAAATAAAGTGATCAGTTTCATGGGGCACCCAAATATGGCCTATCAAGTCCAAAATTACATTAGGTTTCCATATTTATTTTTAGGGGGATCAATATGTCCTATTTAATAACCATGTGCAATGAATCAAGTGATTGGTTACACATGAAACTCAAAACTATGTTTCAATAGAATCTTTGAATAATTTTTTCAAAATGTTAAATAAGGATTATTATCCTCTCTACCAATTTTAAGATGAATACATCAAGTTCCACCAATTTTTCTAATACAAGGAGTAGTTAGTGGGAAATACACTAATGACTTCCATCAACATGCCTACATGAGAGCTTGATTGAACAACATAAGGTGATAAAGTACATAAGTAGACTTTCACCTTATATTCTTGTGAATTACATTAGTATACATCTAAAATCTCATTATAGATTCCATGGAAGGATAACATGCTAAAAATTTTGGCCAATTTTATGAGATTATGATGCATCTTATCTTGATGCCTTCAAAATCTCTCTCGCACCATGCTCAATAACAATTTGAGTAGATGACCTACTTTAATATACAAGTCAATCTTGATATTCCCATGTTTTAATAAAAAATCAATGTCACATCATTAGATGCTTGGATTTAATAGCTCTAGGTATATTTATCAATTAATCAATTCACCAATGTTAATAAGATCACCAATTCCATGTTGAATATTTCCATTCTTGTGGTATGGTGTTGAAGTAAATTAATGGAATTTCACCATCTATATTTGTGAATATATATTTTTTTGACATCTAACACTATGGGTAAAGTTTATTGTAGCATCATCAAGATCGAAGGAAAGGAAATGTTGAAGCAATGTCTCACCTCTTCATCCAATTCCATGTGAAATAGTCACCCCATGCACAACTCCTCATTTCAACCTTATGTATAAAAACATAATTATTTTCACAAAGAAGAGCAAGATAAGAAGGTTTCACAAAACTCAAAGGGTCCTTCACCTTATACCTTAGACAAAGGCAATAATTTTGGTGAAAATTGGTACCATAAAAATCTCTCACATACCCATGGAGACCCTCAACATTGTGTGAAAAAATCCTTTATTATGTAGTCTACATCCAGTCTCATGCAGATCGATGACATTGATCTAGATGCCAATTTTTTAAACACTAGTGCCACCACTATAGATACCTCTGAAGAGTGAGAATACCTCTTCCAAACCAATTTTTGGTTGAAAGGTTAGCATTTTTATGTAATCATTAATAGTGGAAGTGAGAATAGCATCATTACATAAGGGACATCCTAGTACCTTAGGCCTTTCCAATGTTGTGCATTTTAATCCATACTCCTTAGTGTGGCTTCAATAGGGGAAGAGTTTATAGGTCCAGTGACACTACATCTTTCAATATAAATTCAATCTTATGTAGAACATTGTCACTTGTGACATTGCACCTTTATAGGTCTATGAAATCTTGATGGGGAGACCATTTTTTATGATTGAGATTAGGACCATATTATTGCACACCTTAGAGCCGGTCCAAGATTTTGTTAATTCATGACACTATGTACCAATTCTTCATAATGATTTTATTGAGTGCATGATTCTCTATGTAGAGACATCAAGACCCTCCTTCTTTGTTGTGAAGATTATCAGACTCCCATTAAAAAAATATCTAGGCCTAATTTTACCATGTTTGAGGAGCTCTTATATTTGTCATTATAATTCATCATTTTTCCAATATACACTTTGATATAAAGGGATATTTGTATTTTGTTTTGTTATTTTAGTCAATTGTCAAGTTACTTCTATTAAAAATTTATTTGCATTGTGTGCACAACTAATGCCTTATTTATTTCCTTTTTATGTGTCACAAGATAGAACATGATCAATAATAACTTATACATGTATGAGATAAATTTGAGACATTTTATGGTAGAGACCAATGTTGAATTTAGTAATTTGAGTTAATTCTAAGAGGTTGAACAAGTGATATTTTACATGTATAGTCAACCACTATGGTTTGGATTGATATTTATCATCTTAGTCATATAAATATGATCTCCTTAGAAAGATGTGATGGACCTCTAAAGGTGCAATGTTAGAAGTGTCATTTTCCTCCATAGGCTTGACTTTGTATTGGAAGTTGCATTATCATATGATCTTTATACCCTTCCCCTACTAAATACACTTCAATAAGTATGGATTGGAATGAATAGTAGTGGAAAGGCCTAGAAGTTTATATGTGTCTTGTGAGAAGATGTTCTTTTGAATTCCAATCTCAATGATTACATGAAGAGGGTATGCTTTCACCCAAAAATTGGTGTGGCAGAGGTTATCTCACTCCTTATAAGTTTCTATGGTAGTGAAACTCTAGTGTTAAAATAATTGGAATCTAGATTAGTTTCATCCTTATGTGTGGCAATAAATGTATACTATGAAATCAAGAATTATCGTATGTAGCATTATAATTCATCATGGGTGTGTGAGCGATAATTATGGAACCACTTTTCATAATAATTATTCTTATCTTTATTTGAATTAGAGGGTGTAGGAGACTTCATGTTTTGTGCATCCTTCTTATCCTTATTTCCTTTGTGAAAACTATTATGCTTCTGTATAAGAGGCTAAGATGAGGAATTTTGCATGTGTAAGTTATTTCACGACACTAGATGAATATGTGATATGTTGCTTCATATTTTCCTTGGATTCAATCTTATGAGCATTGTGATAAAATTTTCCCAGAGTGTCATAAGTCAAAAAACTATTTATTTATAAGGATAGAAGGTGAAAGTCTATTTATGTACTTCAACATCTTATGTGGTGTAGTAATAGAATGTATTAGTGTAATATTCTATTGAATACTTATTATACTTTAAAAATTGGTTGAACTTTATGTATTCATCCTCAAAGTGGTAGAGAAGATAATATTACTCCTTCAGTATGATGAAAATAATATTTAGAAGGTGACTTGAATTGGTATAAATTTTGTTGTATGTGGTGAATCCATGTGTCAATATCTTCTCATCTTTCACTATTTCATGGAGATACAAGATTTGTTAAATTAATTTTTGGCACACCTATAACTCCTAAAAATATAAAAAATGAATATGAAAGTCCCAAAAACCTACAATATGACCGATAATTTTCCAAAAATAAATGTCAGGTATAAAAGGTACAACTAAAGAACCTTGTGTTCAAAATTAAAATTTTGAAAATTAAGTTTTGACTAGATTGGATTTTAAAAATCTATCTTCTAAATAATAACTCTTATAGCTCTATAATCAATTTTACAAAACCTAGTTTATAATTTTAAAGCATAAGCTTACATAAATTGTAATATAAATTAAATTTAAGTTTATATTTAAATTTGTGTTAGACTACAAACTTTAAAAACATTAAACAAACTCTAATATGCACGACAAAGGACGTGTGACCTTTTCACTCCTTAGGGTGCACACCCTTTGTAAATGGCATACACCCTATGTAAATGGCATACACCATATGTAGTAAATGGTGTACAACTTATGTAGTGCAAAGGGTACATGCCCTTTGTAGTGCATATTATAATTTGTGTGTTTCCCTCCAAAAGAGCCATGGTTTTAGACTTGGATGATCCGAATTAACACTTAGACCTACACTAGATAAACACAAATGACTTTTGCTAAATTTCCATGTTTTAGTACCTTCGCGGACATGTTTAAGTATGTATATTTTTTTATTTAAAAACATTATATGATTTTTTAGAGGGAGACCATAGTTTTTGAATATATATATATATATATATATATATATATATATATATATATATATATATATATTGGTTTAAATTATTACTTAATTTCTACTTAGCATACCACATTATGGTTTATACATATATCATCACAAATAGATTTTTATTTTATTTTCCTGTTAATTGATTTTTTATAAGACTTATATCTCAAAAAGATAAAAATCACTGAGTGTGATCCAAAATGTTGTTCCAAAAGTACTCACACAAATTTTACTAGAAACACTCACTTCAATCTAAAATAATTGGCTATACTTTTGAAAAATGATTTTTATGAAGTTAAGGTCAATATATTGTGTTCATACACTTGAGATTTCAACTTTATAGATTTATTTACTTATAAAATTACTTAAAAATATATATATATATATATATATTAATTTTAAAAATAAGAAAAAATATTCTCAACAATCTTCAACATTTTCTCTATTCATATATGCACTTAACATAAAAGTTCATTTGTTTACTTTAAAAAATGTGTTTGTACACATGCACTCTAGTTATTTTTTCACAAAACATTACTATGTCATAGTTATAAATGCATAAATTTTACATACGTTTCTCATTTTAATATTTAAAATAATTGTATATTTATAAACTGCACTCAAAATGTCACAATTCATCTTCTTACACTATCTAAAAGTCTGTGTCCAAATATCTAAAAATTATTTCTAAGTTTAAGCATTAATACTTTTTTAAAAATGTTAGCATTTTAAACGCCTCATTTTTCACCCCCATTACCCTATACCCATCCACTATTCTACATAAGAAACCATGCATACTTACAATCTCCTTGAAAAATAAATTATAATTGTTTGTCACATCACTAGTCTTCTTACAAGCCACAAAATGTGTCATGTTTGAAAATATATCAACTACCATAAATATTGAGTCATTTTAATTTTTTTGGTAGAAAAAACTAAAATGAAATCGGTAATCATATCCTGCATTTATCTCTCTAAAATAGGGTCATATGTCATTTTTATTTTTTTAACTGAAGAACTCTACATTCAAGCACAAATTTATTCATATGTGACCAAAAATAGTTTTTTCCTACTTTTTCTAGTGTCTATTCATACCCAAAATGACCAACCAAAGCTCCACTTTGATTCTCCTTAATCAAATTCTCTCATGTTAAACTTCTAAGTATACAATTTTTTTCTTGTGAACATCAAACCTTCCTAAATAAGGTAATATGATTGTGGTTTCATGTCATCACTCTTTGGTTATGCATATGCCATCCATGTTTATTTAAAATATTTATAATTTACACATTGTTCCTTCATAAGATCAAATACTATTACTTCCACTCTTAATTCATTTAATAATAGGACTTTGCAGCTTAACACATCTACAACGCTACTTGACTTTCCACTCCTATGTTTTAAAAAAAATGAATAGCTTTATAGGAATTCAATCCACTTCATATGTCATTGATTCAACATACCTTGACTATTTATAAACTATAATTTTTGATGATTTGTATACAAAATCAATTCCGTAGGCAATAGATAATGTTTTCACTTCTTGAGTGGTTGAAAAATTGCATAGTAACTCTTGATCATAAACTTAATATTTATCTTTTACATCATTTAAATTCTCACTAAAATATGTGATAGGTTTTTCTTTTTAACTTAATATTTCACCTATTGATACACCACTAACATCACAATCTATTAACAAGAATATCTTCATGCTCAAATGTAAGAAAACCAAGCTAAAAAACATCTTGTAGAGATAGTTCTGAGTGCTTTCTATTTTAATGGAGGCTACTACCTTTGATAGTGCCTCTGGGGACTCAAATTTGATGGAGGACATTCCTTCCAATGGATGGAAGAAAGCGTTAACTAGGGAAAAGACGTGTTCTATTAAAAACAAGTCGAGCCTTCCTGTCAAAAAAGATTCCACAGAGGGTATGGCCCTGACTATCTAGGATGATCTGATTGAAGAAATTGTGGTAACCATGGATCTTGCTCTGGTAGGTAATTTTTTTTCCTTTCATCCTAATATTGAGATGGTTAGGAAATGGGTGATTTCGTGGTGGAGAATTAAAGGTAGTGTTTCGGTCATTGCTATGGTAAGAGGTTTGTTCCTATTTAAATTTACAAATAGGGAGGATATGATCGCTATTCTTGCTGGAGGACCTTGGCTTTATGGTCCATATTCACTTGCCTTGTGCCCTTAAAAACTGGGGTTTGACCCTAACTCGGACCTCAACAAGTCTGTTCCTGTTTGGGTAAGATTGCCAGGGTTTCCCTTAGAATTCTGAGATGAAAAAATATTTACGGCTATTGGCAACTCCTTTGGCCAGTAGGTTATTGTGGATCATACTACCTACACTCAATCTAGGTGTGTTTATGCCTGATTTTGTGTCAATGTGGAGATCAATCAAACCCTTCCCATGTCCATAGAGTTAAACTCTAAATATGGGATTTGGACTCAGTCGATCCTCTATGAAAATGCTACCCACCTTTTGTCAAATATGTAATAAAAAGGGATGTATAATAACCCAATGTAAGACAAAGCAAATGGGAAAGAAAGATGATCCTCATATTGAGGGTGAGGATCATTCTCACAAATCTATTAACCCTGGCAATAAGGGAATGGGGGGAAATGCAAAAAAATTTGTTCCAGATGATAATACTGAGAAGGATATGGAAAAATATGGTCAAGATGTTATCTCAGGTAATGAGGAAAAAGCTTTCCTAGATGGTAATAATGAGAAGGTTATGGATAAAGATTGTCAGAATGCTACAATAGATACAGATCACTATTTAGATCAACAGACCAATATGATTGAGGAGGGTGAAATATGTGCCCAATCGATAGATGGGGATGATGAAGAAGGCAAAGTTTTGAGAGATGATCAGTATGTTTTACCTCTAGAAATAGTAGATACTGAGGGAGAAATATCTTTATATTCAAACCAGGATACTTCTCATGCTCTGGAAGCAAGCGACCAATCAACCAATTCTTCATTGGCAGTTGAAATAGGGAAAAGTGGTAGTGGTAATGAGCAGGAGGAATGGATTACCCCTAAGAAAAAGAATCATAGAGGTAAAAAAAATTTTGATGTTGATACTGACTCCAAACAAGGGAGACCAACCCTAAGGGAAATAAGGCAATGGGAGATTGCCAAAGGTAAGCAGAAAACACTAGAGGCCCATTCCCTCAAATATTTTAAATGAGAATTTTATCTTGGAATCTAAGGGGCTTTAACAACCCCTCTAAATAATTTGAGGTTAAAAATTGTATTTTAGATAATAAACTAGATATTTTATTACTTCAATAGGTCAAGATAAATGAGAAGAGCTTTAAGAAGATAGCTGACTACATATGGCCTAAGGCTACTTTCTGCATCAGTCCAACTGTAGGGACTTCTAGTGGGATTGTTACTATGTGGAACAGTGCTAAATTTTAGGGTTTTCTTATTGCTTCTAACAAGCATTTTCTGGTTATTAACTTCTCTTTGCCTTCCTTAAACTGGTCTTTGATCAATATCTATGGCCCAAATAACATAGCTCTGAGGCAAAATTTGTGGACTAATTTGAGTATCAT
Source organism: Torreya grandis (assembly GCA_037957365.1). Taxonomy (NCBI): domain Eukaryota; kingdom Viridiplantae; phylum Streptophyta; class Pinopsida; order Cupressales; family Taxaceae; genus Torreya; species Torreya grandis. The sequence continues at coordinate 553,520 of JARHVA010000271.1, forward strand.
CATGACCAATACCCCACGCACTAGATGGATGCTAGCTGGTGACTTTAACACTCCCTTATATCCTTCTAAGAAATATGGTGGGATTCTTGATTACTCTGATAGCATGTTTGACTTTGCAAAATTTATAAATGTTGGGGATTGCTAGATGTGGAGCTGGAAAATCAAAATTTTACTTGATCTAACAAAAGAAGAAGAGACCAAATGATCCAAGTTAAATTAGATAGGTTTCTTATTTCTAGTAACTGGGATAATCATCATAATATGCGTCTGTAAGATTTTCCTAGAACTATGTCTGATCATTGCCCTATCTTCCTCAGTTGGAAAGATCAGAGTCAACGTAGTCCTTTCTCTTTCTACTTTGAAGCCATGTGGATTAAGCATAAAGACTTCAGTCAACTGGTGGTTCAATGGTGGAAAATTCCTATCCAAGGTACTCCTATGTTCAGATTGGTTAAAAAAATTCTGCACATCAAACATGAAGTACATGGGTGGAATAGATATAGCTTTGGTCATGTTTTTTGTCAGAAGAAAAACATAGCCAAAAAACTTGTAGTTATCCAGTAGCGGATTACTCAAGGAGATGATTCAAAAGATGCTTCTAAATAATAACATGATCTAATTTCTAACTAGAAGAATCTTATGTGCAGAGAAGAGGTATTTTGGAAATAGAAGTCTAGAATTCAGTGGCTTAAAGAGGGTGATAGGAATACGACCTTTTTTCATCTTTCAGCAATGAAACACAGGAAGGCTAACTCCATAACAAAATTATGTTTAGAAAATGGCAATATTATAACTGAGGATAATGAGATTGAGGAACAAGCTGTGATATTCTTCCAGAATTTGTTGACTGAACAAGCTAATGATGATGAGAATGTCAGAACTATGAATCAATTCATTGACAAAATCCCCTGTCTAATAATTCAGGAAGACAACCTAGAAATGTTAAGGCCTATATCTGAGGAGGAGGTCCGTTCTATTTTATTCTCTATGGGTCCCTTCAAATCTCTGGGCCCTGATGCCTTCCCTCCTATTTTCTTCCAAAAATATTGGGATATAGTGGGAACTGATCTTACTGCTGTTGTTCAAGATTTATTCAAAATTGGTAAACTTTTAAAATAGATTAATAATACCTTTATTGTCTTAGTTCCTAAAAAGTTGAATCCCACCCACCTTTCAGAATTCAGACCTATTAGCCTATGTGATACTATCTATAAGCTTTGCACTAAAGTTCTTGTCATGAGAGTCCAACCTTTTTTAGATAAAATTATTTCCCTTGCTCAAAAAGTCTTTGTCCCAGGTCATCAAATTCTTGATGCTATGATCTCCACTCATGAAACTATTCATTCCATGGATAAGAGAATCCTTGGCATGGCTCTTAAGTTAGATATTTCTAAATCCTATGATAGGGTCTCATGGACTTTTCTATTTCAAGTCATCAGGAAGTTTGGGTTTAATGATAAAATGTCTCACCTCATTTGGAACGTTGTTTCTTCTGCTAAATTTTTGGTCTTGGTTAATGGGATCCCTAGAGGTTTCTTCTCTTCTTCGAGAGGACTCCGCCAGGGGGATCCTCTTTCCCCTTGTTCATCATAATGGCGAAGGCCCTTGGGAGATACATTCAAGCTAATATCACCTCTAAACATCTAGTGGGCATCAAACCTGCTTCCTCCCTTTCCCCAATGTCTATGCAGTAGTTTGTTGATGATACCATTTTTTTTGGCATCTCTTCTGTGATTGAAGCTCAGAGATGGAAGAATATTTTAAACAACTATGCCATAGATTCTGGGTAAAACATAAATTTTTAAAAGAGCAATGTGTATTTCTTTAATACTCCTAATGACCTCTGGCAAAAATCATTGACATCCTAGATTGTGTTGAAGCTAATATTCTTGCTACCTATTTGGCCCTCCCCCTTATGGTCAAAGAGGTGTCTCCAGGTTTATAGAATGGAATATTGGAAATAACTTAGAGGAAATTGATTGGCTGGGAAGGGAAACTACTCAACAGTGCAGGCAAATTACAGATTTTTTGTGCCTCTCTACAAGGTATACCTACTCATTTCCTGTCTCTCTTTAAAATACCTATGTATTTTACTGACAAGTTGGAACAGATTCAAATAAAATTTTTATGGATGGGGATGAAAGATAAACAGAGAATGTCCTTGGTCAGTTGGGAAAAAGTGTGCCTTCCTAAATCAAATGGTGGCCTCAATATTAGATCCATCTGAAACATGAACAAAGCCCTTCTATCCAAAATCAACTAGAATCTGATTCATAAACATAATGATTAGGGGGAACTCATGCAAGCCAAATATCTACATGCTACTGACTACTCCAACTTTCTCCAACAGGCAGGTTTACCCCAAGGATCTATGATATGGAATAAAATGTTGAAATCCAGAAGTCTTCTTAAGCAAGGGATCAGATGGAAATTGGGAAATGGCATATCTATTAAATTTTGGAATGACATTTGGATAAAAGATAAGACTCTTATTACATAAGGGGATTACAAAGAAATTGTTAGCATTGCTACTCAATTTTTTGGAGATAAAGTCTGCGATTATATGGTTAATAGTAATGGCAATAGGAGCTAGAAAAATTTATTGGATTGTTGTGCTCATCAGCCTGATCTCTCCCCTAGAGCTCAAGATATTAAACAATTGATTCAGGGGGTCAGAATCCCTCTCTTCCCCTATGAAGATGAGAAGTATTGGTGGCTATATAAGAATGATCAGTTCTCTATCAAGTCTACTTATCATTTGATGGTTCTTGAGGTTCATAGAAAGGAGATATGGAGAAAAGTTTGGAACAATAAACTTTTACCAAAAATTAACATGTTTTGGTGGGCTACTGCTCATAACAAAATTTTAACCCAAGACAACTTATAAAAGAGAGGGTTTACCTTGGTCAATAGATGTTATCTATGCTACTTAAAGAAGGAAACTATTTCTCATCTTTTCATACACTGTGATTTTGCTCGAGAACTTTGGGACATAATCCTAAAAAAATTTGGCATTCAATGGGTCTGTAATTTTGACATTAAGGAAGTTATTAACAAATGGTATCCTACCTTTTCTCATCCCTGGCTCCTTGAGTTATGGAAACAAACTTTGCCCTGTTTGAGCTGGACTTTATGGAAAGAGCACAACCATAGAATTTTTAGGGATACTACTAGAGATGCCTCTCAGGTTTTTCATACTTTTGTTAAGACTCTAATGGAAAGTGTCACTAATGCCCATATTCACACTACGGAGAAACCTCTAACTCATGAAGAGGAAAAAATTGTGGCTAATTGGAATATCCTAAATCATATTCCTATTCATAATAACTCTAAAATATTATAGAGACTCAATACTAGATGGAATCCCCCGAAGCCTAACTGGTTGAAACTTAACTTTTATGGGGCCTCTAAGGCTGATGGTAAAACTAGTGGGGGAGAGATTATAAGAGATGACAAAGGGTGGATGATTACTTTCTATGCTGGTGGATTGGGCTATCAATGTAATAATTATGCTGAAGCAACTACTCTTTTATGGGGGATTAAATTGGCTATCTCTCTTGGTATCAGGAATTTGAGTATTCAGGGGTACTCTAAAATGGTTATTGATGCAGTTAACAATGTATCGACTGCTAGTAGTAAGCTAAAAGATATTATTACAGATATACAAATTATCTTACAAAAGATTATCAAGGTAGATATCTAACATATTTATCATGAGGGAAATGGTGTTGCAGATGCCTATGTCGATCTTGGCCAATAATATTTAAATTGGTGATGCTGGCGCCAAATTGATCACATCCCTTTAAATATTAGGGATCTCATTCAAAAGGAAGTGACATGTTAAGGATGAGTCAAATCTATTGGAAAGATAGTTCACTTCATCAGTCCTTTCAGAAGGTGCTGACATGTATCTTGGAGTATGGGTCCTTTTCTACTTTCTTGATTATCATTTTCGATTCATTATGCCCCTTTGATAAGGCAAGCAGACTGCTTCATCATTATGGTGATTGCTGTGAAATTATGTTTAAGCATAAGATGAGTAAGTGTCATCTTTATATAGTCTTCCTAATTATGTGTTGTTTCATCACCATTATCAATATCCTTGATCAAGGGATTGAAGTTATTGCAAATATAACTGTGAGGGTATTTTTGATCTGTTCTGTAAGTCCAACATGGGTGGTAATAAAATCTAAATGGAACCCATTCCTTGTTGCAAGTTCAAAGATAACTTGGTGGTTTGGAACTATTACAAAGAGGGTGGGATTATCCCCTATTTGGAGAGGCTTAATGGGTATGATGAAAACCTTTTTGAACAATTCGCAAAGTCTTGGCTACTGGCTACTATGGGGGAAATTAGTTTTGAGATTTCAGAGAATGTGATTGCTATGGCTACTGGCATGTCTACTCAGGGGATTAAACTGCAACAAAAAACTAAAATTGTAGACCTTTCCAACTAGAAGATCTTTCTTAGAAAGGGTGAAGAAATAATACCCTACCAAGGGGGATTTGATCAAGCCAAGCTGCCTGAGCCTTGGGACGACATGTGTTTTCTCTCATGAAGTATTTCACCCTAGAGGGGTGCTTCACCAAGTTTTACAACTATCATCTTCCCATACTAAATCATTTTAAATGAAATGCACACATTAGCTTTCCTTTTTATCTGCTTTCTTCCCTTGAGCATTATGTCCTTAGGGTTAGAGATAAATTGGCTAAGAAACCTATCCCCCTTCATCAGGGCCTTATTTTCTCTTTACAATTTCCATCTTGCCCTTGAGCCTTCTAAGTCCATTCAAATTGATAGTGGGGAAATTTCTTCTAACCTTAATGCTACCACTGTTGTTGAAGAGCCATGCCCTTCCCCTGTTTCTACTAAGACTAAATAAGTTTCCTTTTTTACTCCGAAGGAGATTCCCATAGACACTTTGGGCTCTACTGTGAGTACGAAGTGCAAGAAGAAGAAGACATATGATAGTGAATTAGGAACTATGGGGGCTATTTTGGGGACCCCAAAAAATCTATGTAGGAACCTCGTGGGTAAAGGTAGCAAGTCTAATTCATCTACTAAGGCTATTAAAGAGGGTTTCTCCTCAGGAGTTAGGCGGTCAAGGCGAATTGCTGGCAAACCTACTCCCAAGGCTAGGCTTATCAACTACTCTGAGAGCACCTCTGATGAATCCACTCAGGATGATGAGGCTAAGGACATGGATGTTCAAGAAATCTCTGTAGATGTTGAGGGTAAGTAGGAGACTAAAGAATTAGAGGCTATAGCGGAGGATGTTACTGACTTTGTAGAAAATGCTAGCAAAGTAGAAAAGATGTTTGCGAAAGAAGTTGATGATGAAATAGAAATTGATGTTGGTTTGGGATCTAAAATTGTAGTCCTAAGAGGTCACATTTAGAAACTGGAACATAATATTTCTACTATGCTCCAAAATTATATTTTCCTTAACATTTCTGTGCTGTAGGACTTGGGTGCTATTGTTACTGCTGATAATGAGGAGAACTCTGTGAATTTGGATGGCCTTATTAAATCCATGTTTAAGCAAGGAGATAATTTGCCTCCTTAGTTTTTTCTTCTATTTTTATACTCTGCTACTCTGTTATAACTATCGTAGTTTATAGGTGCTATTTTTTTTGTGTTTGTTGGGTTAACTGACTGTGATGTTTCTATTTTGAGGCACTTTTTGTGCTGGTTGCCTCTATGGATTTTCTGTTGCTTGTAAGGGTTTGAACCCTTCTTTATCTACCTTATTTTATCAAAAACATCACAATCTATTTTAAATAATTTACCCAAAATACTAATGCCAATGCTCACTACTCAATTATTTTCCTCTTAAATTTTTGGAAACTATGTTTTGCTTTTGATGTCCAAAAAAAATCCTTCTTTACTATTTTAAATACCTTTGTAATCACTATGCATGTCCCACTAAAAATTATTAATTATCTTCCTATAAAAAATATCCAATCCATGAAAACTACATGCCTTAAATGTACTATGTAATGGCATCCAGTCTTGTATAGCTCACACCTTCTCTGGATCTATATTCAAAACTTTTTGTGAAATCACAAAACCAAAGAATACCAATTCCTTCTACATAAAATTGCATTGATTTAAATTTAAAAACAAATTTTCATCTTTTAACTTATCTAATACTCTACACAAATATCATGAGTACTCTTCTTTACTCATACTAAATATCAATATATCATCAAAATACATGTTAGTAGTATTAAAATAAATAAATATGTTTTGTAATATATAACATATTGTTACATTAGTTTTTATTGTTGGACATTTTTTCTAAGTCAATAAATATGGGTCAAGCTTATTTAAGCATCCCATTTAATTTGGTTATGCGAACCTTCTAGGTTTATTGGTGTTTTAATATCTATTTACAGCTATTTTCAATACTATGTTTACAAATTGTGGCTTTGATCAAAATCTAATAAGGTATTTATATCTCATGTTTGGTAGAGCCTATGGAAAATCCTATGAGGGATATCTTGTCAGGGAGGAAGCATGTTAAATAAATGCACCTAGTGAATATCTTGTATGAGAGAAAAGCATTTGCAAAGGACATGTTAAAATATCTTTGGTGAAAGCTTTTTTGGTTTGTTGTTCTAAAATCCATAAGAAGGATGTGATGAGAGGAAAAATAAGGTAAAATGAATTTTTCTAAGTCAACAGAGGTTTGTTTTCTTATATAAAATCATTATGATAATTAAAAGCACCATTCTAAGCAAAAGTGCCATTCTTAGCAAAAACACATTCTACTTGTTGGTTCCTAAATGAGGAAAAGAAAAAGACACCTATTTTTATTTATTTATTAGTTATTATTGAGTTAAATTTCATTGATAATTGCTAATACTAAATATCAAAACCTTTTTTGGTGTTTTAATAGAACAACCATAAGGAAGATGTCATTTGTTGTACAAGGAGATATGCATGGCAGTGTTATTTTTTATTTTTCTAAATATCAAATTCAGTTTTTTCTTTGGATTGGTTGGTGTTATGACTAGAAGAGGGGTGTGTCAAGGAATAAGGAATGGAAAGAAATACATTTGTTGTTTTGAAATATCTCCAAACTCTGGCAAATTTTCATGTAAAGAGGCACCATTCTCATAATTCAAATGCCATGCTTTGCTATTACATATGTTCACTATGATTGGTTGATATAAATTTCATCCTTTTTAAGCAAATTTTGTAGAAATTTATATTTTTTAAGGGGAAAAAGTGATATTTTAATTTTTTTTAACATTTAAAATTTATTAAATTTCATTTAGGTACCTTAAACTTCCCTGAAAAACTATGGTTAATTTTGTATCTATAAAACTATGAGGATTAAACTAAAAATTTTACACATTGTTTGTTTTGAAGTCCTAAACTGCATAAATATGAGGATTTTTTTCAAAAGATTGTGAAAAACTTGAGATTTAATTGTTTATATCTTTTTAGGCAATTTAATGGAAAATGGTTAATTCAATTTCTCATAAACAATAAGCAGTTCTTTACTAAAACCTGCTAGCATTATCCAGTTTTAGAGTGTAATCAGTGAGAAAAGGATATTTTTATAAAAGCATTTATATTTTTTTATTATTTGATATTTATAGTAAAAAAATAAGTCAAACGGCTAGTTTAAAACTCCTATTTCTACCAGATTCCCAAAAATTGACAAGAATTATTTTTATTTTATGGAGTCATAAAATACAATATGTAAGTATCATAATTTTGATCAAATTATACTTTTTAAATAAAATAGACTAGATGATGAACCTAATGACTATGATAAATGTCATTGAGAAGCCTTAATGTTGTTGAAACTTTTAGTAGCAAATAACTTGATGCTAGAAGTTAGAAATGTGACAATTTCATAAGAGTTATGGAAACATCCTACAAAAAAATCCTAAGTTTTTGAAGATGGAAGGGTGTTATATTTAAATAATGTTTTGTTTTCAATTAAAATGTAGGAATATATGTCCATTTTTGAATTCTTATTTTTTTTTAAAGACATATATGACAAGTTAAAAATTGTGGACAAGCCTATGGATGAGAAAGACTCATTTCTCTTGTCATGCAAAACTTGTCACTGTCATATGATTTATTTTTAAAGTCACTTAATATTATTGTGGAGACACATGCCCTATATTTTGAGAAGTTGTATATGCATCTCATGCATAAATAAATGAATCAAGAACATTCAATTACTTCAACATCATTTTCTACAAGAAGTGTGTTCATGGTATGGTTAAATAACAAGGGTCAATAGTGGAGTGCTAGTAGTTATTCAAAAGAATCCTATGACATCAATGTAAGTACTTCGAAGAAATCTAAATGGAAGTGTTTTTATTGTAATGAACCTGGTCATGTGAATAAATATTATTTTAAGTGACAATATGATTTCTCAAATACTAGAAAGAAGTCACAATATGAAAATATGGATGAAGAATATGAACAAAATTTAATGAGTGAGTTTGCATTTTTGGTAGTAATTAATCAATCAATAGAGTCAAAAATGTATTATTTTGACTTAGGTGCATCAAAGCACTACATGTGTCACACATACTAGTATGTAAATTTTTTATAATATTATAGCGCAATGAATCAGTTTCCTTAAGTGATGGTTGGGTTCACTATGTGAAAGGATATAGAGTCATTCATATTTCACAAAAATATGTTACTTACACTTTTCATAATGTTCAGTTTTTTCTAGACATGAACAAAAATATTTTTTTTCATAAGTGAAATAACTATGAATCCTAACCTTTGTGTGGAGTTTAAATGAAACAAATGCATGGTTATTAATCTTCATGAATAAAAAGTCATTTTATGTATTGATAACATGAGATTGTGTAAGGTGGTTGATTCCAAAATATAAAAATAGCATAAACTAGTAGTGGTTGAAGACACTAGTGAAATATGTCATGGAGGTATAGTAACCTTGGTCATACACATTTACATACATTAAGTTATACTAACATGATTTATGGAATGATTTCTATTCAAAATAATCATCATGTATGTTTAGGATGTCAAATAGATAGACAAATTTCACATTCATTTGACATTGGTAAGGAACAAAGAGCCAATAATGCATTGGATTTGGTACATGTGGGTTTGCATGGTCTAATGTAGACACCTTCAATATATACATATTTGTATTACATGTTGATTATAGATGACTTTTCTATGAAAATGTGGGTTTTTTTTCTACATAGAAAGTCATAAAATTTCTATAACTTTGTCACTTAGAAAGCTATGGTAGAGAAGTAGAGATGGAAACATGTAAAATAACTTAGAGTATTTTATGGGGATGAGTTTGTATCTAAAATACTCATGGAATTATACAAGAAATAAGGTATATAGAAGTAATATTATACCCAGAATAATGATGTCATGTCAAAGGAGAACAAGACAATCATGGATATAACATGGTGTATGGTAGATATCCAAAATGTATTGCATTGATATTGGGTATGATCTATGAGTATAGATATGTACACTCTCAACAAAAGTGACACACAAGCCTTAAAAAATGTAACACCAGAAGAAGCATGGTAAGTACAAACACTAGATGTAAGTGATTTTTCATGTTTTTTGATCCAATACTTCTTCATTTGGAAAAGTATACATGTTTGTTGGTTATTGTGAGCAAAGAGATGCATACAAATTATTAGATATCTCTACATATAGAACTGTGGTGAGTAAATATGTTATTGTATATGAAAGAGTACCATTGTTTTCTAATAATGGTCAATCTATTAATAATAATGTACCACAACTAGCTAATGATGTTTATGAAATAAGTTATGGTCCTAAAATTAAATAGGGTTCAAAGACGGAAATTCTAGAAGAGTCAAGTTCTAGAGATAAAGAGAGTGTTTCTTAATATTTACAATCAAATCAAGAATACCAACACAAAAGGCTTAAGTGGTGCCATACCATGATGAAATATTAATTACCTTACTAGGAAATCTACAAGATATAAAAAATAGAAGGTGCAAGATGAAGAACATGTAAATTTTTCTCTTGTTATTATTATGCAGATATTAAAACCAAACATAAGTTTAAATACCAAAGCCAAACCAAAATGGAGGTTTTCAATGAAGGTTGGTGATAGAGGAAGGGGAATATAAAATAAGTGCAAGAGTGTTGTGACACTAAAATTCTAAAATTTATTCAATAATGGAAAGTAATAGGCATTGGGTTTTTAATAACTCAATGCATAAATATCCCTTAGGGGATATGCTTATTTTTAGTCTTGATGTATATTCTAATTTTTTTTATTGGAATTGATCACTCTAAAAAATAGGTATAACATGACACATTCAAGAGATGATAACAATTATGTTAGTGTAGGTATTTATTTTATTTGGATTATTCCTACACACTTATATTATCACTATACTTGAGTTAGCATGCTTAGGTATACTTAGACATATGGAGTTACTCTTATTCATTATCATTTTCTAGTGGATGTTACTCTTTGATTGGTTATTTTAGACTTAGGATTTACATGCCTATTCTAGGCCTTTTGTAATCATTCATGGAAGAGTTACACATTACTCTCATATTTGTACATCTCTTTGTGAGCTATTCTACATGGAGTGTGTTAGATGATTTGTCTTATTTTTGTGCAATATTATCATTATAGTTTTTGCTCACAACAATTTTTATGCAATTATTATACTCTTGCTTAATAAATATATGCATTTGATTAACTAGAGATCCTTGCCAATGCTTCGACATGGTATTAGAGCCCACTCTAGTTTATTGATTGTCTAGTTGTTTTCTTGTTGTTAGTCCAATTATGAAAATTTGAGTTTATTTACAAAAAAACAAAATGTGATTTTTAGTATTATGGCCTACATATTTTGTGTAGCTTGATTATTGTGTGATTTAGTTTTTGGTGGTGGATTTGTCAAAATAAAAGCTTCTAAGTCACCACCATTCATCATTCTGCATCGTCAGCATGTGGTCAAAGGAACCTAATAGTTAGATTGGGGTGAGTATACATACTTATGCATGAATAATTATGATATACATGCTTTGACCTCCATTAGACATTGAACCACTACTTTCCACTACATTATTACTCCAAACATAGGATTTCCATGCTTCCCCTAATCTTGAGTGCTTTTTAAAACTCCATTGATGGCATAGACCTGCAATCAATTTTCTAATCTACATCATCCAATGTCAAGTGTAAAGGGAATCCTCCATAAGAAAGTAATAGATAATAAGAACCATGATTCAAACCCCTATGCTCCATTTTGGCATCCTCCATTGGCAATCAACTAGCAAGGATATCCGTGGTTTAAACCCATATGCTCCATTTTGGCATTCCCTAAGTGGCATTGACTCCCAGATATAGTTCCATCGAAAATGGTCTTTTTTTAGTGTTTTAAATTGATAATATCATTTGAATCTCCTTACAGACCTAAAAATGGCATTTTGAAGCACCTTTCAAACCTGTAAAGGGTGTTTTGTGTCTTTCTAGACCTACTAATGGAACTTTGAAGCTCCTCTATGGCTTGTATAGGGTTTTTGAGTCATTCCAGGCTTGATAATGGCATCTTAAGCTCATATAAAACTTGTATTATCCATGGTGGCATTGGTTCATAAGCTCATCCATTTCAAAGCTAAGCTAAAATTAAAAAATTGGTGCCCTAAAACTTTAAAAAAACTATTATTGATTGTTTTCTTAAACCTTTGCCCTTTAAGGGGAATTGTTTCCACTTAGTTCCACATGTGGGTGCATAAGTGGAGTGTTGGAGACTTAAATATAGTTTGGAGAGGTCATTGTTAAATGTTATTCCAATGCATGTGTGCAAGGCTAGGTCTATTATCTTTTTTAATCAAGAGCATTTAATTTTTTTCCATTTAAAATAGTCCATTTAAAGATAGAAAATGAAATTTCCTTGTCACTTTTGATTGGTATCTCTAAATTGAGTGTCATTTTATTAAAAAGCGTATGATTTTTAATGCTTGTTCCATTGAAATAATTTATTTTTTAAAATTAAATAAAACTATAAAATTATAAATTAGGGGATTCATAATCTTTTGATTCAGGGGGGGTGTTGTGTTCTTATTCTAACACATTTAGTTTGATAATTTATTTTCTTGCATCATGGAATACTAGTAATTTCCTCCTCTTACTACATTAAATTATCATGAATGGAAAAACAAAGTGAAAATTACTCTAAGAAAAAAAAGCTTCTATAGGATACTTATGAATGAGGAAACTCAACATGTAGTAGATGCAAATACAAATAAATGGTTTAATAGATGTGATCAAGCACATGGTTGTATTAGTTTGTCTATTTCTCCTAAATTACATTTTCAAATTGAATCTACTAAAACACCTAATGAAGTATGGGTCACACTGAAAAAATTCTTTGGGAAGCATGATGTGATGAGAGGTCATGAACTAGAGAATGAGCTCATTAGTTTGAGCCAAGGTGACTTTGACACACTATAGGATTTCTTCCCTAAGTTTAAATATCTAAGGTTGTATTTAAAATAATGTGGTATAGAGAATAAATATGATCAACTCATTTTTCTAATTCTCTCCAAAATGGGTCTAGATTACTCTATGTTTGTCTCTAATTTTCATGCCACAAAAAGTGATCTTAGAACCACATAAAAGATGTGTTATTTAGATACCTTTATTGTCAACTTGAGTTAGGATCAAGATAAGTTGATACAGATGGGCACAATGAAGTACTCAAAATCTCAAGCCCTATTTGTTGGGAATGGGAAAGAGAAGGATTCAAATAACAAATAGAAGAAATATAATAAAAAGGATTAATAAAAGGATCAAAAACCTACTGCCTCTAAATCAACCAATGAGACCTCCTCTTTTAATGTTAATCCTAAGAAAGAGAGGATCAAGTGTGGGTATTTCACAGATAATCATGATGAAATAAAATGTTTGAAGAATCAAATTGACCACCTAATAAGCCTTCTTGAGAAGAACAATAGGTGTTCTTGAGTCTATCAAACCATCTTCATCAATCCCAAAAACCTCCAAAGAAAATGAAAATGGTAAATAAAAGGCAAAATAAAAAGGTAATAAAAAAGCAAAAGGTAGGGCCCTAGTTATAATTATACCTCCAAATCCTACATGGGTCATTGACTTTAGTATATCACATCACATGGATTCTTTACAAATTAAGTTCACTTCCTTGGAACCATGTGACATGTCCACTATTGATTTTGGTGATGACACTTCTACATAGGTTTTTAGGAGAGGGTTTGTTGAATTATGTGGAAAAACATTCAATAATGTTCTATGTAGTTCCTCACTTTCAACTATTTTCCTATTAGTTTACTATATTACTCACCTTGGTATGTGCATGCGATTTGAGTTCACTCCAGATTCAATGTATGTCAAAGAGTTACACAGTGATACTATATTGACAGTGGAATTGGTCAATCATCAAACTTGATTGTATACCTTCTCACACTTTTTATCTAACTCCCCTACAGATTATTTCATCAGACTCACCAAGACTTGATGACATTTTTGAGCTTGAGCTCATGTTTGATATTGAGGACTCTTCATCTAACACAGATGAATACAATAGTGATGGGGACACACCTCCACCATAACCTTGTCACCTTCCATATATTAAGGATTAATTATTGATTCACCTACTTTTGGTCCACTTCAAACATTATAAGAAGTAGGTATATTGATTCAGGACTCATCAGACATCAGTTAGTCTTCTACATAATTACAGGTCATCCCACATTCTTTCTTTACATCTACTTTAGATACACCATCATTGCATGGAACATTTGGACCATATACTATGTATGAGGATCATATTTCTTTGTATAGGGAGAACACCTTTGTTGGAGATCCATTAGGCACTCGGTAAATACATTCACTTTTCTAGGGTGATCCACTATTCACTGCATCTACTACTAATATAGTCACTCCAGAGAGCTCCTTCACAGGTTACAGGGTGGCTATAGGTGGGTGGGGGTGGAATTTTTTCCTATGGTTTTTTTTAATTTTATCCACTTTATAAGAGTTGATTTATACAAGGGTGCCTCATCCTGCCTTGTTGTTAGGACCCATTTCTTCTACCCACCTAAGTTTTTATTACAAGGGGTATTAGTGTAGGTATTTATTTTCCTTGTGTTTTTTATTTGTATTATTCTTACACACTTGGATTATTCCTACACTTTAGTTAGCTTGTTTAGGTGTACTTAGACATAGGGAGTTAATCTTGTTCATTATCATTGGCTAATGGATGTTACTCTTTGATTGGTCATTTCAGACTTAGGAGTCACATGCCTATTCTAGGCCTTTTTTAATCATTCGTGGAATAGTTACACATTACTCTCCTATTTTAACATCTCTTTGTGATTATTCTACATGGAGTGTGTTGGATGATTTATCTTTTTTTTTTTTCAATATTCTCATTCTGATTTTTTCTCACAACAATGTCTATGTAATTATTCTACTCTTAATAAATTTGTGAATTCAATTAAACTAGAAATCCTATCCAATGCTCTGAAAAATTCAAGGATCAATAAAATCTAGTGTTCAACACCATTTCCTACTCTTCTTAGTTATTGCAACAACTCATTACCCATGTACTCTAAATATATGGATTGGTGATAATAGGGACATTTGGATACACTATTGTAATGGCAGTGGAACTTCACTTTGGTTAAGTTCTTGTATAAACTTAATCATTTTATTATAATTTTGGTTTAGTCATTAAGGGATGGTATTAGAATAAATAATTATATATTGTAATATGTAACATATTGTTACATTAGTATTAATGTTGGGTGTTTTTCTAAGTTGCTAAATATGGTCCAAGATTATTTAAGCATCATGTTTAATTTGGTTATGCCAACCTTCCAAGTTTATAGGTATTGTAATAGTTATTTATATGGCTAATTTTAATAATATCATTATAACTTGTGGCTTTACTAAAAATTTAATAGGTAGGAATATAGTCATGTGTACGTTAGTCCTACATCACACCTACATTCTCCAAGAATATCTAACCACATTGACATATCACACAAGTTATGATTGTATGTTCGCCTGATGCACAAAGAGAGATACAAGGATGTGTTGGGGTTAACTAGAAATGGTGACATAGTTGCACTCATGGGAATAATTTAGAATATTTTATACTATTATATCAACATATGGTAACAAATGAACATAAAATGAATGATAACAAAGAAACATTATTCTACCTTAGGAATCATCTTGTCAAAGGTAAGACATCATCAAATGTAATAAAATATTTCATTGATAATAACATTAGATTGAAAACATACTAGCCTTAATTCATGGCCATAAATATAAATAACAACAATAATAACCATTTCAATTACTTAGCAATTCATGGTTACAAGGTGGACCATGGAAATAATAATATTGAAACTAGATTTACAATCCCTCTCTATTTAGAATGTAGACACCTAATTCTTATCACTATTGTGCTAAAATTGCAAATCTGAATGACATTCTGCAACAATGCACAACCTAGACCAAAATAATTAAAATTCTCTAATTCATCCACACACGTCACATGCAAGTGTCAATTCTTATCCATTGATCCTTGATTGGGGCAATGCATTTTATGAAATCATTATCTTTTCTTAATCTAATTCGAGTCAAATTATGACCAAGCAAAATGATGACCTAGACCATTGAAATCCTGTAATTCATTAGCACACATCATGTGCATGTGTCGATTCACATCTATATTGTCCTAATTAGGATAATACCCTATACACAATCATCACCTTATTCTAATTCAAATCCAATCAAATTATGACTAAGTAAATTGACATTTTCAACCATTTTGATTAAACATGCAACCAATTTCTAAGAATTGTAAAATACTAAAGTAAAGCCATTAAGCAAATCAAATTAGATTAAGAGATTAAGTGAAAAATCCATGGAAAGTTATTAAATATCTATTATTGGAATTTTATAATTCAAAATATATAGGCCATGACATCATCAAAAGGGTGTCAATCACCAGGCATTAAAGGAGATAAATATCAAGTTTAAGACCACCCATGCCTTATTAATGCTCCCTTATTCCAAAATATTAATGGATTTGTCCTCTAAAATTGAATCAATCCTTGGCCACACATCTTGATCTCAGGATAGATGGTCATAATTGAATCTAAACATTCCTAAAAAATCTATAAATATGTGAACCATAACCATAAATTTTAAGCTTCAGTTGTGCAATACTATTATGTAGAAATAGTGCTAGAAAAGATTCACCAAATCACCTAGATTGACCAATTAAGGACCCAAATCCATTGGTTCTAGAAGGGATGATGGAGGAAATCATCCAACCACATTAAAAAAGACTTAAAGCACTAAATCTGGGCATAATCACATTTATTGACTATCTTTGAAGGAGAGCCACTTTGGGAAGGTATTGCTTGTCTTGCTCTCCTAATTATTTTCTTGATTTCATTGACAACTCCCCTCAAGGGAGTAAGCTTAGCATGTTAGGTTCTCTATGTTTATCATTGGTTTTCCTTACTAACACATGAACTAACCTATTTTTTAATCCTACACTACATTTTGGCATGTCTTTTCATGAACATGTTCATAACTAAGACATTTATAACTATTTTTCATGACCACATTCTTCCTCCTAACCTTTCCAAAAATTTCTAGAGAATCTTCCTTCATCACCTAGCCCTTTATACCCTCACTGTAAACACACTTTATTATAAGGGCTATTATAGAATGATTCTTCATTATTTATCTTCGAAAGAATCAATGTTAGCACTTAAAGATGTCCATGAAGGAATGTGTGGACCCCATACTAATAGTGTAGTCCTTGCATAGTCCATGAAGGAATGTTTTCATTAATAATACATTTATAACTATTTTCATGTCCATGCTCTTCCTTGTGACCATTCCAAAAATTAACAGAGAATCTTCCTTCATCGCCTGACCTATTATACCCTCCTTGAAAACATGCTTTACCATAGGGGTTATGATGGAATGCTTCTTCATTATTTATCTTTGGGAGAATCAATGTTGGTGCTTAAAGTGGTCCATCAAGGAATGTGTGGGGCCCAAACCAGTGGCATAATATTTACCAAGAAAATCTTAAGAACAATATACTACTAACCCAAGATAGAGATAAATGCTTATAATTATTTCAAGAAGTGTGTTGCCTACTAACAACATGGTAATTTGATACACACACCTGCATTGTTGCTACGACCGATCACTACACCATGGCCATTTTTTACATGGGGTCTCAATCTCATTGGTAAAATAAACCCAACATCCTTTGATGGTCACAAACACATTCTTACTGCTACATAGTATTTTACTAAGTGGATTGAGGTCATTCCTCTTACGTTACAAAGAAGCAAATCATGAAGTTTACCATATCATCTATCATTATGGTATCCCCACTTGAATCATATCTAATAATAGTAGCTCATTTATGAAAAAATATGTTAAATCCCTTTGTACCCTATTCAAAATCAAACACAAAAAATCCACACCCTACAATTCACAAGACAACAGTCCATCTGAGGCATCTAAAAATACCATTATCACAATCATTAAGAAGATTGGCGATGGTGCTAGTCATAATTGACACTTGAAAATATTTCCCACCCTTTAGGCCTGCCATACTAATCATCTTACCCCTCTAAGATACACTCCATATTCCCTAGTTTTCAACATAGAAGTTATTATCCATGTTGAGATTGAGCTACCCTCATTGAAAGTATCTTTGCAACACATTATCAATAATGAAGGGTATAGATTTTCTAGGTTTTAAGATCTAGAACTTATTTATGAAAATCATTTAGCTTTCTTAAAATTTTTAAGAGCATATCAAAATAGGTTTTGATGCAAATACAATAAATGCATTCTTCCTTGGGAATTTGAATTTGATGACTTAGTTTTAAAAGAGAATCAAAAGGACACTAATGTTGAATACAAGAAGGGTAAGTTTAAGCCCAATTGGTTGGAACCATACATGGTTACAACATAGTATGGCTTAGGGGAATATAGATTGGCTACTCTAGTTGGTGAAGAGCACACAAAACTAATGAACATTATACATCTCAAGTGTTTCTATGCTTGAAAACCTTTTGAACCATTATCTATAAGATTCCTTACTTGGGGGCACCTTCTGCCGTAATTTCTTATTTGTATCCTAGACCATTATATCCTAGATAATTGTAACTTGGACCATTATATCCTGGACCATTTTCCCCTAGACTTTTGTAACCTAGACCATTGTACCCTAGACCATTGTACCTTAGACCATTGTAAGTTCTCATAAGGATTTTGCTGAGGCTTCGATGCCCCCTAGACTTCATGGATCATGGCCTTCTGAGGACTAGGTTACTGAGGCAGCTAAGGTAGAGGATGGTTGGACAGCAGTTAAGAGGAAGAAGTCTAAGCCTTTGGTCCCCCCTCTAGATATGAAACTTCGGTCTTGTAAAAAAAAATATTAATTGTTTGTCCAGATCTTGTCTGCTATTTTTAGATTCCTAGTTATCTGGTCTTGCTTACGTAGATTCCAGGCTATTTTGTATTCTGGTTGTGCTTAAGGTTTATCTCTCTTCTGATGTATAGGGTTTCGGGGCCCCTTTAAAACCTGTTTTTACCTTAAATCTAAAACTTAGATCGTTGTAACCTGGATCGTTGTACCCTAGACCATTGTAACTTGGACCATTTATATTACACTATACCTGGACCAATCCTCCTTTCACTTTGACTATTTCTAATTTTGTGACCCTAGCCAATTATGATCTTGGTTATGATTCACCAACATTCTATACAACTTTAGGGATCGTTCTATGAGGTAGTTTTGCTTAACTAGTATCCATAGCTTCTTTTATAGATGAGTGTACCAGGTATGTTAGCAAAGGATTTTTTTCTTATTGTATGATTCCTTGGGACTTCTTTGGCATTGCATACTATTATAGTCTTATTTCAC